>OY744554.1:34553470-34603470 GCA_963556195.1 Sepiola atlantica
AGCTGTTTACCATGTAACTGTTTCGGAGATTTAAAAACAGAACAGTTATAATATGCATGGCTCTCCATATATATATGTATGTATGTATGTATGTATGTATGTATGTATGTATTTTTGTTTCATTTTACTTCAGTCGAAGTTCTCAGAAATCAAGGGGCCCCTTCCTGGGATTAGCACTTGATCTCTATATGAGATACATAGATATTCGAATATTCCATTAAAATTCTCTTTTATCTCTCAAACGTTGAGTTAGTACAGAAGTGAAGAACATTAATTTTCATCTTCCCAATTGACCAGTTGATTATGTTATAGCATATGTTTCTTTTGGTCTGATGATGATGATGATGATGATGATGATGATGATGATGATGATGATGATGATGATGATGATGATGATGATGATGGTGGTGGTGGGGATGATGATGATGTTGGTGATGATGATGATGATGATGATGATGATGATGATGATGATGATGATGATGATGATGATGATGATGATGATGATGATGATGATGGGGATGGGGATGGGGATGGGGATGATGATGATGATGATGATGATGGTGGTGGTGGTGGTGGTGGTGGTGGTGGTGATGATGATGATGATGATGATGATGATGATGATGATGATGATGATGATACGGAAGTCCTTGTAAGACATTCAAAACAAAGAACTCTTCTTACTATCACAACTGAAAAAGACCTTTCCCTTTTTCCCATGAGTGTATAGCGTCAGGCAGAATGTCCATGAATTTCCAAGAATTGTCCGTCTGTGCAACATAATACCACAGGACTGCTTCCCTGTAGATTACAAGAAATTACCACCCGTAGAACACGTTACCGTGGGAATGTTTCCCTTCATACTTCAACAGGGTCATCTTAAAGTCCAATGTCAACACATATCCGTCGAGTTGTCTTGTAAATTTATCATTGTTCTCAAACCATTTCATAACACTGTTCCATCATCTAACTGAGAATCTCACCAACACATATCCTTGAGTGGCTTTTTGGCCTTGGTAAGTGGGATTTATTTATTTTTATAAAGTATCAATGCCATCGTGCGTCAATGATCTATTCGAGGCCAACCTCTTATGCTCCGCCTCGTTAATGATCTTCCTAATCCGACTCTGAGATGACCTGTTGACATCTATGCAAACGAGACAACTATCTATGGCAACACTTTGAAGAGCACTGATGATTAAATTCACGTTTATTCTCTCTCGCTTCCGATTAAGCCTTTCTCCATTTATCATAAATTCCTTGAAACTGGTTTTGCGACGGTAGAAATGAATGATTTTCTTCTGGAGTTAGCCCTTTTCTTTGATAAGCTCCTAGGACTGACTTTCACTCCACATCTTAAATGGAAGCCATACATTAAATCTATTTCTAAGGTCGCTGGAAAGAAAATGTTTGGATCATTCTACTGCTGTGGAAAGTACCTGACTCTTGTCGTAAAACTCTACCGCTATAAGAATCAGATATGTCCCGAGAGTGAGTATTGCCGCCACATCTAGGGAGGTGCCACCCAGAATACTTTTCAAAATCAGCCCCGAACGCTAGTGAAGGATGATCTCTCCTTTTTCCTTAAATACACCTTCCCACAGAAGAGACGTTGCTAGTCTTTCTCTACTCTACCGTTACTTCAATAGAAGCTGCTCGACTGAGCTCCAATCTCTGGCCTCTCTTTGTAAGCTATTACCAGCATGTAGATTAAATAGCGGTAGTGTACATCTAGTATATTACAGAGCTGATACAATCCTTAAAGTTAAAACTCATCTCACAAATCTAACATTACACCAGGTTTCATGGTCGAAAATTACAATCGTCAAATGCTGCTTCGATTGTGGTTTAATTCTTATAAGTGAGTGGTAATTTCTGGTCACACAACAAAACTGAGCTATTTTACCCCCCACTGTCTAATCTCGTTACACATTTACAAACTCTCGCGAGACTTCGACGAGATTACACTTTTTTGTTTGTTCTTACTTTCAGGTGAGAGTTAACTTCAAAGTTTCGATTTCTATGTTGTATACAAATGTATTTTTTTATTCCGGCCCATACGACTACTAATATGAAACATTTAAAAAAAAATAATAACATGAAATAAAAATCAGCAAAGGGGAATAACTTACTTTTAATTGAAAATATAAAAAGTGTTATGCATCTTTAGTTTAAAAATGCGTTAACAAATAATACCTAAATGACCTAACTGCATCCTGGGCAACGCCACGTAGATACAGATAGCATCTAATGAAATAGGATGGTCATTTTTAAGTGAGTTGTAATTTCTAGTCACAAAACAAAACGTTGAAAACAAAACCAAAAAAACTATTTACTTCCCACCGTCTAATCTCGTCACGCACCTACAAACTCTCCCGAGACTTCGACGAGATTACACTTTTGTTTGTTTTCTTACTTTTAGCTAACAGTTAAGTCTAAAGTCTCGAGTTCTGCATTGCATGCAAATGCATCGTGTAATCTCCAATCGTCGCATCAACAGTTCATCCCGATTTGGACATTTGTATTGCTTCACGTTAAGTATAACATTTACTAGGTTAACTAGGTTTAATAGGTTAAAGCAGTTACTTATGTAACATGCTGCCACGTCGAACAGCTGGGCGGTCAGTTGGTCTGTAACGTTTTAGTTTGAGATAGCATTTTCGTTAGTCTGTAAAAAAAAAGAAGCATTTTCGCCAATCTGTAACCACTAAGTTTAAAAGCTAAATTTTTCTACTATGTAACGCGTCAATTTAAATAGTATTTTCGCCAATCGGTAACGCGCAGTTTGAAAAAGTATTTTCGCAAATCTTCAAAGTTTAAGTTAGAAATATCATTTTCGACAATCTCTAACGCTTAAGTTTAAAAAAGAATTTTCGCTACACTGTAACGCGTCAGTTTGAAAAAGCATGTTCGCTACACTGTAACGCGTTAGTTTAAAATAGCATTTTTGAACCTCTGTAACGCGTCAGTTTGAAATAGCATTTTCGCCAATTTGAAAAAGAAGTTTCGTCAATCTGCAAGACGTAAATTTTAAATAGCATTTTCCTTACTCTGTAACGCGTCAGTTTGAAATAGTATTTTCGCCAATCTGTAACGCAGTAGTTTTAAATAGCATTTTCGCCAATATGTACGGATCAGTTTTAAATAGCATTCTCGCTAATCTGTAACGGCAGTCTGAAAAAGTATTTTCATCAATCTGTAACACGTCACTTTTAAACAGCATTTTTGCCAATCTGTCACGAGTAAGTTTAAAATAGCATTTCCCCACACCTCTGTAACGCGTCAGTTTTAAATATAATTTTCCCCACTCTGTAACACGTCAATTTAGAATAGCATTTTGAACACATCTGTAACGCGTCAGTTTAAAATGGCATTTTCGCACATCTGTAACGCGTCAGTTTGAAAAAATATTTTCGCCAATGTGTAACGTCTCAGTTTTAAATAGCATTTTCGCTGGTCTGTAACGCGTAAGTTTGAGACAGTATTTTTGATTGTTTGTAACGTGTCAGTCTTTCCTCCCTGTGCCACCTTTCTCATGTGAAAGACGTTGCTAGTCTTTCTCTGCTCTATCGTTATTTCCATATCCTCTCGACCGAGCTTCAATCTCAAGTCCTTACATGTAAGACATTCACAAACAGAATTCGTCTTATTGACACAACTGAAAAGAATTTAATTAATTCCCCGAAATAAACAGTTTTGCACCACTTTTATGTCGCCTTGCGAATATTAAAATAAAGATCTTATGTCTAGAATCCTTATTAATTTTGAGCAAAATCTAGTACATGATTCTTGTCTTAGGAGTGAATCCTATACATACAAATATATAAACATATACACATAGTGCTTGACGCAGCTCCAATATATGATTAATCTTTGTAATACATTCACAGCAAGAACTCGCCTTATTAACATAACTGAAAAGAATTTTCATTTCTTCCTTCGTGTCTCAAGGGTCAGGCGGAATTTCAATGAATATAGTGTAATTCTAAGAAACATCCCATATGTGGAAGACATTACTAAGGGGCTGCTTCCCTTCGGACTGCAACATGACCGACTTCAAATGTAATGTCAGCAAATCTTTGCTCATTGTCATTGTTCATTCGACTAATTATTGACACAATCCAACTATCCCGTTAATCCTTATCCTCAAGTGGCTATTGGCCTTAATAAACGGTGATTGATCAGTAAAAAAAAGAGGAAAAAACATATCTCCGGCATTTGCTTTTTTTCACTGGATAAGCTGTACTTATCTGGGTATTGTTTTCCGCAACGTGGCGTAACGGATATAAGTGCTAAGTAATAATCAGTTCTAAGTGACAGTCTTCTGGAGGTTGAAGGTTCAATCCTCAGTGCGGGCGATACTAAGAATAGAATTGCAATTGCTTAAGACTTTTGCCCAAGCATGGCAGATCATCTAGTTCGCCAGAAAGATTCCCGAGTTCGACTAGATACACCTAAAGAAGGCCGGAGGTTACATCGGCCGAAATGTTGCAAGAATAACATCCAAGATGAGAACAGTAGTTTGAATAATCTAAATGATACAAAGATTCCCGAGTTCGACAAGATACACCCGAAGAAGGCCGGAGGTTACATCGGCCGAAATGTTGCAAGAATAACATCCAAGATGAGAACAGTAGTTTGAATAATCTAAATGATACAAAGATTCCCGAGTTCGACAAGATACACCCGAAGAAGGCTGGAGGTTACATCGGCCGAAACGTTGTAAGAATAACATCCAAGATGAGAACAGTAGTCCGAATAATCTAAATAATATAAAGATTCCCGAGTTCGACAAGATAGACCTGAAGAAGGTCGGAGGTTACATCGGCCGAAACGTTGTAAAAATATCATCCAAGATGAGAACAGTAGTCTGAATAATCTAAATGATACAAAGATTCCCGAGTTCGACAAGAGAGACCTGAAGAAGGTCGGAGGTTACATCGGCCGAAACGTTGTAAGAATAACATACAAAGATTCCCGAGTTCGACAAGATACATCTGAAGAAGGTCTGAGGTTACATCGGCCGAAACGTCGTAAAAATAACACTGAAAACGAAAACATTAATCCGAATAATCCTACTAAAATAAATTAATATTATTTAACTAGCGGGACCCGTGTAAATTACACGAAATGATGCTTTCAATACTAATTATCTTGTTCCTAACCTATACATGTTTGAATAAAATATCATAAGATTTGGTTTTAAAAATAAACAATACATGAAACAATTTACAAAACTTATTTATATACAATATTTCTAGTGAAGGTAGTTCCTCTTCTCTGGCCATGAGTAGAATTATTCTAAGGACAAATTTTCACTCTTACACTGTTCACAGACCTTGCTCTTGAGAAGGCTACATAAAGTTGTCGATGAGTAAAGCAAAGTGATGGTAGGTAGATCCCAACCTTATCGAAAGTTTGTCCTTGAGCTTTATTAATAGTCATTGAATATGATAGGCGGATGGGAAATTGAGTCCTGTGCAAAACAAATGGAATATTTGCGTCACTGGGATTAAGTTTAATTCTTGGAATTAAAACTCGCTCCTGAGCATGAGATCCACTTATGATTGAAGCTAGAATACTGTGGTTATGAAGCTCCAATACTTCTAAACGCGTTCCATTGCATAGTCCTTGCGTTATTGACAGGTTTCAAAGCAGCATAATAATAGATCCAACTTTAAGATTGAGACGATGAGGAGGCATTCCCGAAGGCGTAAGTGAATTTATGAATTCCATTGGATAATTATTGGCTTCCATTTCATTGTCTGATGATACTGAATCTATACTTAGATATGTTTTGCTCTCAGTTGGTAGTATACTTAGAATATCTTCATTAATATCCAAGCAATCTGCATTTTTTGGTGACAAAATAACTCTACTTTTCATTTCGTCTTGGGTGCAATTATCGAATATGTCTGATACTAAAGAGTCATTGCATACACATTGTTCTGGGATATCGATAGTATCATCAGAAACGTTATCAAGTGAACTCTCCACGCGACCATTTCCGATTTGTAAGAGCCATTGTGAGAAAACTTGTTCGTTGTCATTAGTCCTCATATTCTGAGAGAGTTTAAGTTGATGAAAACTGTGCCACATTGGAGACTTCTTTAGACATACATCCAATACTGCAGCAGGTGGAGCTCTAGGAACCACAGGCAGAACTTGCCTGAAGTCTCCTCCTAATATGAAGACTTTACCACCAAATATGCTATTATTATTCATAATATCTTGTAAACAATTATCAATGGCATTTAATGCATATCGAGGGATCATCGACGCCTCATCAATAATGAAGAGCTTCACCTGCCTGAGAATATTTGCTTCCTCAGAATTAGGCGGAATATTGCAGGTAATTGTCTCAGTGAAAGGAACAGGAAGTTTGAAGATACTGTGAAGTGTTTTTCCATTTTTCAATAGTGTTGCTGCAATACCTGTCCAAGCAGAAGTACTAACAGCCACATTTTGAGCCACCAGGTAATCATGAATCATGTTGAATAGAAAAGTTTTGCCAGAACCGCCAGGTGCATCCAAGTAAAACAGTCGATGGTTAGTCTCCAATCCTCTATCTAGTTCACTAACAGCGTTAATGACACTATTAAATACACCTCTTTGCTCAGTATTTAGTATTTCAGGATTAACTTCTTGAATTTCTTCCATATGTTGAATGGCAGGAGGCTCACTGATTGGTTCTGGTAGACCAAGCATCGCACAATTCATGCCGGTTTCATTCAAAATCATGTTTATGTGATGCAGAGCGATATTCTCTGCAACATTATCATCATATTGGCGTAAAAGGTCCTCTATCATAAGGTGTTTGTTATCATTCCATAATTGTAAGGCATCTTGTGGTGTATTGTATAAACAAATCATTGCAAACATGTTAAGAAGCTGTCGTGGCATTTGATATATAGCTGCCTCACTTAAAGCCATTTCTAGTTCGTTGTCATCTTCAAGCAGTTGCAATCGAATACAGGCACCCTTAAAGGTCGGCAATTGTTCACCTCCTACAGTTTTCAGGTTATTAAAAGAAGTTGCACCTGGTATATGAAGAAGAAGCATCCTTAAATGAAATTTCTCAGCATTTCTAGGACTGGCAGAGTACATTCTCGTTACAATCTGGCGGTGACGTTGTCTTCTGGTCCAAGTGTTGCTTTGCTTATTAAATACATAATATTCAGGAATATCAATATAAAGGTGGGCTCTTGCATCCACCTAACTTTGGTTAAGTTTGAACCATGCAGTTAATTGCATGTCTCGTCCTTCTGCGCGGGCAGCAGCTTGTCCTTGTTCACCCGGCCTATAATAAACTTGTTGCTGGTCAGGTAAATGGAGGGCGAGTCGGTAAACTATGTGTGACTGTCCATGCATTTTGTATTCTGACAAACGCCAAAATGCTTCAGGCGGAGATACGTATCTACACGAAATATATTGCTTAATTTCATTATATTCATTTGCATTAGTTTCATTGTTATTCATATTCATTTCCATCATTGCGCAATCATGTCTTTTATAGACATATTTGAAAAGATATTTCACACTTTTTACTGAGATACACACCTCTACATTAATGTGAGCACCATATTTTCTGAGTAAATACTTATTATATGGTACTACAAACCTGCAGTCAATCTCATGGACACCCACTCTAACAGAATCTCCATTATTTCTGCGTCTGTAAAGAGGATATCCAGAAACATTTGTAATAGTCTCCTCCTGATATGGCATTGGACATTTCTTCTGACACTCTCCCCCTACCATACAGATTGAATTGGGATTAAATGTACCACAGGGTCCATGAATCATGAGTGTTTTAACTAATTCTCTCAATTCTGGATCATGTTCTGATGGTAATTCAGCTGAAACAATATTATCAATTTGTTCCCTAGTTCTGATTTTATATTCTTCTTGCAGCATGATTAGCATGTGACAATGCGGGAGACCTCTTTTCTGAAATTCAATTACATGTATCGCAGCAATAGGTACCCCAAGTACATGTCTGTCCTTTATGTCAATCATTAAATCATTAAGATGTTGTTTGAAAACTCGTGCCAATAAATCTGGTCTGTTCTGTGCTGTTTCATGAGGCTGTAAGTTTTCAGTTACTTCTCGACATTTTTGATTGCAAGTATATGTTATAAATAAATCAGGCCTTCCATACTTGCAAACTATTGCCATTGCATCTTGGTAGCATTGTTGCATATTTCGTGTGAAGGATGATGGCAAAATGACAGGTACTCCAGGATCTTCATTTTCATTATTTCTTGCAAGGTGATCCATCAAACCTGAATACATTGCAACTCTTAGTTGTGCTTGATTTTCTCTATGAATTTCAAACGACAACCTTCTACTTTAACGTAACCATCGACTATATATTGTTGAAATAGTTTTCCACCACTGTGTATTGGACTGAAGTCACGTCTTATACAGGGTGGGCCAAAATAAGGGTCCTATCTTTAAATTTGAATAACTTGAATTTGAATAACTTCCACAAAATAAAAGTTAAACTCACCAAACTTTATGTGTGTGTAGACTGACCCTTCCGAGATTTTTTGAAATAAACAAAACAAATTTTAGTCGAAAAACACTTCTTAAAACTTACAAAAACTAAAGTATTGTTTTTTACACTGTTTTGAGTTTTTTAAGCAACAATAATGTTTTCTAAATGAGGGTACGTTCCTTAGGGCTAATACGGCTCATGCTTGCTTCGGAAGGGGTCCTTTACTTATTCTAAAAAAATTTTTTAAAAAAATCAATAAATAAAAAAGTTATGAATTTTTAAAAATAGGACCCTTATTTTTGCCCACCCTGTAGATAGACGATATGCATAAAATTCCTGCATAGTCACCTTGTTACGAACTCTAGTTTGCCTATTTGCTACATGAGGAATGTTTATATGCCATCCGAATTCACCATGAGGAAAGAGAAAAACGCCAAAATGAAAAACAAAAAATAGTTTTAAGTTTTAAGCAACACAAAAAGTAGTTTTTAATCAGGTGATAAAAAAAAATAAATGCAAAAAATAAATAATAAAATTGTATTTATTGCCAATTGTTGGTAAATGTTTGATAAAAATAAATTTAAAAATTTAAAAAAAAAATTATTTACACTGTATTGTGTTCATTTTTTTGTTATTTGCAATGTTTCTTGAAAATAAAACTGAAAAAGTTTACGAAGTTATCGTCTGCCACACTGACCCTAAATCTAACGACGGTGTCAAAGTTAGCGCGGGTCCTAATGTAACAAAGCACCCTCTATTTGTTAGTAAGTTGCTTTATTATGACCCCCCTCCTTCTGGATAAGAGTGAAATAATTTGTTAAAATAGTCACCCGTGTACGATGGACATTGCGCATATCTACTAGAAAAGGTTGATATGCCATCCGTTCAAAAAAAATAATAATAATAATACTGGCCCTCTCTACAACCAAAATAAAGGAAGTAAATTGTTTTCATTTTTTAAGAAATACTAATGATACACTAATTTTTAAGCAGTTAACGTAATTTAATAGACAATGCCCTTAAAAACGCCAAAATAAAAACAAAAAATAGTTTTAAGTTTTAAAGCATCAGAAAAAAGTACTTTTTAACCAAGTGATAAAAAAAATAAATGCAAAAAATAAATAATAAAATTGTATTCATTGCCGCTTGTTGGGAATTGTTTGCTAAAAATAAATAAATAATTTTTTTACTTTTACTTACACTGTGTCGTGTTCGTTTTTTTTTGTTAGTTGCAATGTTTCTTGAAAATAAAACTGAAATGTAGAAAAAAAACTTTAGAGGTTGGTTGGGATCGAACTATAAACCAGTCGGGCCGAAGTAAAAAATACTACGTCGCTAACCGTTACGCTAAAGGGAAATACTTGAAAATTCAGTTGAAATTAGGCGTATAAAAATGTTTGTCCAAATCTCGGTGCGGTACGCATGCGCAGAGGTTTTGCCGGAAGCGTGACACACGAACACACACGCTATCGTATTAATATATAGATTTATTATTATTTATCGCACATTTTAAACCTAAGGTAGGAAACTTCGATTACATTCTTCAAGTAAGAATGACGGATTACTTACGTGTGCGTTAGAGAAAGACAGACATATAGATAGACGGATAGCTCGTCTCGCTACATCAAGTTACACTGTGCGCCCTCCTTCTATTAGGGATGGCGCCTTAAACACGTCTTCTCTGATCGAAGTATCACCGGAAAAGAGATAGAAAATATCCACTCTGAAGTCTCGTTGTTTCGTCAACTTCCGTCCTGGGGCCACCTCTCAAACTTTTCCATGCAAACAACGGCCCTCGTTACGTAACAGCCAGACCACCGAAGTTAAGAAACATCGAGTTTGGTTGGTACCAGATGGGTGACCATTTGGGAATACCAGGTGCTTTATGTAGAAGGATTTCGACAAGAAATGTAAAAAAAAAAACCTCCTAACGTCGTCATCTCCTCTGACATACGACTGGGGACTGCTTGTTAATATATCTTCCCATGTAACTTTTTCCTTCCGCCTAGGTGAATGCCGCTTCGCGTATGCAGCAGTCATACCCTTTTAAAATATGTTTATCCTGGTGTCACCGTTGACACTTAGGTGTCACTCAAAATTTTCTATTGAAACAACGGCCTTTGCATTTTTCTATTTTTACTTTTCTATTTTTGGTTTCATGCTATGTTCTATGTTTACATTTTCTAACGAAGAAAAAGTTAAAATCTAACAAAATTAAAAAATGAATTGAAATAAAGATAAAAAAATAATATGGGTCGCCCATTTAAAAGCATTGCTGGGTTTGTATTTTGAAAATATAAACCATTATCAATGCAAGATTAATTTATTTATTTAAAAAATGTTTTTTTTTAAACTTTAATCTTATTAATTTCGGAATAAAATGTTATCATCAGAGTTGACCAGTATTCATTTTCTGATCCAATCTTTCTATTCGTCGAACGATAGATCTTGTATTATTAACCAAGGAGTGTAGGAAATCTCCATTTTTAAAGCAAACGTTTTCTACCATCATTGGTCGTCTTCAGGCGGATGATTGATCAATGCAAAATAAAATTGTTTATTCCTTTTCTGATCCAATCTTTCTATTCGTCGAACGATAGATCTTGTATTATTAACCAAGGAGTGTAGGAAATCTCCATTTTTAAAGCAAACGTTTTCTACCATCATTGGTCGTCTTCAGGCGGATGATTGATTAATGCAAAATAAAATTGGTGAATTTATTTAAGAAAAATAGAAAGAGTGGATCAGAAAAGGAATAAACAGTAGTTGGCACTCCTGTTCAACCAGATATGTATAAAAGAAGGATTGTTGCCTAATTATGCATATATATATATATATATATATATATATATATATATATATATATATATATATATATATATATATATATATATCTTTCTCTCTCTCTCTCTATATATATATATATCTTTCTCTCTATATATATATATGTATATATATATATATATATATATCTTTCTCTCTCTATATATATATGTGTGTATGTGTGTATATATATATATCTTTCTCTCTATATATATATGTGTATATATATATATATATATCTTTCTCTCTATATATATATGTGTATATATAAATATATATATATATATATATATATATATATATTATAATACTGAATTAACACTAAAATTAAAGACAAACAAAGAATTTTAAACAAATTAAACAATTTAAAAAAATTTTTATTGATCTTTTTATCTTTTGAAATATCTCCACCAGCAACGGATTCTCTCATGCACGTTTGAATTAAGGTTGAACACAATTCTGACGAAGGGAATTTTCCCGAAATATAATGTTATCCGGAACCTCCATCAAACCGCAATGACGGCAAGTAAGATTGCAATTTGAAAAAATATATTAACAAAATCAAATGTATTAATTTGCTTGAGTTCGTGTTCATCCGTTACACTTCTGCATAGTATTGCCTTCTATTGATTACCTTTTATATACACACTAAACAATGCTTCAAGCAAACTACATTCATTTGTTATATATATATATATATATATATATATATATATATATATATTTATATATATATATATATATATGTATATATATATATATATATATATATATACGGAAAGAGAGTGTGCGTGTGTGTGTGTGTGTGTGTGTGTGTGTGTGTGAGTATGTGTTACAAGTGCAAGCAGGTCTCGATTTGTTTTTCCACGTTTTCCCCCTCGACGCACCTGCGCCGACCACTTTGATCTCCTTCCGCGTCACGTTTGCCTCGTCGGGTTATCAGTCATTATTACGATGCCAATTTATCAGCCCCTCCCCCATCCCATGCTGTCCGTCTATCACTGTAGAGGGAAGTGCTTCTCTGACGGCCCATCGGTCATTGTTAATGAGATCCGTGCCGATCGGACACGTCTTGACCACCTTCAGTACACAATAACGTCTGGACGGGAACGCAAGTAGTTAACAGTTATCAATAGATAGATAGATAGATAGATAGATAGATAGATAGATAGATAGATAGATAGATAGATGAACGGAATTATGTATTATAATATTAAAAATGGTGATTATATATATATATATATATATATATATATATATATATATATATTATAAATTGAAAATATAAGTCATTATCAATGCAAGATGAATTTATTATTTTTTATTTTTACTTTAATCTTATTAATTTCGGAATAAAATTATATCATCAGAGTAGTAGACCAGTATAGACCAGTGTCATTTTTTTCATCAAGAAACACTAAAAAGAAAAATAAACAAACTTTTTTCTTCTGTTTTTCTGATAAAATATCCTTGTTATGATGTATCCACGCCGATGTCGTTGGCGGTTATATATATATATATATATATATATATATATATATATATATATATATATATATATATATATATATATATATATATATATATATATATATATATATATATATATATATATATATATATATATATATATATATATATATATATATATATATATATAGGGTGGGCCAAAATAAGGGTCCTATCTTTAAATTTGAATAACTTGAATTTGAATAACTTCCACAAAATAAAAGTTAAACTCACCAAACTTTATGTGTGTGTAGACTGACCCTTCCGAGATTTTTTGAAATAAACAAAACAAATTTTAGCCGAAAAACACTTCTTAAAACTTACAAACACTAAAGTATTGTTTTTTACACTGTTTTGAGTTTTTTAAGCAAAAATAATGTTTTCTAAATGAGAGTACGTTCCTTAGGGCTAATACGGCTCATGCTTGCTTCGGAAGGGGTTCTTTACTTATTCTAAAAAAAAAAAATTAAAAAAAATCAATAAATGAAAAAGTTATGAATTTTTTAAAATAGGACCCTTATTTTTGCCCACCCTGTATATATATATATATATATATATATATATATATATATATATATATATATATATATATATAACTGGGGCTGTGTGTGTTTGTGTGTGTGTGTATATTCCATCATCAGAGTTGACCTGTATTGTGTCATTTTTTTTCTATCAAAAAACACAAAAACAAAAATAAACTTTTTTTCTTTGTTTCTTTGATAAATATCCTTGGTGTGATGTATCCATGCCGATCACGTTGGCGGTTATGAATTCAAATTCTGGTTGTAGAACGAAGAAAGCATTGGTATGCTCGTAGTTTAATAAAATGGGTCGTTCAGTTTTAAAGCATTGCTGGGTCAGCATATATATATATATATATATATATATATATATATATATATGTATGTATATATATATATATATATGTATATATATATTTAGTGATTGTATTGTTGTTGTTTCCTAGATGGTAATCTAATGAAACTCCAGTGAAATTGAAAATAGAAGCCATTATCAATGCAAGATTATATATATATATATATATATATATATATATATATATATATATATATATATATATGGTAAGTCAATGAAAATTGATTAGACCTGCAAATGGAAGCAAATCAATATCTTCATTTGTTCAAAACAAGGAGCAGTTTATTTTGAACAACTGACAATATTGATTTGCTTCCATTTGCAGGTCTAATCAATTTTCATTGACTTACCATATTTTTGCTCTATCCAGTATATTGAGCTTTCCTTATTTCACAATAGGTCCAACTCTCTAAAAGTTTACCTTTTAGTTATAATTTTCATATATATATATATATATATGTATATATATATATATATATATATATATATATATATATATATATATATATATATATTCTGTACTGATTTAGTCAAAAGGATAGAATCGAATGAGTTTAAGAAGACTGAGTTTCCTTGAAGAAGCTTTATTCGACAAAGATCTACGCAGGGATCTAGTCTCTACGAGAAACAATGGCTGACTAAAAAAGAAAGAGTATTCAAGGGAAGTAATTCACTTCCGAAGCATAGAAGGAGATAGAAGAGTTCTCTTTTAATTACAATATATATATATATATATATTAATGAAATGAGTTGAGCTACATTTAAAAGCGTCGGTGAGTTAGAAATATGACATCCAATAGAGACCAAATAAAATGACGCAAAGTGTTTATTTAAATAAACATTCATTTTTGTTTATTTTTTGTTTATAATTTCGGCATAACATGCTATCATCAATGTTATACAGACATTTTTTCTTTTATTCTTCATTGTCTAAATCTTTCTGCGAGGCCGTCGAAGATTCCCGAGTCCTCCTGTTGTTAACAGAGAGATAGTTTTAAAAGTCCGAGTAGATGTAGTGTATATATATATATATATATATATATATATATATATATATATATATATATATATATATATATATATATATATATATATTAAACAAAAATAATAATATTAAGTACATCTTTAAAATATATATTGTTATGGAGAGATAGTTTTAAAAGTCCGACTAGATGTAGCGTATATATATATATATATATATATATATATATATATATATATATATATATATATATATATATATATAGATGAAAGGATAAAATAATCCGACGGCATGAAATTAAAATGGAATAAGCGGAAGACCCAAAAAAGCTCAACGTTTCGCCCAAATGGCTTTGTCAAGAGCGAACGAAAACATGCAAAAAATGACAAAAGACGAGAAAGTCTATAAATTATGAGAAATATATATATAGTGGTAGGGTTCATTTAGAGAGGGAAAATATGTAAATGTGTATAGAGTCTTGCGCTTATTCCATTTTAATTTCATACATATATGTTAGATAATGCCCTGTGAGAGTTGGACGCATTTATTCGAGACTGGTTTGACTTACGCGATTTGTAGCGGAGTCTTCCTGTGCAGGTTCGGTTCGATGTGTTTCCCACGAACGCGGGACGTTGATTGACCTTAAGTCAAGAGAAGGTAAGGGGTTGAGATTGCACCTGTGCGATCACGAGGTTTAATGACGTCAGAATCCCCACCGTGGGAGAATTAAATCGAGATTTAATCAGTTACTGACTTGGGAGCGAAGAGTCAACAACACATCATGTAGCGGTTACGAGAAAGATTCCCAATGACGGAAAAATATAAAAGTCTTAGTTAAATCTAGTAGAATCTTTCATATTCCTTCCTCTGCAAGTAATTAAGTGATTACAGACTAACGTAAGAATATTAACTAGTGAATTTAGTTAGCGATCAAGGTTAATTAAAATAGTCAAATTAAAGCGGCTCTTTAAAACAGAAAAATACTTTGTTGTACTTTAAGAAATTGATTTCAGAGCGAAGATAGCAACCCGAAAATGTTAACACGCGGCGAGCGACCGGCAGAAGATAGCAGCACGATGTCAGAGTTAGTGGGACGACACGAGCAGGCTGGCGAAGGCGGCAACGAGGATCATGGCGACGGCGGTCGGGTTGCAGACAGTGACAACAAAAGAAGAAGCGCGCATGAGTAGTGCAAATAGTTCTGACAACCGTGAGGCCAAACAGAGAAACGGCATCTCGTCCCATTTTGTAGCAATATATATATATATGAACGAAAATAATAATATTAAGTATATATTTAAATATATAACATATTATGATGAGTTAATGCTCAGTATATGAGATAGGGAAATAATATAAATAAGTGAAAATAAATATAAATAACTGAAATGTATGGGTGGTATTTAACAAAAAAAAAGCTAAGTGTTTAAATTATTTTACTCTGTAACCTTTTTCTTAATTAATCCATGTATTAACATGCAACGAGTATCTAGCTAATTAATCTTTTTTCCAGGATTTTTTGATTCCTGACTGTTCAAAAAAATCTGTATCTTTTCTTTCTTTTCTTTCTTTTCTTTTCTTGCCTACATTCTGCAGGTTACAGAGGGGTCACTTGGGTTCAGGTTTGAAAAGAGGTGGGTGGGTGTAGGTAGTTCACTAGCGAATGTAGATAGAGAAGGAATATCGCCCAAACTAACCATGCCAGTCTAGTTAAAGACACATTTCATATCTGCCTCAGCAGTGAAGAAACCGAAATTGCGTTCGGGGTTGAAAGGGGGGGGGAGAGGGAAACCTATCTTCAACTTGCTGTTCCCTCCTTAGAATAAGTTCAATTGCATACTATCTTCATGTGTACATATATATATATGTATATATATATAAATATATATATATATATTATATGGAATTTTGTTTTTCTTACCTGCGGGGCTAGGAAATACCCGACTAGTACACGGGCGCAGGCTATTTTTACCCCTCTCAGAGTGTTGGACCCGTAAGACCTCGTAAGGCTATCCATCTAAGAGAAGGAAATCTCTGACAAAAAAAACCTTGCTACCAGCTACTTACGCCGTGGCAGTAAACTGTTGGGGGAGGATGTCTTCCTTAGTCCTGATCGACAACCTTCCTAGAGTTGGAATCTCGAACAAAATATCCGGTTTGCAAACCTACAATTGCTTAAGGAGTAGATAGGTTCTACCTATCGCCGGCCCTTGCACTCCTTCTTTGTTTATTAGTCAGGCGCAGAGGTAACAGAGCTGGGACGCCTCTAAACACTCAGTATCTAGCCTTGTTTCCTTAATAGGACAATGAACGCCGTTCTCTTTCTCTCTATTTGGGCAACTTGGGGAAAGTTTTTTCGTTGGTAAGTCTTACATGACCAGTCTGGGTCTCTCTTGTTCCGACAGGTTGAGGGTACAGGTTAGACAGCTTGTCTGGCTGCTGTTTCCGACTGATAGGAAAGAGCTCAAACTTTTGGGTAGCGCCAAGAACGGCTGCTCCATCATCAGTTGCATAATACCGTGGGTAGTTGTATGTGCCATGTCGCGCATGAAAAGGGACCCTGCAATTATCTCCGGTGGGCTTTCCCGAGGCCACAACCCCCATGGACCAGGTCGTGACTAATGGACTGGTTGTGTGAGCTTATTGGCACCAAACAAGTACCCACCTTGGCCAATCCACTCTATAATCAAATCAAACATGCCATTACAAAGAAATAAAATCAAACCTAAACCAGACACCCAAAAACCACTTTCGCCTCCACCCTTGAGGCTTGCATTCTCAAATATCCGGGGACTTAGAACCAACACTAATAGGCATACATTTATAGAGTCAAGAAATAATTGCAAGGCCGTGATAGGCGAAGCGAAGAGAAGGTATAATGAGTTAACAAAAAAACGCATCCAGTCACAGAAACTAGGTACTCGCGATTTCTGGAAAATCTACAATAGTGTAGTGAATAATGGTCAATCTACGATTCCCCCACTTTCAAACCACAATGATGTCGTTTGCACGGCTACTGATAAGGCTGAACTACTTGCACAGCGTTTCGCTTCTAACTCCACTTTAGACTCAGGTAACCACCCTCTCCCTGAATTACCTTTGCGGACCGAAGCCACACTTGATAACCTGGTCATCACCCCATCCCAGGTCAGAAACATCATAAAAAATGACACCTCTAAAGCTTGTGGGCCTGATCTTATACCTGTAATAGTAATAAAGAAATGCTCTACTGAACTGGCCCCTGTCCTATCCAAACTCTACAATAAATGCTTAGTTGAATCTTGCTTCCCCGATAGCTGGAAAATTGCCTCTGTGGTACCAGTCTACAAGAGTCCTGGGAATAGAACCGACCCTCAGAACTACCGCCCAATCAGTCTACTGCCGATCTTTGCCAAAATCTTTGAATCCTTAATCAATCTAGCGATAGTACGGCACTTAGTTAATGCTAAACTTCTATCTGACCGCCAGTATGGATTTAGACAAGCACGATCTACTGCAGACATCTTAACGGTCATCTCTGAACGCATGTATCATACGCTCGACAAGGCAGGTGAAGCTAGGGCAGTAGCGTTTGATATATCCAAGGCCTTTGACAAGGTATGGCATAAAGGGCTTCTCCTGAAAATACGCTCATACGGTATTACTGGACAACTACTTAATATAATTAGATCCTTCCTAAACAAAAGAAAAATCCAGGTTGTCCTCGATGGCCGTTCATCTAAGCTATATGACGTAAATGCTGGTGTGCCCCAGGGATCTATTCTTGGACCTTTGTTGTTCCTGATCTATATAAACGATCTCCCTGATGACATAGTGTCTGAGATTGGTTTATTTTCTGACGACACCACGCTTTACTCTCGCCATGTTGGCAAAACAGACGCGATCATATCTGAAGCAATGGCTGAATCTTTAGAAAATGACCTCCGGGCTGTAGTGGATTGGGGCCATAAATGTTGGTAACTTTTAATGCTGCAAAGACTAAGCTCCTTTCCTTCAACAACTACAAGAAGCCTCTCCGACCACCGATTCTCATGGCAAATAACACCCTACCTGAGAGTTCATCATTCAAACTCCTTGGCCTAACCTTCACAGGTAACATGAATTGGAACACATACATTGAAGACATTGCCAAGGCTGTCGCAAAGAAGGTTGGCTCCCTCTACCGTGCTAGTGGACTCCTTACACCTGACATTATCCTGTATCTCTACAAAGCCACCATTCGCCCATGCATGGAGTATTGTTGCCACATCTGGGCTGGTGCATCATCTACTAGTCTCTTCCTCCTTGACAAAGTCCAAAAAAGAGTCGTCAACCTAATAGGCCCCTCACTGTCAGCTAAGCTGCAGCCCCTGTCCCATCGCCGCAATGTAGCATCCTTATGTTTGTTTTACAAATACTTCAATGGATTATGCTCCGATGAGTTGGCTACTATGGTTCCCCCTCGACGTAAATTCACTAGACTAACTCGACATTCTACTAAATCTCATTCATTCACTGTGGAGATCCCCAGATGCCGGAGAGCACTCTACTCAAATAGCTTCTTTCCTCGTGCTGCTGGTCTCTGGAACTCCCTCCCTGCCCCCTGTTACCCCGACAGTACTGACATGCAGAAATTTAAAACTAATGTAAACAGACATCTCGCTGCTCAGATCCCAATTTAAGCTGAACCACCAATCCTTCTCCCCTTTTCCTTTTTCTCAGTAGCCCCTTACGTCTACAGTGGCGGCCTGCCTTGTTTGGGGTGAATCATGTTAAAAAAAAAAGTTAGTGATGGGAATAAAAATAGTGTAGAATACATCTTTGGAAAGTCATGGTTTAAGAAAGAATGATGAAATATTTTCTCATTATAAATCACTTGTTTTGAACAATTGATGATTCAATACATATTGTATGCTACACAATTCTTATTCTCATCACTAACTTATCTATCTATCTATCTATCTATCTATCTCTCTCTCTCTCTCTCTCTCTCTCTCTATATATATATATATATATATATATATATATATATATATATGACGGCGAATCAGTGGCGATTTGTGATTGTTGTAAGCGCTCATCGACCGTTTGAAATTAACTTCCTGCACTGAAGATTACGTAAGCATGAAACATCGATGTCTGTAGGTAACAAATAATTACTATTTATTTATAAAATATTATTATATAGCCCATTTTACTAAGGCCGGGCACTCTGAGAGAGTTTAATAAGAAGCAATACAACTAGCTTCATTGTGAGATCCAACAGGGTTGATCACTCTTTGCTGCTGATTGTGAATACTCACCGACTTGGCATTTACAAAGTTAAAATTCCTCCTAACTTCCAAGCTAATTTGCGGTAGCCAACGTGTAAGACTCTTGACTGCAAGTCAGTGGCGATTTGTGATCGGAGTTCGCGCCCGCCGACCGTTGGAAATTAACTTCCTTCACTGAATATTGCGTAAGCATGAAAAATCGATGTCTGTAGGTGATAATTTATATATATATATATATATATATATATATATATATATATATATATAGTCTCGGAAGTTTCTCAACCATTAAAACTATATTTTTAAAAAAATAATAATATAAAAAAAAATAACAAAAAAACTTTTTATCCCAAGTCTTTCAGTGGAAAATCACTCATGTAAGTCAATTTATTTTTTACAGTTATAATATTAGTTTGTTTCTAACACTATTTTAAGGGATCATCAGTTGTTTACCATGAAAAACTGTTTCGGGAATTTAAATATATATATATATTTATATATATATATATATATATATATATATATATATATATATATATATATATATGTAAACATACTGTTTCGCTGTATCACAGACTGTACCCATCCCAAGTCGGAAATCAAACCTTTTAACATCTAGTTGATAGTCGGCAGCTCTCCCCATTGAGCCACGAGACAGGCGCTGGTAAATGATATCTACAATGTATTTATCTAAATACTGACCGCCACTTTTACAGTGCTCTATTTTTCCTATTTACAAAGAGCTTAGCATTTCGCTTAATAAAGCTGTATGCCATATCATTTAACGACAATAGTTTACCCGGGAAAGAAGGCTTATATATATATATATATATATATATATATATATATATATATATATATATATATATATATAGTCTCGGAAGTTTCTCAACCATTAAAACTATATTTAAAAAAATATATTAAGAAAAAACAAAAAAACTTATTGTCTCAAGTCTTCCAGTGGAAAATCACTCATGTAAGTCAATTTATTTTTTACAGTTATTATATTAGTTAGTTTCTAACACTATTTTAAGGGATCATCAGTTGTTTACCATGAAAAACTGTTTCGGGAATTTAAAAACAAGACAGTATTTAATTTCATGGCTTCCCAGCAGAGTTGATCAGACCCCACTTCCCTTAAAAGACAAAAACATAAACGTTCCTTATACTAAATCTACGTTTTGTTCCATATAAATGTTTTGCTAACTTATATTAGTTATTTAAGACACAAAAAAAAAAAAAAAAACATTGTCTTTACCTGTGCTGTTCGTCTGTCTAATAAAATTTATCCGTTACTTACAAAAATGTTGCTGCATTTTAAAGTTTTTGGACGAATCCATGACACTATTATATATATATGTATGTATATATATATATATATATGTATGTATGTCTGTCTGCATATATATATATATATATATATATATATATATATATATATATATATATATATATATATAGGGAGAGAGAGAGAGAGAGAAAAGAGAGAGAAAGAAAGAGGGTAGTGCAGTATCAGTGCAGTTCCTAAGAGAGAAAAGTATATATGTAAAGGAGTAAGGCTACCAACATTTGTAAACAGTTTTTTTCAACATTTATTTATTATTTTGTTATTTTATTATTTCATATAACGCGTTTACAAACGGTGGTCCTATATATATATATATATATATATATATATATATATATATATATATATATATATATATATATATATATATATATACTAATGATAATAGAATTAACGATAAGTGAAATATTGTAGAGTGATCAATCTCGATAAAATAAAGCTCAATACGTTGAGTAGAGCAATCAATAACAGCTCAATAATACCCCCTGGCGACAAGATAATTCAATATGATGTAATATAAGTTAATATAATTTAATAAGTTATAAGTTAATCTAGATTCATACACTGAATTCCACCTTTTAACCCTACTAGAATCAGCTAACATAATTTAATATAATATTGGGTTACGCAAAATTATAACCTGCCTTGCCTTCAGAATAAAACACTCACAATTTTAATACATCTGCTTTGAAAATAATATTCCTCCTTTTGATAATAATAATAATAATAATAATAATAATAATAATAATAATAATAATAATAATAATAATAATAATAATAATAATAATAATAACAATAATAATAATAATAATTTAAATGTCCTCGAATGCGGAAACCAACCCACATAAGCAACGAATGGAGAACAAACACATGGAAGCACAAGACAACAGAACCGGGGAAAATACAACCGCACGAGAGAGGCGCAAGCATAGGCTAACGCCACGAAAATTATGGACAGAGAGTCGAGGAGGGAAAGCGCAAACCACACCTCCACTGGAAGAGCGCGGACAGCTCTGGGACCTTGGGGAGGCTTGTTGCCACTCGAGCCCTAGAGGGGACCAATGGCCCTTATCAGCGGGAAATCGTTGGTAAGTGGCTGTTGCGATTACCGCAAGGTCATCAGCGGTGATGAACGAAAAGAGGTGGAGCATACTGGAAGTCTGAGGAGACTTGTTGTCACTCAGACTCCAGGGAATACCACAGGTTGTCGGCAGTGGGCGATCACTGACGATGACCAGTGTGATAACTCCTAGTGAGTAAATAATAATAATAATAATAATAATAATAATAATAATAATAATAATAATAATAATAATAATAATAATAATAATAATAATAATAATAATAACAACAACAATAAGAATATCAATTACGGCTACATATTAATCCCGTTCACATATCTCTCTATCTGATAGCTTCACCGCACTTAGAAACCTCCTTAACCTCAAAATATAAGCAACTGAATTCCCTTCACCTCACAGGCACACCTTAACTGACCACTCAAACTTGAATTTATAGACTTCACTAATCCCCCAACCCCACCCACTCCTTCACACTACCCTTAAAATATTAGCCGCACGCATTATTCTTTTTTGACCTCGGTGGATCCGGTTTTATTCTCTTTAGTCGGCAAAGCTTCCTACCCTAAGCAGAATATTTAAGATGATATATAAAACTTTTGAAACATTTCTCTGCCAGGGAAGCCAGGAATTGAAGGCAGATATGAACTTTTCCACATAACGCCTTTCAACAGACAATCTTAACCTCGGATTTGCCGAATTGGATATTTAAAATACCAATCCAGGATTTTTACTTGTAACTCCACGGAAATATACTATAACGGAGTACGAATCCATACGGACCAAGTGAGATATTTTTTTACCCTCCACTTTTTACTTGTAAATTGTTAAAAAACTTTCTTCAATTCTACAAACTGTTACGTTTACTATTAACTATCTACACCATAACGTCCCTTTCGTCTTCAAAAATCACCTCGCAATACTGCTAATGTTTACTTCCCGGCCTTTTATTTCTCTATCCCCAAACTTTTTTGTTTTTTTATTCTTCAATTTTTCAAAGTGAAATGGAACTAGGTAATATTTAATTGTTATAAATACCATATTACCAGATTTTATCCTCTGACGAGAAGAGTTTTATCTTTGAAAAACCATGGTTTAAGGATTAATGTAACTCCTTGCATCTGAACTTTCGATGTAATAAAATTTGTATTAATTTATGTAACTTTATGTAATTTTGTACAATTTTTTATCTTCATCTTTCTTTCTTTAAAATTATATATATATATATATATATATATATATATATATATATATATATATATATATATATATATATATATATATAAAGGGCGACATAAATCAATGTGAGGAAGCTCACTCTCGCAAAGACTATATATATATATATATATATATATATATATATATATATATATATATATATATATATATAGGTTTTAACTACTTTTTATTTTTTTTATTTTACACACAACAGTAATTTATTCAGATTAAATATTCATTCCTATCCCTTACGCGCATTTTATGGCAAAATTTAGATGAGTGTATGTTTTTCAATTAGTCTAATTTTGTCAATCTTCAGAAGTTTGCAGTATATGTTGCTTAATAGCAAAATAGCATGTCATAACAAAAACATCGGAGAGGAAATGCGGTGAAAATCTAGGTTGATTTTTGATACAAAATTCGGCCAACTGAAGTATATAAAATCAAACCACTCACTTAGAAAGAAAAAGGTGACCACTTCAGAAAATAGAAAATAAATGAGGAAAAAAAAAAGAAAAAAATAGAAAAAAATAGAAAAAAATTAAAAATAAAATTTAATTCACCCCCACCCCAATAAGATTTTCACACGAGAGATCACGCGAATCAGATTTCTCGATATATATATATATATATATATATAAATATATATATATATATATATATATATGTATATATGTATATATGTATATATATAAATATGTATATATATATATATATATATATATGTATATATATATATATATATATATATATATATATATATATATATATATATATATATATATATAATGTTAGAATGAAACCTAGGTATTAAGGCTCAATGTAATAAACAGAATAAAATAAAAATAAGATAACACATAATCACATAATCATCTGTGCCATAATTTATTTCGACCCAATGCTCTAATCAAGCATCCAAGCGAGGTGATTACATTTTTGAAAATAAAAAAAGGGAAATTCACACTCACCATTTAAATATACATATAGAGAGCGATAATATATTTAATACATATTTTGAGAGAGGGTAAACTGAACTATTAAAGACGTAAATCGAGGCGGAGGACAGTGGCAACGTATTTAATACATATATATATATAAGAAGGGGGTGAGATTGCACAATTTATAATGGAAAGCAATACAGTGAGGGGGAAAGAGAGCAATATATATATAGAGAGGGGGAAATTGTATGATTTACCACAGACGATATGTTTATGGGTTGGGAAGGAAGTTGAGGTGTCCCAAACAAGGTCAGCCCGTCAATATATATATATATATATATATATATATATATATATATATATATATATATATATATATATATATATATATATTCGTTCGGTTTCCTGTATATATTTACATAAGCGTGAGTGAAACGTATTTTAGGATTCTATGTTTGATCGTATGACTTGTATTGATTTTTAAATAACACGAATTCATGATTTTCTTTTAATTAATCTTGTGTCTAAGAAATGGAACTTCCGGGGATCACGGTTTTTCGATATACATGAAGAAATCAAAATTCACTTCATTCTCATCGTGATCACGTATATATATATATATATATATATATATATATATATATATATATATATATATATATATATATATATATATATATATATAAAGGAAATAAACTTAACACACATTAAGGCTGTCCGCATCATAAATTATTTCGAACTAGATTGGTCTCATCAGACGCGTGCCCAGCCACATTTAGGAACTGAATGATGGCTGAGCATGCGTCTGATGAGACCTATCATAGGTCGAAATAATTTAGAGTGCGGACAGCCTTAATGTGTGTTAAGTTGATTTTTTAAAAATGTATTCCTACTCTGTTAACCAGCACATTGAACTCTCTTACGTGGATTACCATCGAACATTTTCAACTCAGCACACATATATATTAAATCATTATTTATATTCATCCGTGTTTTTCACGTAATAATGACCAGAAGGTCTTTGTAATGGTGAATGTACCAGTATGTCATTAGTTGGTGAAAACATTTAAATAGAGGGTTTATTATATAATAAAGGCTATTATGTTCTAATAAAATTCAAGAATAGTATTCTTGTATTCAATATATATATATATATATATATATATATATATATATATATATATATGTGTGTGTGTGTGTGTGTGTGTGTGTGAGTGTGTGTGTATCTGTGTGTGTGTGTGTGTAAGTATAACGCACCGGTAAACACCGGTCGACTATCGGCAGTAAAAAACAATAACAAAAAAATCAGCGTATATATATATATATATATATATATATATATATATATATATATATACATAATTTATTTAGATACTGTATATTACATATTTCAGCAATGTACCGCGGTTTCATCCAAAAGGGCAGATTTAGACATCTTTAGTAAATCTTCGTGCCCAGTGGAATCATCGGCAAGCTGAAATGAGTGTAGGCACGCCTGACAGGCGTCAACAATGACCTGTAATATATATATATATATATATATATATATATATATATATATATATATATTTTTAAATACAGATTTTAATCAGACATGGACCAGTGGTTTCTGACAAGAAACGGGTTGAATTCCCGATTCACGTCGTCTTCAGCATAGTCTGAAATAGTAAATGATGGAATTTCTTCAAAAAACATCAAACTGTTATGAAACGCTATGTACACCGAATTTTGAAATGGAGAGCCGACGAGGAACGCTTAGGACAGAAAAGCCGTTAAAAGATTCTATATTTAGAAGTAAAGCAAGAAAGAAAGAAAGAAAGAAAGAAAGGAGTGGGAAAGTAAAAAAATTAAATTTATAATAATAAAATATTACTTTTATATTTATATATATTATCTTCATATATATATATGTAGAAAATAATTAATTAAGGTACGCAACTCTAATTAATTAAATAATCTAAAAAAAGGGGAGGTAACTATTTATCATTATATAAAATGTATATATATGTTTTTATGAATTACGATCATTTCAATTAATAATTCTCAATTCAAAGTAAAAACATAAACATAGATAAATATATAAATAAAAAAGTATAAATATAGATAAATATATAAATACATAAATAAAAAATCAATATATACATAAAAAATCAATCAATATATAATTAAAATATCAATATATAGATGAAAAATCAATATATAAATAAATCAATATATAGATAACAAATATAAATAAAAAATCTATATAAATAATAAAATATATATAAATAATAAAATATATATAAATAAAAAAATCAGTATATAAATAAAAAATCTCTATATAAAAAATATATAAAAAATAAAAAAATCAATATATAAATAAAAATTCAATATATAAATATAATCATAATATGTAAATAAAGAATCAAAAGTCAAAATGTAATAAAAAATATTACGCTCTTAATTTAATTTAATTGAGCACTCTACTGGTATTTCCCTTTTATTCTTTATTGAGTATATCTTTATTGAGTATTCCTTTATACTTTACTATATATATATATATATATATATATATATATATATATATATATATATATATATATATATATATATATATCATACTAGTCACGTAGGTGTGTTAGTCTAATGTGTTCATTTACGTATATCGTGTTTAAAAAATATCTTTTGTAAATCGTTTCGAAAATAGATTATACATACACGGTTAGATCTGTAAAAATAAGTCTCGCATGTTCAAATCGCCGGACTCGCCCAGTCCGGATCGCCTGCAAGCGCACATCAAGTTCAATTTTGAAATGTGCGCCCCGTAAACCACACCGAACTTGCGCGCTGTAAGACAATAGGCCGCCTGAACGTTCGCGCCTTCCGCGCTGACGGACACACGTCACAACCAATGAAACGGCATCAATGTCAGCCCATGCGCGCAACAGCGAGAAAGAAAAAGGTAGAGAGCGAGAGGGGCGGGAAAGCGAGATAGGGGAGAGAAAGGGCGAGAGAGGAGAGAGAGAAGTTGTTTATTTTATCATCATTATTTTATTTTTTTACCTTCAAAAACACATCTATATAGTACTGATTCGATGTATTTTCATGTAATTATTTTTATTGGTGATTGTAGCGTTCGTTGTTATTTTGCTTACTATTATTTCGATTGTCTCACTTCCTAAGTGATTAAGATGCAGAAAATTGCATTATTAGTCGCCCTTAACTTCATAGGACGTTAATATATATTTTTATTTATTTATACGTACATAAAAGTAATCCATGGACACGTGTTTCAGCCGTCATCAGCATGGCTAACTTAGACAGAGATCGAACCTTCGATATTGATGTCTATAGTCCAGCGTTCTACCACTTGACCAAGACGCTCTGTCTATAAATATGTACGATTTTTATCACCTAAATATTCAATGTATTTTTATGTAATAATTTTTATTGGTGATTGTAGCGTTCGTTGTTATTTTGCTTACTATTATTTCGATTGTCTCACTTCCTAAGTGATTAAGATGCAGAAAATTGCATTATTAGTCGCCCTTAACTTCATAGGACGTTAATATATATTTTTATTTATTTATACGTACATAAAAGTAATCCATGGACACGTGTTTCAGCCGTCATCAGCATGGCTAACTTAGACAGAGATCGAACCTTCGATATTGATGTCTATAGTCCAGCGTTCTACCACTTGACCAAGACGCTCTGTCTATAAATATGTACGATTTTTATCACCTAAATATTCAATGTATTTTTATGTAATAATTTTTATTGGTGATTGTAGCGTTCGTTGTTATTTTGCTTACTATTATTTCGATTGTCTCACTTCCTAAGTGATTAAGATTGGATGGATATAGATGTACTTCGGACGATAGACGCGTTTCTTACACAAGAGAAAACTTTATTGAATGCTAATTATATCGGAAAGGAACCATTCCACATGAGCCAAGTAGACGAAAGGAGGGCACGTAAATATTCGGCACTAGAAGTCAACATAGAAATTCGGGACCACTTCCATTGTCTTCCCCGAAACAATTTAAAATATATGATATAAAGTTCATCAAAATAGGATATATTTATAGTTTTAAAGCAATACAGTGAGGGGGAAAGAGAGCAATATATATAGAGAGATAGGGGAAATTGTATGATTTACCACAGCCCCTTAAGTCAGGACTTCAGTTGAAGATTCGAGACAGTTACAATTATCTAACTCAGAAGTGTTATACGTATGTTTTAATTGAATAAAATAGGACATAGTTGAAGTTATAAGGGGTTTATGATCTCATATCCCCATAGAGGGGCACTTAAAGATTCAGGTGCACTTCCATTGTCTTCCCGATAAATTTTACATAAGAATATTATTTTATATTTTATGTACATTCGTTTACCTTTCTTACAATAGGAAACACAACAACATCTCAAATACACACACGTATACACAGAGGCATCGATATATATATATATATATATATATATATATATATATATATATATATATATATATATTTATTTATTTTATACGTACATAAAAGTAATCCATGGACACGTGTTTCTGGCTTACAGCCGTCATCAGCATGGCTAACTTACACAGAGATCGAACCATCGATATTGATGTCTATAGTCCAGCGTTTTACCATGTCTAGAAATATGTACGATTTTTATCACCTAAATATTTAATGTATTTTTATGTAATTATTTTTATTGGTGATGGTAGCAATCATCAATAAAAAATAATTACACAAAAATACATTATATATATATATATATATATATATATATATATATATATATATATATATATTGTATTTTATGTAATTATTTTTTTATTAGTGATGGTAGCGTTTGTTATATTGCTTACTACTATTTCTACAACCTGTATCACTTAGGAAGTGAACAATCAAACTAGTAATAAAAAATATAACAAACGTTACCATCCCCAAAAAAACAATTATATAAAATACATAAGTGTAAAAATCCGTACATATTTCCATACAAGGCGTCATGGTCCGGAGGTAAAACGCCAGAATATATCGAAAGTTCGATCCGTGTCCGAGTTAGCCATGATTATAACGTTTTTGAGCCAGAAACACGTGTCCATGGATTACTTTCATGTACATACGTATGAAATTGATAAAAATATATAATTTATATATAATGTACATATTCTTGTGTGTAGTTAAACTAAAGTATTTAGCCTCAATGTAAATAAAACGTTCAACGGGTTCTGCTATGTTATTCCAGAAAATTAAAGTTGAGATATTTTCCGACAAAAACATGATATCGTATAAAGAATAAACTAGTAGTTGGCCGGGACCATTTTCTACTCAGCGTTGGTCGGAAGCAATAATTGTAAGATTACAGTATTACATTTGGTAAGTGGTGTATATTAAATCTCCTTGGACTTTTTGTCATTATCAACATCATTTCACTTCATATTATTGTGATAAATGGGTAACAAAATCATTCAGGAATTATAACTTCATTGTCTTTTCTTCTACACAGCGTTGTCCGGGAGCAATAAATGTAATATTACAGTATTACATTTTGTACGTTGTATATATTAAATCTGTTCGAACTATTGTAATTATCAACGTAATTTTTCTTCATATTAGTGTGAAAAAAAAATAGATACAATAAACTAAGAAATGACCGGAAGCATTTGTTCTACTCGGCGTTGTCCGGGAGCAATAAATGTTAGATTACAGTATTACATTTGGTAAGTTGTATATATTAATTCTCTTCGGACTATTGCTAATATCAACATGATTTCTCTTCATGTTATTTTGAAATTTCCGGGAATCAAGAGCGTGATAGAAGTATGCTTAATATTGGTGATAAAGATATATTATAGGGAAGGTACATACTTTACCAGTTTATTATAATCAAACATGTCAACAATAAGTAAATTATGAAAATATACTTTAATCCATAGATTTTCAAAGAAATAAATCTTATCCTCTAAAGGAGAACACCAGTAAGATCAAAGTGTAGTATCTGTTCCGATGGATACTGCACCCTATAGACCGGTATTGTCTTGGCCTTCGGGGCTTGATTCCGCCGGTCTATGGGTCTGTCCTGTGCAGTTCTAGGAGGTCCACCCTCCCAGGCTTCGCCTCCTCTCTTTGGGGAGGAGTAAGTTTATTGCTTACTGCCTGAGGTGCCCCTACCGGGGAATGCCGACGGGGCTGCCCAGGCAATTTTTAAACCCCACTTTCCCGACCAGACCTTGTATCTGTATGTGTCGCTCACCTATGTACACGATTAAGAATTGACCACACACGTGCGCGCACACACGCACACACACACACGCAGATACAACAGCCATATTCGAGACTGGGCAATAAAAAGTTTAAAATTTCAAAAGAAAATCTACGCACCCAAAGAAATTAAGATGACCGATGAAATAAAGGTCAAAATAATACATACTTAATAAACACACACGACTTTGACCAAGAGAAGCAGGAAAAATAAAAAAATAAAAGATATAAAATTATCAAAACACGAACTCACACACTCGCAAACCCACGCATGCGCAAAAACGCCAAATAATAACACATTTCCTCAAATGAAACAACACTCTTTCAAATCAAAAGAAATTTCTTCAAATGGATTTACATATCTGATGAGAGCGGACCACCGCTTGAAACGAGTTATATAAAATGATAAAATTATAAAATGATAAAATAACAAAATAATAAATAAATGTTGAAAAAAACATTTTACAAATGTTGGTAGCCTTACTCCTTTACACACAAAAATCTAGACAATTTTTTTTTTCATGTATTTAATTTTTGTTATATATATATATATATATATATATATATATATATATATATATATATTGTTGTGAAGTTGTCCAACAGTAAATAATAAATAAAGGAAGTCAAGTCGAGGGTTGGTTTAACAAGTGTATTAACAAAGTAAGAAAGTGACTAGCACTTAGCTAGACAGTTACAAGACTGTGCTTTGTCTTCCCTGTGTCTCTGGTGACAAGCCCTATTTATAGTGACAACCGGTGTAGTTTCTCCTGTGTAGGAACGGCCGGTGAAACACACACACACACATATATATATATATATATATATATATATATATATATATATATATATATATATATATATATATATATCCGACCTCAGAGGAGAAAATATATTTCAAATACGTGACGGAGTTGGGACCCTGATCCCCTTCAAAGTAAACAACTTGTGCTTGCACACACTTAGCCCTACGATCCATCCACTGCCGGAAATACCTCTGGAAGTCGTCTTTTTGGAATGGTGTTCATCTCCGCATCGCGTTAGATTCCGCAGTCGTTTGAAGATGATGCGATGTGTAACACAAATTAAGCTGTGGTTCAACCGATTCAAAAATGGCCGCACATCAGCAGAAAGTGACCAGCGTTCTGGCAGACCCTAAACTTCTCGGAGTGCAGCTGTTGTAGAGAGGGTGCGAAAAAAGAGATAATGCAGAACGCGACGGCGGAGAGGAACACCATTCCAAAAGAAGACTTCCAGAGGTGTTTCCGGCAGTGGATGGATCGGTGGGCTAAGTGTGTACAAGCACAAGAGGCCTACTTTGAAGGGGATTAGGGTCTAAACCCCGTCACATATTTGAAATATTTTTTCTACTCTATGGTCGAATACGTTTTAGACAAGCCTAGTATAATATATATATATATATATATATATATATATATATATATATATATGATATTTTTTTCATTTACACAGACATGTACAAAATCTGCGACACTGGCACGTCGATGTTATCGATCAACAGTTACTATAAACTGAGATCTCATCAGGCAGAGTACGAATCCGATCTTAACCTCAGATCCTATTTAGAGAGAATGAAATGGAGAGATAAAGAATGAGAAGAAGAAAATAAATTTAACATTTCAAAAATTGGGGGTCATGTGATTTAGGGACGTTAAAAATCAAAAGTCAAAAAAATCTAAAAAATCTCAAATCTAACATCTGAAACAAACAGGACAAATAAATAAATAAATAAATAAATAGAGACATATAATGAAGGGAGTAGGGTAAAGTGATAGGAGGGTAGACAAATAAAGGAAAAAAAGGAAAAGAAAAAGGAAGAGAAAACGTATGTTGATTCAGACCGAGAGAGAAGAGATAGGAAATAGAAAATAGGAGGGGGGAGGTGGACATGCACAATTCAAGTGTCAAAAAACGACAGTTATTTTCAAGTCGAGCGCATAAATGTATTTTTCAAGTGAACTATAATATTGTGTATATGTGTGTATGCGTGCGTGCTGACAAACCGATCAGCTATAATCGGCATTAGTAGCGAGTAGAATGTTAGAATGTAAATACTAAAACCTTATAATTTTATATGTGTACAAATGACATATATATGAAGAGTTCGAATTCAAAACGCGATAAACGCCATTTTCAAAATCACGAAACTGTCCCTACAAAAAGTGTTGCATTTCAACACTCGACAACACCCTAAAACTATGTGTTACATGATATGATACCGAAATAATTTCTCTTTGATTTCAATTACAATCAGCTTTCATTCGAAGTCTAGATTTAAATATATTCGTGTTTTTATTGTTTAAGGTCTCAATTTAAACGAATTAGATTTATCGCGTTTTGCGTTCGAACTCTTCATATATATATATATATATATATATATATATATATATATATATATATATATATATATATATATATATATATATATATGTATATATATATATATATATATATATATATATATATATATTGTGGTATTTTACTTCAATCTAAGTTCTCATAAATTAAGAGGCCTCTTTCTGGGGCTAACACTTAATCTCTATATGAGATACGTAGATATTCGAATGTTCTATTAAAGTTTATCTTTATCTGTACAACGTTAAGTTAGTAAAGAAGTTAAGAACATTAATTTTTCTCTCCCCAATTGACCAGTTAACTATGTTATAGTATATCTTTTTTGTGGTCTCTTGGTCTTACCGGATTCCAGGAACAAAAATTCATCTAGTCTGGTGGAGTATCTATGTTATTTTGAATATTTGATCACGGTTTACTTGTAGGGTTGAAGTATCCTCATGCCAGGTTGTCCTGACAAACCCTTGTACAGAGATACCGAAGACACTCCAGGATAGTGTCTTATAGGTAGAGTGTGTGCCAGGGTGCAAGCAAATGTCCGACCTACCTATCTATATCTTATTCTCTCCGCTGGACTCTTCGGCACCGGACTTTTTAGCAATCGGACATTTGCTTGCACCATGGCACAGTTTTGCCCTGCGTTTCTTTCCATACAACTTTTATTTCATTTTTTCAAATTTTAAATCTTGGCCATTGCCAACTTATCTATCCCAGCGACTTCCTCTGATGATAAGATTTTGATCTTTGAAAAGCCTGGCTTAAGGAAAATTTAACTTGAATAAATTGCCTTTTTGCGGAATATACCTTGCTCTGAGCAATTGAATTGAATTATGATTTGGCTTTTGCTTTCTCTAATTCCTTTCCATTCTTCTCCATTTCTACCTGCTCTATCCTGGATATTGAGCTGTATACTCTTCACAATAGGGTTTTACCTTTCCTAAAAGTTCGCTTTTAGTACACCTCTTTATATTTATATATATATATATATACATATATATATATATATATATATATATATATATATATATATATATATATATATATATATATATATACTTGTTCTCGTTATTTATCAACTATTACATATCTTCAGCTTTCCATTGCAAATCGTTTTCAATTCTTACAAATTCACGTTCCAATTCACGTTCCAATTCACGTTCCAAATCACGTTCCAAATCACGCCAGTCGACGCGAAATAGACGCCATTTTGTTTCACAATGACGCACCATAATCCTTTACGCGTCTTATATAACGATTCTCGTTCTTATCAACTTTAATTGTTTCTTCTGCTCAACAGACCTAACAATGGCGAGCCTTCTCCGCCGACCGGCGAAAGTCATTATGCCATAAAACTCCGCAATCAATTCCAATCAGACCTTCGTTAATGAACAGGGTTATTGTCGCTTGGTGTAATTAATTAAAAATCTGTACAACACTCGCAGTGACGCGTAAAATTCGTATCCTGAATTTAAAGACAGGTAATAAATTATCTATTTACGAACAGATAGATCAAAAGTGCTAATTAGACGAAGACGAATTATTATCTTCCATTCAGAGGTACGCTGTCGTTCAAATGACTGTACCGCCATTTTGAATAAATTCAGGAACGGTTTCAATGTCTTAATAACATATCTTATACCTATATAAAACCGAAACTTTATCTGTTTCGGTGTTTGTATGAATTCATAAATGTTAAAGAAATCAATATGTTAATATAAAAATTATACATATATATATATATATCTATATATAACTCAAGATGCGTCCGTAGAATTTGCGCTTTTATCGATGACAGGGCTATTTTAAACCTAATATATATATATATAATTTTTTTTTTTTGGGGGGGGGGGGGTTGACGTGGTTGTTTATACATCTGAGGAGACCTAATTAAGGGGTCGAAATAAGTTATAATGTGTACAACCTTAATGTGTGTATAGCTTTTTCTTTTTATAATTCTGTTTTGCTCTGTTTAAATTACATTGAGCTCTGTTATTCAGATTCTCAACACAAAATTGAAATCTACACACTATATATATATATATATATATATATATATATATATATATAACTCAATGTATGCATGTATATGTGCGATGTTTCTGTGTTCCTATAGTTTCAAGGTTAGAGAATCTACATAAAATCTAAAAGTGTATTCTTATGTAAAATTTGCCGAAGAAGACAATGGAATCAAAATAGGATACGTTTAATGTTTTACAGGAAGTTCAGATTCCATAGATAGCTTAGGTTGGTATGGCACTTAGAGATTCTGGACCATTTCTATGGTCTTCCTCAGAAACGTTCATACGTATGATTACAATTTTATACTAATAGGATATATTTGAAGTTTTAAGAGGGTTGTGCTCCCATAGCTCCTTTATAGGTACACTTAGAGCTTCGGGAATACTTGTATTGCCACTAAGACTCCACGCACACACAGCCAAGAATTTTGACTTCGGAAGTGAGATAGACAGAAAAATAAAATCATGCAGTCATTAATTTTGATTTGTCTAAAAACGTTCGAGTCTCGGCATGGCTGTGAATGAAAAAGCCAAAAATTAAAAGAAGCGATTTTTGTTAACCCGTTATCAGCAGCCGTTTACACAGTTCATAGGAAAGAGGGAATGGGGTGACAGCTAGGAGTTATTAATTTTTATTACTATTTTTAGCTTAGGGAAAGAGGAAATAATTGTTTCTATAAAAAAAACAGTTTATATATATATATATGTATACAATAATATTTTAATAAATAAATATTAATTATTTAAGTACCTAGAGACATCGATGTTTCATGCTAACGCAATCTTCAGTCTAGGAACTAATTCCCGACGGTCGGTAGGCGCGAACCCCGAACACAAATCGCCACTGATTCGTAGTCGATGATCTTAACCAAACGGCCATCGTCAATTAGTTAGTAAATACAGAGTAACTTTAACTGTAAATAGCGACACGTGGCCGCCATTTACCAGGCAGCTAGAGTGATCTTACGAAACGGTGTTCGGATCGCGCATATAGCTATTTGTACTGCTTGTTATTAAAGCTACTCGAAAGTGCCCAGATATATATATATATATATATATATATATATAAAACTCAATGTCTTTGTGTATGTTCGTGTGATGTTAGTGTGTTTCCTATAGAAATAAAGTTTAGCGAATCTACATAAAATCTAAAAGTGTATTCTTATGTAAAATTTACCAGGGAAGAAAATGAAAGAGTCCCCAGATCTTTAAGTGCGCCCTAAGGGGCTATGAGGGCATAACCCGCTTAAAAAATTCTATTTTTATGAAATATAAATGATATGTATAAACTTTCTTCGGAAGACAATGGAAGTGGTCCAGAATCTCTTAGTGCCCTCTTAACCAAAGGCAGGTATAGGAGCCGAACCTTTTTTAAAAAAAATAATCCGTATTTTGATGAGATTTATATCATATGTATATAATTCTCGAAGGAAGACAATGGAAGTGGTTCTACATATCTATGTTACTCTCTAAATGTAGAATGTCTACGAGCTCCCACGTGCAAGTGGCTCATAGGGGCAGACACCTTAAAACTTCAAATACGTGTATCCGATGTTGATTAAATCTAAACCATACGGATAGGATACTTATTCAGAAAGTTGTCACACATTTCAGCTTCCGACGATGTAACGGGATGAAACTGGAAGAGGGTTAGTCGGAAAAACAAAGATAGTTATATGGTGTTATGAAAAAGTGAAAAAGTGAACAGCACCTCCCCAGATGCGGCAGCAGTACTCCATCAAAGGGCGTTCTCTTTTTTTTTCAGAAATTAGCGGTTTGTTCAAAATAAGTACGATCGAAATATGAAGTTAGACGGGAACAAGATGCGTCTATGTAAGCTGCGCGTTGATCGATGATTTGACGCGTAGGAGTGACCAGCGGGGTCTCTGATAGGCATGAACGGACGTAACTTGAAGTAAACTCAAGATGCGTCCGTGCAATCTGCGCTTTTATCGATGGCAATCTCTAATTGGCATGACAGGACGTAACTTGCAGTAACCTCAAGATGCGTCCATAGAATTTGCGCTTATATCGATGGCATTGGGCTATTTGAAACCTAAGCGTGACAGACTGACTGACGGAACGGAGTCTCTAATAAGCATGGCCGGACGTAACTTCAACGTAAACTCAAGATGCGTCCGTACAATTTGCGCTTTTATCAACGGCAAGGCTATTTTAAACCTATGCGTGACAGACAGACGGACGGAACGCAGTCTCTAATAGGCATGGCCGGACGTAACTTGAAGTAAACTCAAGATGCGTCCGTACAATTTACGCTTTTACCGATGGCACGACTATTTTAAACCTAAGCGTGACAGACTGACGGACGGAACGAAGTTTCTAATAAGCATGACCGGACGTAATTTGAAGTAAACTCAAGATGCGTCCGTAGAATTTGCGCTTTTATCGATGACAGGGCTATTTTAAACCTAAGCGTGACAGACTGATGGACGGAACGCAGTCGTTAATAGGCATGACAGGACGTAACTTGAAGTAAACTCAAGATGCGTCCGTAGAATTTGCGCTTATATCGATGACAGGGCTATTTGAAACCTAAGCGTGACAGACTGACGGACGGAACGCAGTTTCTAATAGGGATGGCCGGACGTTTCTAATAGGCATGACCGGACGTAACTTGAAGTAAACTCAAGATGCGTCCGTACAATTTACGCTTTTATCGATGGGATTGGGCTATTTTAAACTTAAGCGTGACATACTGACAGACGGAACGGGGAATCTGATAAGGATAAGCCGGACGTAACCTGAACATGAATGCGAAAAAATCGTAAAAGTAAGAATTATGAGCTGGGTTGAGTTGAAACGGTGAAGTGATCACTTTGGTAGGGGCCAAAGGTTCGATATCTGGCGAATGTATGTGTCGGTCCTCAAGGGGCTAAGAATGAAATAAGTTTCTTCAATAGATTCAGTGTGTTCTCGGCATATTTTAAAACTATAAGCATCTAAAAGCGTAAAGTGATTAGACATGTACATATTATATATATATATATATATATATATAATATTTGTTATTGTCTATTATCTATGTACGTATACGTTTCGTCCTTAATAATATGGACTCATCAGCATAGAGATATGACTATTCACTACCGGTCATGCGATTCGAAACCCCGGATTACGAGTATTTTGCAACTCAAATCCGACGCCTTAACCACACGGGCAATTTTAAATAGCGAATAAACTGTGATAATTTTAACACTTTATCGGCGGCTTAACGTCTGAGAGCGTTCTACTATTTTAATGAAAGGAACGATGCATTTAACGCTATATATATGTGTATGTATATATATATATATATATATATATATAGAGAGAGAGAGAGAGAGAGAGAGAAGGAGAGAGAGAGAGAAGGAAAAAAGAGTGATAAATATGAGACGATTTTCCAGATTTATTTCAAATTTCAATTGTTCAATGCAAGGTGTATTCAGTAATAAACTAGTGTTTATTATTCTTTCCTTAAGCCAAGTTAAATACGGATTTAAACCTTGAATGAGATTCATCTGTTTTATTTGGCCCTGGAAGTACATCAAAAAAATGAGCTGTTTTCCTCTTCTCAACCCCCTTTAAGTGCGTCCGGACTTATCTATATTTTGAGCACTTTCTCCAATCTGCTCCCTCGCAAAAAGTTTTTCTTCACACTCTACAATTCACCGGACTTCTTTTCAACGGAAATTTACCACCCGGACAATTTGCATATCTTTTTCACGGAACTTTTCTTTTCATTCAATACGTTTTTTTAATAAAAATTATTTTAATAATTTCTAATAACAATTTTCATATTTTTCAAATATTTGAACTTTGGTTTTTTCGAAAGCCAACTTATCCATCTGTATTTCTCCTCTGATGATAAGATTTCGATCTTTGAAAAGCCTTGGCTTAAGGAAAGAATAATAAACACTAGTTTATTACTGAATACACCTTGCATTGAACAATTGAAATTTAAAATAAATCTGGACAATCGTCTCATATGTATCACTCTTTTTTCCTTCTATCTCTACTATTGCTCTATCTCGTATATTGAGCTAATCCTTTTCACAATAGGTTCCATCTACTAAAAGTTTTCACTTTGGTTTATTTTGATCCTATATATATATATATATATATATATATATATATATATATATATATAGAGAGAGAGAGAGAGAGAGAGAGAGAGAGAGATAGATAGATAGATAGATAGATAGATAGATAGATAGTGATGAGAATAAGAATTGTGTAGCGTACAATATGTATTGAATCATCAATTGTTCAAAACAAGTGATTTATAATGAGAAAATATTGTATTATTCTTTCCTTAAACCATGACTTTTCAAAGATGTATTCTACACTATTTTTATTCCCATCACTAACTTTTTTTTAAAACATGATTCACATCCAAACAAGGCAGGCCGCCACTGTAAACGTAAGGGGCGACTGAGAAAAAGGAAAAGGGGAGAAGGATTGGTGGTTCAGCTTAAATTGGGATCTGAGCAGCGAGATGTCTGTTTACATTTGTTTTAAATTTCTGCATGTCAGTACTGTCGGGGAAACAGGGGCAGGGAGGGAGTTCCAGAGACCACTAGTACGCCATTTTGATTATATATATATATATATATATATATATATATATATATATATATATATATATATATAGTCTAAAGAAGCTTTGAGTTAGTTTAAACAAAAAGACATAAAAAAAAAAGAAAATGCAGTTTAAATTCCCAGAGAAACTAACTAAATCTAAAATAGTGTAGACTTAACATTTGTTGGAAAATTCATAAATAAATAATATATAATAGTAAGTAAATAAAATAAAAAGGGGGATTAAGTATCTAACAGTGAAACAAAAGCAGGAGACCTTAACGTAAGCATCTAATATTAACACGGGGATCTTCAGCTGTTTACCATGTAACTGTTTCGGAGATTTAAAAACAGGACAGTTATATGCATGGCTCTCCAATGGTACAGATAAAACTACCATTTCCCCAATAATCAAGTGTCGAAATAATTTCGCTTAAAATGTTACTTATATATACATAAACAAATAATAATAAAAAAAAAAAAATAATAATAATAATAATAATAATAATAATAATAATAATAATAATAATAATAATAATAATAATAATAATAATATACTACCCTTAAGACTACCGTGTGATATGGATATTTGCATATCAAATAAAATTCTTTATAACAATAGTAATACTAGTAATAATAATAATAATAATAATAATAATAATAATAATAATAATAATAATAATAATAGTGAAACATATATTATTATAATAATAATAATAATAATAATAATAATAATAATAATAATAATAATAATAATAATAATAATAATAATAATAATAATAATAATAATAATAATAATAAAAAAATACTATCTAAACACTACACCTACGAACCATTCTACGATATGGTAGCTAGAAATAAAATTATATAGGAATTAAGGTTGCATTAAAAAAAAATTTAAAAAAAAAAAGCTTTAGTACCTTTGGTACCAGAAAGGCAAATAGATAAGAGGAAGGAAACCTAGCCATACAGATCTAAATACCCAATATATAGTCTAAAGAAGCTTTGGGTTATTTTAAACAAAAAGACATAAAAAAAGGAAAATGTAGTTTAAATTCCCAGAGAAACTAACTAAATCTAAAATAGTGTAGACTTAACATTTGTTGGAAAATTCATAAATAAATAATATATAATAGTAAGTAAATAAAATAAAAAGGGGGATTAAGTATCTAACAGTGAAACAAAAGCAGGAGACCTTAACGTAAGCATCTAATATTAACACGGGGATCTTCAGCTGTTTACCATGTAACTGTTTCGGAGATTTAAAAACAGAACAGTTATATATATATATATATATATATATATATATATGTAGAGATAATAAATATAAAAATGAAATGTTCTCTTTAAAATATATCCGCAATTGAAAAGTCAATGCTCAATATACAAAATAGATCAATAATATAAGGAAATAAGTGATGGGAATAAAAATAGGAAAATATACAACATTTATTAAATCATCAAATAGTTCAAACAATGAATATATAAATAAACTCTTTCCTTAACCCATGGATTTTCAAAAAGAGGAGAAACATAGGGATCAAGCAGTAAGATTACATTACTGTTAAACATAGATTTGAAGATATACAAAATGCAAAAATATGAAAATATCCTTAATCAATCTAGCGATAGTACGGCACTTAGTTAATGCTAAACTTCTATTTGACCGCCAGTATGGATTTAGACAAGCACGATCTACTGCAGACATCCTAACGGTCATCTCTGAACGCATGTATCATACACTCGACAAGGCAGGTGAAGCTAGGGCAGTAGCGCTTGATATATCCAAGGTCTGAGAGTGTATATATATGTATATATATATATATATATATATATATATATATATATATATATATATATATATATATATATATATATATATCCCAAATTCCCATTGCGGACCGAAGCCACACTTGATAACCTGGTCATAACTACATCCCAGGTCAGAGAGATCATAAAATACCTTGACACCTCCAAAGCTTGTGGGTCTGATCTTATACCTGTAATAGTAAAAAAGAAATGCTCTGCTGAACTGGCCCCTGTCCTCTCCAAACTCTACAACAAATGCCTAGCTGAATCTTGCTTCCCCAATAGCTGGAAAAGTGCCTCTGTTGTACCAGTCTACAAGAATTCTGAGAATAGAACCGATCCTCAGTCTCCTGTCGATCTTTGCTAAAATCTTTTGAATCCTTAACCAATCTAGCTATAGTACGGCATTTAGTTAATGCTAAACTTCTTTCGGGCCGCCAGTATGGATTTAGACAAGCACGATCTACTGCAGACATCCTAACGGTCATCTCTGAACGCATGTATCATACACTCGACAAGGCAGGTGAAGCTAGGGCAGTAGCGCTTGATATATCCAAGGCCTTTGAAAAGGTATGGCACAAAGGGCTTCTACTGGAAATACGTTCATACGGTATTACTGGGAAATTACTTAATATAATTATATCCTTCCTAACCAAAAGAAAAATCCAGGTTGTCCTCGATGGCCGTTCATCTAAGCAATATGACATAAATGCTGGTGTACCCGGGGATCTATCTTTGGACCTTTATTTTTCCTGATCAATATAAACGATCTCCCTGATGACATAGAGTCTGAGATTAGTTTATTTGCTGACGACACCACGCTTTACTCTCGCCATGTTGGCAAAACAGACACGATCATATCCGAGGTAATGACTGAATCCTTAGAAAATGACCTCCGGGTTGTAGTGGATTGGGGTCATGAATGGTTGGTAACTTTTAATGCCGCAAAGACAAAGCTCATTTCCTTCAATAACTACAAGAAACCGCTTGTCATGGCAAATAACACCCTAGCTGAGAGTTCATCATTCAAACTCCTCGACCTAACCTTCACATATAACATGAATCGGAACAAATACATCGAAGACATTGCCAAGGCTGGCGCAAAGAAGGTTGGCTCCCTCTACCGTTCTAGAAAACTTCTCACACCTGACATTATCCTGTATCTCTACAAAGCCACCATCCGCCCATGCATGGAGTATTTTTGCCACATCTGGGCGGGTGCATCATCTACTAGTCTCTCCCTCCTTGACAAGGTCCAAAAAAGAGTCGCCTACCTAATAGGTCCCTCACTGTCAACCAAGCTCCAGTCCTTGTCCCATCGCCGCAATGTAGCATCCTTGTGCTTGTTTTACAAATAATTCAATGGATTGTGCTCCGATGAACTGGCTACTCTGGTTCCCCCTCGACGTAAATTCACTAGACTAACTCGACAATCAACTAAATTCCATCCATTCACTGTTGAGGTCCCCAGATGTCGGAGAGCTTTCTACTCAAATAGCTTCTTTCCTCGTGGCTGCTTGCCTCTGGAACTCCCTCCTTGCCCCCTGTTTCCCCCGACAGTACTGACATGCAGAAATTTAAAACTAATGTAAACAGACATCTCGCTGCGCAGATCCCAATTTACGTTGAGCCCCCCCCCCAACATTCTCCCTTTTCTTTCTTCACAGTAGCCTCTTACGTCTACAATGGCGGCCTGTCTTGTCTGGGGTGAACTATGTTAAATATATATATATATATATATATATATATATATATATATATATATAATGGTAATAATCCAGGTGAAAATATCCACTGGGTGGTAATCCAGAGAATTTTAACCGGGTTTATAAAAAGTGCTCAATATCAAAATAGAGCTTTATATATGATAATTTTATTTACACAGACATGTACAAAATCTGCGACACTGGCATGTCGATGTTATCGATCAACAGTTACTATAAACTGAGATCTCATCAGGCAGAGTTAGAATCCGATCTTAACCTCAGATCATATTTGGAGATCATATTTGGAGAGAACTGGTTACTCTGGTTCTCTCCAAATATGATCTGAGGTTAAGATCGGATTCTAACTCTGCCTGATGAGATCTCAGTTTATAGTAACTGTTGAGCGATAACATCGACATGCCAGTGTCGCAGATTTTGTACATGTGTGTGTAAATAAAATTATCATATATATATATACAGAGAGTTTTTTTTTCAACAAGAAAATCATCTTGTCTTTGAAAAAAAATGTAAACAGGTCCAAAAGAGTAAATGCTGGAAATAATTAAAATTGAACAAAAGTAGGGTGAATGGCAGAATGGGGATAATTCAATAACGGTTATAAACATATAAACACCCCTTACTTTATAAAGATAAATTCCCTTTGATTTGAATTTCTGTTTAAGACCCTTAAGCTTAAGCTCCAAACGTCAGACATTTTTTTAAAATCGAAATCCTGTAATGGATCTTGATCAAAAGTGGAATAAGGATTCTAGATATAAGGTTTAGTACTATCATATCTTGATGTTAATCTTCGTTGGGGAGACATAAAAGTGGCGCAAAACTGTTTGGTTCGGGGAAATAATTTTACCCGTCCTGGGACGGGTATATGTATATATTTATATATATATATATATATATATATATATATATATATATATATATATATATATATATATATATATACACATATATATATATATATATATATATATATATATATACATATATATATATATATATATATATATATACACACATATATATATATATATACATATATATATGTATATATATATACACATATATATATACATATATATATATATATATACACACATATATATATACATATATATATATATTATATGTCTTATTTGCTCCAACTTGTGTCTATCCGTCACACCTCTGCATTGTATTGCCTTCTAAGTATCACATTTATATATATATATATATATATATATATATATATATATATATATATATATGTATATATAATAGTTATTAAGAACACTAACTTATGAAAGAAAAAACCTACTTGAAATAACCGTTGGTTAATTAAAATTCGATATATTAAGGTGAATTATTATTATTGTTATAATAAAAATGAACGCGTAAGATGAACTCCGAAAATACGGTTTATGGTAGTGAATTCAGATAATTACTTATATAAGAGAGGATTTATCTTTCCTTGTGATGGCCACAGACTCTTCGTTGTTTTTCTTCTTCACTTTCTTTTTGTTCTTCTTGTTCTTTTTCTTCTTCTACTTCTGCTTCGTCTTCTTTTTTCCCTCTTCTTAGCTTTCTTCTTCATCTTCGCTTTCTTCTTCTTTTCCTTCTTCTTCGCTTTGTTTTTCTTCTTAACTTTCTTCTTTATCTCTTTCTTTCTTTTTAGCTTTTTTCTTCGACAATATATATACAAGAAGGAATAGGTAAAATAAATACCTTTTGAAGCATTAAGATGCGATATCAATTTTTTTTTATATTTAAACTAACAAAAAAAAATGCTAGTTTTAATAAACTAAAAAAAAAAAAAAATCGGTTTCGATTTATTATTTTTTTCTTTTTTATATAAAAAAAAATTGATATCGTATCTTAATGCTTCAAAAGGTATTTATTTTACCTATTCCTTTTTAAATTTAACAATAGATGCTTTTTAATAAAAAAAAATGAACCTTAAACACTTATACAAATCACGTGCTGCATTCACGTTCTTCATATTTGATGATGGGAAACAACATCTTGCCCATTTGGCCCGGCTGTATAACGACAAGCCGGTAACGAGATAAAAAATACAAATCCGATGACATCAGGATATATTACACATCGAGGATGCCAGGTTTTGGCGAAATATCTGTATCACTTTAAACTAACAAAAAAAAAATGCTAGTTTTAATAAAAGAAAAAAAAATCGGTTTCGATTTATTATTTTTTTCTTTTTTATAAAAAAAATAATTGATATCGCATCTTAATGCTTCAAAAGGTATTTATTTTACCTATTCCTTCTTAAATTTAACAATAGATGCTTTTTAATACAAAAAATATGAACCTTAAACACTTATATATATATATATATATATATATATATATATAATATATATATATATATATATATATATATATATATATATATTACGGCCGTTCTGTTATTTATCTAGACAAAGTTTTCAAGCGTTTCTTGAATTTTCTAGAACAATGATTCTTCCAAAGACTTTCCATCTGTGGAACGCATTACCACGGGACTGCTCCGATGCAGACTACAACGTGGCTGTCTTCAAATCGCATGTCAGCAAATACTTATCATAAACTGTCCCCATAATTGAGCGGCACCTCACCAGATGTGGCAGCAGTGCTCCCCCTTAGTGTTTTTTAAAAAAAAATTTATTTCAGAAACCAAAATAAGGCAGATGAAAATATGATGGAAGACTGACACAAGATGCGCTTTTATCGAGTGCAGAGTTATTTGAAACCTAAGCGTGACAGACTGACGGACGGAACGGAGTCTGTGATAGGGATAGCCGGACATAACCTAGACGTAAACGCGAAAGAATCGTTAGAGTAAGAATTCTGAGCTGGGTTGAGTTGAAACAGTTGCTCAACCCAGATGAAGTGATCACTTTGGTAGAGGTCAAAGGTTCGAAGGTTTGATATCTGGCTAATGTATAAGTCAAGAGCAAAGAATTAAGTCAGTGTTGTCATTGATTTGGCGTGTTCTTAACATTTTAAACACACAAGCACCTCAAAACGTTACACACACACACACACACATATACATATATATATATATATATATATATATATATATATATATATATATATATATATATATATATATAAGTACTTCATGTATCCACATAAAATATTATAAGGAGATATAATTTTTTATGTGTCAGTTTTCAGTATTTACTTCAACAGTTCTCGATACGTAGGTAGAGCTAGGTAGTAAGCAATGAAAATATATATGGCAATCAAGCTACACAAAGGCTTCCGTGTTTCATCCCCGGGGGGAATCGTCAGGCATTTAGCCTATATATATTTTCATTGCTTACTATATATATATATATATATATGGGTGCGCGCGCGTGAGCGTGTATGTGAAATTACAGAAGATTAAGACAACATCAACATCGGTACCTTCGGTTTCAAATTTAAACAAAGGAGACCTATGGTCGGCCTCCTATGTCAGATTCTCTTCCGCCTTTGTTTATGTTAGGGTCTGACTTGGATGGAATGTTCTTATTTGAACATCAAGTCAATTCCCTTAACCTTCAAGCTATACCTTAACACTTTCGCCTTTCCTAATTATCATCATTATTCTAATTATTAATATTATTATTATTAGTAGTAGTAGTAGTAGTAGTAGTAGTAGTATTTTTATCATTATTTTTTCACGATTGGTGCTAGCTCCATCATTATCTCATTTTAGTAAACTTTAATATTTTTTTTAATTATTTTAGTTATTTTAATTATTTTAATTATTTTAATTATTCAAGTATTGTATTTCCTAATTCGTAGCTGTTCTTGTCTTAAATGAATTAATAAAATAAGAATTAAAAAACAGCAAAAAAATAAAAATAATAGAAATCAAATTTTAAAAAAATAACCTAACAAGATTAGGTATTAAATGTTTTTTTTTTAAACCTCCGCCACAACCAGTCACCTGAATATTAGACAGACTTGAAATTACGTCTTCCTGTCTCACCTTGACATCAACCTGACATTGACACGTCTAGACATTAGTTACGAGATCTTTTTCCTTTCTCCACTTCCTTCTCCCTTTCCTCTCTTCTCTCCCCTTTTCTCTATCCCCAACGAGTATATTTTATTTTATCTTATTTTTTATTCTATATTATATTATTTTTGATTTTCAACGGTCTCACGTCTGACCACGTGACTTTCTAAATTTCAAATTTCCTTTCTCTTCTTTTTCTCCCCCATTTCATTCTTTCCCAAATATGAACCGAGGTAACGATCGGATTCTAATTCTGCCTGATGAGATCTTAGTTCTTAACAGGTGTAGATCGATAACATCGGTATGCCAGTGTCGCAGACTTTGTACATTTCTGTATAGATAAAATAGTCATATACATATATATATATATATATATATATATATATATATATATATATATAGAGAGAGAGAGAGAGAGAGAGAGAGATTTTTCACTTATAAAATAGATCATTCAGTGAAGACCGGGGTTGTTCCAATAAAAACAGGCTCGATGATACTCGATTACAGAGTACAGAGAATTTATATGTGATTTTATGAAGGCTTACCAAAGCATTCCTTTCAGGACACCAATGATCACCATTAAAGATATTTTTTCTTACAAATATTATTTATTCAAATTTATTCATTTAATTTGAATAAATAATATTTGTAAGAAAAAATATCTTTAATGGTGATCATTTCCGTACCATCAAAGCACTTCGCAATAATAAATCTTTGGTCATCACAAAACCTGATAAAGGTTCAGGAGTCGTTATACTTAATCATTCTGATTATGTCAATAAAATGGCGACTATTCTTGAAGACACCTCTAAATTTATTCAGTTAGGTCCGGTAGATACACATGACTTCACTGTATCTATCGAGACTAAATTCCAAAAACGTTTAGTTAAGTGGGTAAAGGGTGGAGCTCTTCCCACTAATATTTCTAAAATGATTAGACCCACGGGTTCTATTCGACCCCGTTTGTATGGTTTACCAAAAACCCACAAAACTGGGGTACCATTAAGACCAATATTATCGATGATAGGGTCTTCCCAACACAAGGTAGCCAAATGGCTTGCCACTATTTTGGAACCAGTGTTGAAACACTATAGTTCATTTTGCATTAAAGATTCTTTTTCATTTTCCAACTTTATGCAAAATTATTCAGATACTGATAAATTTATGTGTTCTTTTGACATATCTAGCCTGTTTACCTGTGTTCCCCTTCTTGAAACGATTAATATATGTGCTGATGCCTTATATCGTGGTCAACTGCCCATTCCTCCTATTCCTGAAAATGTTTTCGTGGAGTTGATGAAATTTGCTACGATGTCCGTTGAATTCAGTTTTGACGACATTATGTACAGGCAAATTGATGGTGTATCTATGGGCTCTCCCTTAGGACCAGCATTGGCCAATATTTTTGTTGGTTTCCATGAAGAAGGTCTCCTATCTGGTCCAAATAGACCAGATATCTACTTTCGTTATGTTGACGACACCTTTTGCCTGTTCAACAATGAAACGGAAGCGGACGTTTTTTTTACGTCCCTTAACAATATTCATCCAGCTCTTAAATTCACTATTGATAAGGAAACTAATTCTTCACTGCCATTCCTTGATGTATTAGTTAATAAAGCTTCCTGTGGTTTCTTAACATCAGTATATCGGAAACCTACCTTCACTGGTCTTTATACTCGTTGGGACTCATTTTGTCCCACAAAACAAAAATTTAATCTTATTAAGACCCTTACCCATAGGGCCTTAAAGATTTGTTCGAAGACCGAGCTGGATGAAGAAATTAAATTTATTACTAAGACCCTCTGTAACAATGGCTACCCTTTAGACATTGTACAATCTACGATTAAAACAAAAATATTACATTTTTACAAAAGCAAACCAGCTTCTGTAGACAGATGCCCTATTTACCTTCGCCTACCTTGGCTTGGTAATATTAGTGATAGATTCGCCAAACAAATCTCTTTGTCTGTACAACAATGTTATTTTGCTGCGAATACGCGTGTTGTTTTTTCCTCTCGTCCAATCTTAACTTCTATTCGAAAAGATGTCCTTCCCCCACATCATAATAATTCCATTATTTATTTATTTAAATGTAGTTGCTGTATGCACTACGTCGGGATGACGTCACAGAGATTGGACATCCGGGTCAAACAACACGTGCCCACAAAAATTCGCAATGGAAATTATTTACCAACTGATGATTTGAATAATACTTATGGCTCGTCGATAGGTCAACATCTCATAAATAATCGCACCTGTGCCTCGAAATTCAGTGTCGACTTATTCTCCATTCTTAGTAAGTCGCACTCCCCTTATCATCTCAAGATCTTAGAAACAATTTATATTAAGTCCTTGAGACCTTCTCTTTGCAAACAAAGAGAAAATCTCATCGGGCTTAATGTTGTTTCTATTTGACTGAACTTTTTTTTTTTTTTTTTTTTTTTTACCCCTTTCCCTCGCTATAATTCTCATAGCATCTTTTTATATTTTTTATACATTACCTCGATATTTGGCTCTGTTGAGCGAGGTACGAAACCGGTCAGCTGCTCTTTCATCTTTTTAATTTCTTAAATTCATTATGAATAATAAATATTGTCTATTCAACGCTATATATATATATATATATACAGGGTGGGCAAAAATAAGGGTCCTATTTTTAAAAATTCATAACTTTTTAATTTATTGATTTTTTTTTGATTTTTTTTTAGAATAAGTAAAGGACCCCTTCCGAAGCAAGCAT
>OY744554.1:34608470-34623470 GCA_963556195.1 Sepiola atlantica
ATAATAAAGGCAGTGTGTCTAACATTATTTCACTGTACATATATATATATATATATATATATATATATATATATATATATATATATATATATATATACATATATATATACATATATATATACATATATATATATGTACATATGTATATATATATATATATATATATATATATATATATATATATATATATTAAGCTGAATTATTTCGACACTTGATTATTGGGGAAATGGTAGTTTGATCAGTACCATTGGAGAGCCATGCATATAACTGTCCTGTTTTTAAATCTCCGAAACAGTTACATGGTAAACAGCTGAAGATCCCCGTGTTAATATTAGATGCTTACGTTAAGGTCTCCTGCTTTTGTTTCACTGTTAGATACTTAATCCCCCCTGTTATTTTATTTACTTACTATTATATATTATTTATTTATGAATTTTCCAACAAATGTTAAGTCTACACTATTTTGGATTTAGTTAGTTTCTCTGGGAATTTAAACTGTATTTTCCTTCTTTTTTTTTGTCTTTTTGTTTTTAAAATAACTCAAAGCTTCTTTAGACTATATATATATATATATATATATATATATATATATATATATATATATATATATATATATATATATATATATATGCACGCTTGAACTTGAGTTGAGCACGGTTCTGAAGAAAAAAGAGTTCCCGAAATATTATATCATACGGAGTTTCCACCAGTACATCTTGATACAGGTATTACATAACATTGTAACATTGTGTAGATAAACAGATATAAATAATATATATATATATATATATATATATATATATATATATATATATATATATATATATATATATATATATATATATATGTGTGTGTGTGTGTGTATATGTATACATTGTATTAAGGGTGAACTTATTTAATTTGTTCCACCATTATATGTCTTATTTGCTCCAACTTGTGTCTATCCGTCACACCTCTGCATTGTATTGCCTTCTAAATATCACATTTATATATATATATATATATATATATATATATATATATATATATATATATATATATATATATATATATATTAATTAATTAATTAACTAAATATTAACTAAATGAACAAAACCATTACTTTTCGAAAGTGCTCAATATATATTAGAGCTTTTATATTAAAATAAACATAGTTAGAGTATCCGACAATCGTTTCAGAACCTGCTCGGCTCTTCTTCAGGGATGTACTGGTGAGCTAAGATAATATCCGCTAATACACAATCATAAGAAAGAGAGAAAAAGAAAAAAAAACAAGCAGACAAATTACATTTCAAAAATCTTCAGACGAGACAACCCTTTCCATAAGATGCCAACTTTGACACCTATCTATCGACTTGCAAGAAATTGGATCATACCGTCTCTTCCTCTTTAACCAGACGCATAGACATCGAGACATACTCATACATACACCCACCCACGCTAATACGTACATATTTATATACTCACAAACATACATACACACTTATATAGAAGTAAAGTTAAAAACATATATACATATATATACGCATATATACGCATATACACACACACACACACACACACACACACATATATATATATATATATATATATATATATATATATATATATATATATATATATATATATATATATACATACATATATATATATATATTTTAATGTTGATCCCTTCAATTTTCCGGATTAAAATCTTAATCTCGGAAGGAAATTGGCTGATGAAACTGCCGTAATGTACATGTTGGTCCAGAGTACTTTCTGACCCGTCTGGGTCCATCGTCAGTGGAATAATGACAAACAGGTAAAGACCTGGAGTGAGAATTATAATTAATTATGGCGGGAAAATTTAACTATGTTTATTAATATTAATTATAAATCTCACTCCAGGTCTTTATAACATGCACGAATGTCCAAATTTATTTCAAACTTCAAATGTTCAAAACAGGGTATATTCTGTAATAAAATTATGTTTATTGTTCTTTCCTTAAGCCAAGGCTTTTCAAAGATCGAGATCTTATCATCAGAGGAATTATACAGATAGATAAGTTGGCAATAGAAAAGCCAAAGTTCAACATTTGAAAAAATATGAAAAAATATTTAGAAAAAGATGGGTGAGAAAAAAAGTTCGAGTAAAAAGATATTGGGTTTGTCCGGATTCACTATAGGTTCTTTCTATTAAAAGTTTTACTTTTAGTTTCTTATGCTAAAAGCAGCTAAAAGCAGCAAAGAACGAGTACATCTGTAATTTGGGGAATATATATAGTAATAATAAAATTTAGATTCATTTAGAGAGGGATGATATGCAAATATATATATATATATATATATATATATATATATATATATATATATATATATATATATATAACAATATTAATTTTTAAGTGAATAATATTAATGATTTTTACCTACAAACGCCAGCGTTTTAAGCTTTCGCTTTCATCAGTGTAGGGATGATAATCTCAAACGGCCGCACAGTTCGAACCCCTGCCACAGCATCAACCTAGACTCCGTAAGCGCTGTAACTACGAGACATTACCACATCCAGGAAGGGAATTTAAGCTCTATTCATGCGAAGGGCGGCATATCTAGAAAGACTGACTAAAGATTCTACGAAGGTTGGCGGAATATGCATTATAGGTACGTGTCGGTCTATTTTTAACTTCCCCGAACAGGACTCAACTTACATATATATATATATATATATATATATATATATATATATATATATATATAAGTAAATTACGTGTACAAGATCTCCAACTGATGTTTCAAAATCTTTTGTCTACACAGGCTAGGTCGATAGTTGTTAATGACTAACGCCTCAAATTGGAGATCTTTAATGATTCAAAGCCACCATAACGTTGAGAGATTTAATTTTTTTTTTTTTTTTTTTTTTCCTCTTCTCATTCGTTTCCTCCAACTGAAATAAGTTTTTTTTTTTTTTTTTCTCCCCCCTTCATTTCTCATTCGACTTTTAGTTTTTAATTTACCATTCTGACGTTTCCTCTCAGAGGGTCAGACGACAAGGTCTTAAGGTAATTTTAACAATTTTCCTTCTTTTTTTTTTCCCCCCACTCGTCTTTTTCATTGATTTTAATAATGCTTCCTCTAATATATATATATATATATATATATATATATATATATATATATATATATATATATGAATTAAACAAATTAAAAAATTAACATTTAAAAAAATAATAATACACTTACCGGGGGAATGCCGACGGGGCTGCTCAGGTATTTTTGATAGGCCAGCGTGCGCTTATTCTAGTGCGCTGGCTAACCGCACCTGACCTTGTGTCGACCCTCCTGGAGAGGAGGTAAATAAAAAATAGAGGGGTAAATAAAAAATAGAGGGGTAAATAAAAAATAGAGGGGTAAATAAAAAATAGAGGGGTAAATAAAAAATAGAGGGGTAAATAAAAAATACGTTGACTTTGTGTCTAACCCTTTTTAGGTAAATGACTCGGCCAATTAATAATGTTATAGTATATCGTTTTTGTTGTCTCTTGGTCTTACCGGATTTCAGGACTAGAATTCATCTAGTCTGGTGGAGTATCTAGCTTAGTGATGTTACTAAAGGGAACATAACTTGGAGAAGGTGCCCCATTTCTCGCATTAGCCAGTGTAAGCTATGTCGAGAGGAGTCCTATTTAGGCTTCGAATACTATGTTATTTTAGAATATTTGGCCAGGGTTTCCTTGAAGGGTGAAGTATTTTCATGTCAGGTTGTCCTGACAAACCCTTGTACAGAGAGACCGAAGGCGCTAGTGTCTAGTAAGTAATTCAAACTGTCTATATATATGTATGTGTGTGTATTCAGAGAAAAAGAAAGTGAGAGAGAGGGAAAGAGTGAGAGTGATAGATAAAGGGAGGGAGGGGGGGGAAGATAGGGAAAGAGTGAGAGAGAGAGGGAGAGAGAGGGAGAGATCGAGGGAGAGATAGGGAAAGAGTGAGAGAGAGGGAGGAAAAAAGTGAGAGAGAGGGAGGGAAGGAGAAAAAGGGAAAGAGTGAGAGAGAGAGGGAGGGAGAGGGAGAGAAAGAGAGAGAGAGAGGGGGAGAGAGATAGAGGGGAAAAGTGAAAGAGAGGGAGAGAGAGGGGGTAGAGAGAGGTAAAAAGTGAGAGAGAGAGGGAGGGAGATAGAAGGAAAGAGAGAAAGAGAGGGAGAGAGGGAGAGAGGGAGAGAGGGAGAGAGAGAGGGAGGTAGGGAGAGAGAGAGAAAAAGTGAGAGAGAAGGAGGCAGGGAAAAGAGGGAGAGAGTGAGAGAGAGAGGGAGGGGAGAGAGAAGGAAAGAGAGAGGGAAAAAGTGAAAGAGAGACTAGGAGGGGAGAGAGAGGGAAAGAGTGAGAGAGGGGGGAGGGAGAGAGAGAGAAAGAGTGAGAGAGAGATAGAGAGAGAGGGAAGGGGAGAGAGAGAGAGGGAAAGAGTGTGAGAGATAGAGAGAGATGGAGGGAGGAGGGAGGTAGAGGGAGCTTGCCACATGGCTCTATATCTCGCGGTTACGTAAACGTTGGCAAAAAGATACGGTGAAAATCTCATTAATCCAGGTAAATTCATTTTAATAAGCATTTTGTTCCTTCTGGAAAAGTATGCACAAATTTATTCAAATCCAGAGGCCTTACCCCCCGGGCGGGTAGAGAAGGGTTAACGTTGCTAACCCACCACCCTCATGCCCCAGCCGCAAAACATCTTGAGAGGCCACGCTTTAAAGATTTCGAAGATATTTGTTTTTTATATCGTACAATCATTTTCCTTTATCAAAACAAAGCAATATTTGGAGGACGTCCTTTGAGGTAAGCAAACACACGAACACGCTCATACACATTCACACACAAACGCATATAGACACTTAATACATATACACGTACATGCACACACATACAGTTACACATACGAAACACAGACGCGCACATCTACATGCCCCCACATATACATAAACGCACATTGCTCACACCCATGCATACACACATACATGCTCACATACACACACATTCGCGCACACATGCACATATACGCATACACACATGCACATATAAACGCGCAAACACATGCACGCATACGCACCCACAAACACATACACATACACACGCACACGTTCACATACGAAAACACACAAGCATACACACATACACACATACACACACAAACACTTACAAATATACATGTCCCTATACGCATACATATAAGCACACACACACATATGTGGCCCACACACATAAATTCGCACATGCGTATACACATGCACAAACATACACGCACGCATATATTCATACACCCACACGCGCGCACATACGCACACACACGCACACACATACTTAGTAAAAAAAATAAAGATTTAAAATCGATGTTTTAAAACGAGTGTTTATTGATTTAAACCAACTAAATTTCCATATTTCTGAAATAAGGAATCATTTTTTTTATTTACGAATTTTGGAACCAAATTAGGATTACGACTTGGATTCTTTGTTTACGGCACATCAACCCTATAAATCATTTTGCGCCATGCAATCTCTATTTATATAAAGTTAGGCATGTATATGTGCCTATATATTTCTATGCACAAGATTCAATCGTAAACTAGTTAACCGATCTACATGAATTTTTGATTGGTTGGTTGTTTTGTTTTACGGCATATCAACCCTTTTCGGGTTATTTAATGCCGAATCCGGTCATTTTTGCAAAAGTGTTTATGGCCAAGTTCTTTATATCTTCAAGTATTTATTCATGGTGTTTGGTTTGGTTGTTTTGTTTTATGGCATATCAACCCTTTTCGGGTTATTTAATGTCGGATCAGGTCATTTTGGTAAAAGTGTTTATGTTTCAAGTTCTTTATATCTTCAAGTATTTATTCATGGTGTTTGGTTTGGTTGTTTTGTTTTATGGCATATCAACCCTTTTCAGGTTATTTAATGTCGGATCAGGTTATTTTGATAAAAGTTTTTCTGCTTCAAGTTCTTTATATCTTCAAATATTTATTCATGGTGTTTGGTTTGGTTGTTTTGTTTTACGGCATATTTACCCTTTTCAGGTTATTTAATGCCGAATCCAGTCATTTTGATAAAAGTTTTTTTGCTTCAAGTTCTTTATATCTTCAAATATTTATTCATGGTGTTTGGTTTGGTTGTTTTGTTTTACGGCATATCAACCCTTTTCAGGTTATTTAATGCCGAATCCAGTCATTTTGATAAAAGTTTTTATGCTTCAAGTTCTTTATATCTTCAAATATTTATTCATGGTGTTTGGTTTGGTTGTTTTGTTTTACGGCATATCAACCCTTTTCAGGTTATTTAATGCCGAATCCAGTCATTTTGATAAAAGTTTTTTTGCTTCAAGTTCTTTATATCTTCAAATATTTATTCATGGTGTTTGGTTTAGTTGTTTTGTTTTACGGCATATCAACCCTTTTCAGGTTATTTAATGCCGAATCTGGTCATTTTGATAAAAGTTTTTATGCTTCAAGTTCTTTATATGTTTAAATATTTATTCATTGCGTTTGGTTTGGTTAAAAGAGGGAAGGAAGTGAGAGGGGAAAGTGGAGGGGGAATGGAAAGCGGAGGGGGAAGAGAATGTGAGAGGGGAGATGGGGAGGAAAGGGGAGAGTGAGAGGGGGGATGGGGGGAAGTGAGAGTGAGAGGGAAGATGGGGAGAGAAAGGGGGAGGGGGGAGAAGGGGAGGGAAAGGGGGAGATGGGGAGGGAAAGGGGGGAGAGGGGAGATGGGGAGGGAAAGGGGGAGGGAGAGGGGAGATGGGGAGGGAAAGGGGGAGGGAGAGGGGAGATGGGGAGGGAAAGGGGGAGGGAGAGGGGAGATGGGGAGGGAAAGGGGGAGGGAGAGGGGAGATGGGGAGGGAAAGGGGGAGGGAGAGGGGAGTAAAATTGCTGTTTTATGTTTTGGGTTTTGCAGCATATTAATGGGTTTTGCAAAGAGAAAAAAGAAAACAATAAAACATCGATCAGATTTTTTTAACACAGCTTTTAGGCACAAGGGGTCGTAATGTGGACTATATTTTGTTTGATTTAATTCGTGAAAGATAGTAAAACAGGGGTGGAAGCCCTTCGTGAACATTCAGAAAACTCCGATTTTTTGTGAAATTTTTAAAATAGATATTAGACATGAATAAATAAATAAATATTCCCCAAATTTCAGTTTCTTTGGGGTATTTTGAAAGGGTGTTTAAGGGTCATAATAGGGGCACAATCTCCCATGAATATTATAAATACACTTATCAATTGATAAGTCATTGAAAGTTATTTAATTGTATCAAATCAATTGATAAGTCATTGAAAATTATTTAATTGTATCAAATCAATTGATAAGTCATTGAAAGTTATTTAATTGTATCAAATCAATTGATAAGTCATTGAAAGTTATTTAATTGTATCAAATCAATTGATAAGTCATTGAAAGTTATTTAATTGTATCAAATCAATTGATAAGTCATTGAAAGTTATTTAATTGTATCAAATCAATTGATAAGTCATTGAAAGTTATTTAATTGTATCAAATCAATTGATAAGTCATTGAAAGTTATTTAATTGTATCAAATCAATTGATAAGTCATTGAAAGTTATTTAATTGTATCAAATCAATTGATAAGTCATTGAAAGTTATTTAATTGTATCAAATCAATTGATAAGTCATTGAAAATTATTTAATTGTATCAAATCAATTGATAAGTCATTGAAAGTTATTTAATTGTATCAAATCAATTGATAAGTTATTGAAAGTTATTTAAATTGTATCAAGGACACAGGGAAGAGACCAGAAACCCGGTGTTGCCCGGGATCAATGACTTTTAAAACAATAAAGTCTAGCAACATCTGTTCTGTGAGAAAGTGACCGCAGAGAAGAGAAGAGGATATCCCCCACTAGATTTCGAAGTTGTTGTTTTTTTCCATTTGTTAAGACAGGAAAGGATGCTCTCAGCGGCGCCTCCACAGATGTGGCAAAATATTGTCGGCAGTTCACCTTTCGAGATGTGCGGACAACAGGTAGGCATCTAGAACGACAGAATGGACGCCGATGCAATAGAAAAGCCAAGATCCCACTGGAGAGACGACCTCGACAGCCAACTGGGTCCTAGGTGTCAAACGCCTAGCCAGGGGCAAAACAAGTGTTGCATGGCCGTCCCGGAATGGGTCGTGGCAGTTCTCGCTTAAACAACTGGTCATTTTTAACACCAAAAAGGCATATGTTGCATACCTTTTAATTTCTCGTACCTTCTCTCTTTCCTCGTCGCGTGGAAGGGTGTCGTCTAGTGGTTGTCTTCTTTTTTCTCTTCTGTACTGCCGTGAACATCGCCGCTACAACAAAAAGCTTCATACCACAATTCACGAGACAAACAATATTTTAAAGTTTGATTGGTTTATTTCAGGCTTCAGTCTAGCGTGTCGATCTTGGAGATGTTTCACCAACGTCGAGGGAGAGACCAAATTACTACTCTATCGTAGTTAATTCCTAGCTTAAGTCCTTAGCCATTCGAGGAGGGGGGGAGAAGGAATCTCATGCCTGTATTCTCTTAGGGAAATAAATTCCCATTTTTCATTTGAAGAGTACATAGAGAAATCGTCCGTTCGACTTGCTTCCAAAACCCAGACTGTCAAAACTCAGTTTCCCACACAAAATCCCCTCGCGTCACAGAGCCCCCATGCGCAGGTGCACCTTGACCATTGATCTGAGGTCTCGTCAACGTGGTGGCCCCGTCAACGTCTGTGAGCTCCGACTGTGAGAACCAGTTTATTTTGCACTCGACCGTACGGGTCCGCCCGCACTAAATCGCGCAAGCCAAACCAAACGATCTCCCACAGATACGTCCATTTCAAGATGTGTCCGGCCTCACAGGGCCATTATCCAGCACAAGGTAGAAGGAAACCAGAGAGAGGTGCCTCCTCCAAAAGTGATAAAAAACCATGATGATGATGATGATGATGATACTTCGACAATTGTTGCTGCTGCTGCTGCTGCTGCTGATGATGATGATGATGATGATGATAATGATGATGATAATGATGATGATGATGTATTACAATGAAAACGAACGATTAAGAATCATGCATACTGATAATTTACTTGCAAAAAATGATGGTTGATCCCCCTCTGTGAACCATGAGTTTCTTCTGTACTAGCTGCCCCAGCCCGGCGTTGCCCAGGAGTTACGTTAATGGTGTTCTAATGTCGACTTCTCAAAGTAAGTAAGATGTAAGTCTTTATTTTTTCTTAATTTGAATTTATTAAAAACAACACATGATTTATATGTATATAATGTGTAGCTTCTCATTATTTACTTCAACAGTGCTCAATATGTGAATAGAACTAAGTACTGCTAAGTGATGTATGGCTGAAGATTCCCTATTGGGATGTAACAAGTACGCCTCTGTGTAGCTTAATTAGCATTAATATATTTTCATAACTTTATATATATATATATATATATATATATATATATATATATATATATATATATATAGCACTGGATAAAGTGAAAGACTAAAATAAGGTGCGAATCAAATTTTATTAGAATTCAATGTTCAAGCAAAGTACTTTAAAGTCCTTAACTCATGAGTTTTCAAAGAAAATCTTCTCAGAGAAAAGTATGTTTTGGGCCGATATATTTGATGTTTTATATACTTTTATGTATTTTTTATATATAGAGATTTATATATTTTCAAAGTTTAATTTTATTACCTGCAGTAATGTCATTGCGGTAATGGCCCTCTGAGGAGAAGATTTTCTTTAAAAACTCATGAGTTAAGGACTTTAAAGTACTTTGCTTGAACATTGAAATCTAATAAAATTTGATTCGCACCTTATTTTATTCTTTCACTTTATCTAGTGCTATTAATGCTCTATCCAGTATATTGAGCTTCAGTTTTATCCGGATGTTCACCAATTAAAGATATTAGTTGCCTCTTATATTTTTTGTTGTATTACCTTATATATATATATATATATATATATATATATATATATATATATATATATATATATATATATATATATTCGCGCCCACCGGCCGTCTGAAATTGTTATTTTCCTCCACTGATGAAAGCAATAAGCTTGAAACGCTAGCGTCTGTAGGTATTAATAATTTAATATTTATTTATAAATATTATGATAAACCCTTTTAAGAAATTAAAGTCGAGCACTCACTGTCAAAAAGCTCTAAAATACATTCGTCGAACACTCTTGACTAGTCTTCTATCTGTGCCCGCTTTTAGGTACATATAGATCTTAATTTTCCTTAATTACATGACAGTTTCCGTTGGACGAGTGAATATGGCGACTGCTTGCAGATTATAGGCTGACTCTGTGAACCCGATTCACGCCTCCCGACCGTCTGAAATTATTACTTTCCTGCACTGATGAGAGCAATATGCTTCAAACGCTAGTATCTGTAGGTATTAATAATTTAATATTTATTCATAAATATTATATATATATATATATATATATATATATGAAGTAATCAGCCATTGAAATAAGGCTCTTCGAACCCGGACGAACATTTATGTTGATTTTTCTTTGTGAGAAGTTGGATTTAGAATTCCCATACTATCATTGGATTGGAATGGTAACTTGTGAGCGGTATCTTGAATGATTTAGTTCTTTTGTTTTTTTTGTGGGGGGGGGGGATTTATTCATCATTGTGTCGGCCGACGTGAAAGTGTATTATCGCACATTGTTACGGTTTTTTTTTGTTTTTTGAATGTATTTGGGACCGATTATTTGCTTGTTGGCTTGGTGGAAGAAATAATGCACGAGCTACTTTTCTAAGACTTTTTCTAGGACTTTTTTTTTAATCGTTGTTCTTCCTTGTTTTTTAATTTTAACTTTTATTTTTATTTTTATTTTTTTCCTCTTCTCTTCTTAAGTGACCGCAACTATTGCAACGCCACATTGTGTATTGTCGGCAGTTGAAACCAGTATTCCAGACATTTAATTTCCCTGATGATCTGCCAAGCAAGTAACTGATTGGTAGTGAAACACGTGTAGGAAAAAAACATTTAATTTGAATAAATAATATTTGTAAGAAAAAATATCTTTAATGGTGATCATTGGTGTCCTGAAAGGAATGCTTCGGTAAGCCTTCATAAAATCACATATAAATGCTCTGTACTCTGTAATCGAGTATCATCGAGCTTGTTTTTATTGGAACAACCCCGGTCTTCACTGAATGATCTATTTTATAAGTAAAAAATCTAAATCTTGAGCTCTTCCTATAGTTTTAATATATTTTTATGCATATTGATTCTTATATAATGTTATATGCTAACTACCTTTTCACAGAATAGTTCTGAAGTTTAATATCTTAATAGTATTCTTATACGTATTATTTTAGGTACTTATAGATCTTAATTTCCTTTAATCATGTGATAGTTTCCGGTGGCCTTGAGGATAGGGCGACTGCTTGCAGATTCTAGGCTGACTTTGTGAACCGGGTTCGCGCCTCCCGACCATCTGAAATTGTTACTTTCCTGCACTATACATATAACTTTGATTGGACTTTTTGTATTATTTTGATTGATTTATTTATCATTAACATTGAATATGGACACATTTCGCGACTGGATAACTTTGCCGGACCCTTCAATTTCACGTATATGGACTGCTGTTTGATCGATAACATCGACATGCCAGCGTCGCAGATTTTGTACATGTCTGTGTAAATAATCATATATATATATATATATATATATATATATATATAAGTATGAAAGTGAGAATTCCGAGGCAGGAGCATTGCATTGCTCCTGCCTCGGAATTCTCACCTTCATACTTGCTTGTTTACCAGCAATGCTTCAAGCAAACTACCATTTCCTTTATACATATATATATATATATATATATATATATATATATATATATATATATATATATATATATTATAATATAAAATGAAGTAATAAAATAAGGTATCAATCAAGCATAATTTCACGTATATGGACTGCTGTTTGTAACCTGGAGTAATGTCTTTCCTGATTATGCTTCTCAACTTGTATGACCTGGATGGACTGTATGGATTCAACAAAAAGTATGTTTTTGGATTGATATGTTTGATGTTATGTATTTTTATGTATTTGTGTATATAATTTTATATATTTTCAAAGCGTAATTTTATTACCTGTAGTAGTATAACTGCGGTAATGGTCCGCTGAAGAGAAGAATTATCTTTGAAAACTCATGAGCTAAGGATTTAAGGATACTTTGCTTGAACTTTGAATTCTAATAAAATTTGATTGACACCTTATTTTATTACTTCATTTTATATTATAATATATATATATATATATATATATATATATATATATATATATATATATATATATATATATATATATATATATATATATATATTATAATATATACAGGGTGGGCAAAAATAAGTGTCCTATTTTTAAAAATTCATAACTTTTATTTATTGATTTTTTTTTAATTTTTTTTTTTAGAATAAGTAAAGGACCCCTTCCGAAGCAAGCATGAGCCGTATTAGCCCTAAAGAACGTACCCTCATTTAGAAAACATTATTTTTGCTTAAAAAACTCAAAACAGTGTAAAAAACAATACTTTAGTTTTTGTAAGTTTTAAGAAGTGTTTTTCGGCTAAAATTTGTTTTGTTTATTTCAAAAAATCTCGGAAGGGTCAGTCTACACACACATAAAGTTTGGTGAGTTTAACTTTTATTTTGTGGAAGTTATTCAAATTCAAGTTATTCAAATTTAAAGATAGGACCCTTATTTTGGCCCACCCTGTATATATATATATATATATATATATATATATATATATATATATATATATATATATATATATATATATATATATATATATATATTAGTGATGCAGTAGTTATGGTCTGTGACGCATACAAAGCAATTACTTAAACGAGTGAATACTATTCTTCGAGATGCCTCACAGAGGACACGTATCATTTGAAAGTATACTTAATCATTAAAGAAAATGCTAAATGTTTCTCTCGGATAAAACAGCCTTGTTGATGTGCAGTCAACCAGAAATAGTTTGCTAGTAGAATCATTTGTTACGCTCCATTAAATTCATATAATTTTCAATAACCTATTCAAATCATCAAGGCACCTGTTTTTCAAGTATATAAAATAATGTAAATATTAATACATATATATATATATATATATATATATATATATATATATATATATATATATATATATATATATATATATATGTATATATGAATATTCACATTATTTTATATATATATATATATATATATATATATATATATATATATATATATATATATATACACACACACGATGGATGATAATTTGAAGAAAAATGTCATGCAAGTACATCGAAATTTTGGCTGGACATGATAAGCTGATAAGGGAAAGTAACAAGTAACAGCTGTGAGCACTGGACGAGGGTTAAGGCTGCAAGAAGTCAGTGGTGGCAAAGAATAAAATGAATATGGAAAGCTTTGAGTGGGTACCATTAAGGCAGCAGTGAGAAGTGGGGGTGAGAGTATTAGTGAATTTACCTTGGGGTGGGAGAGAGGAAAGGGGAGAGCTTAGTTTTTTTCCTTTTTCATTTCCCATTACGTCGGATTACTCTCATCCTTCCTTTCTCATATATAAATTCACAATATCTAACAGTGAAACAAAAACAGTGGACCTTAACTTGGGCGTAAAATATTAAAATGGGGATAATCAGGTAACTGTTTCGGAGATTGAAAAACAGGACAGTTATCAAAATTCATGGCTCTCCAGTAGTTCTGATCAAATGACCACTTCCCCAATAATCAAATTTAGAAATAATTCAGCTTTAATTTCACGAATATATACATAAATAATTAAAATATAATACTACTACTACTACTACTATTAATAATAATAATACATTACCCTTAATACTACAGTGTAAAATATGTAATTTTCATATCAAATAATATTAATTATAGCAATAATAATAATAATAATAATAATAATAATAATAATAATATCTAAACACTCAAGACCATTCTATATATATATATATATATATATATATATATATATATATATATATATATATATATATATATATATATATATATATATATATAAATTATAACTAAAAGGTAAACTTTTAGAGAGTTGGACCTATTGTGAAATAAGGAAAGCTCAATATACTGGATAGAGCAAAAATATATATATTCAATGTAAACACTAGTACTGTAATTCTAAAGAGAGTTCTATCTCACATGGGACGGAACCATGTAATATATATATATATAAATATATATATATATATATATATATATAAATATATATATATATATATATGTATATATATATATATATATATGTATATATATATATATGTATATATATATATATATATATATATATATATATATATATATATATATATATTTAGTAAGCTATGAAAATATATTATGAAAATTAAGTTATACAGTGGCGTCCGCGTTTCATCCCCGCCGGGAATGGTTAGGCAAATTATACGGAATGCTTGTTGCTCTGCACTTAGCCTGGCGATCCTTGCGAGGATGAAACTCGGACGCCTCTGTGTAGCTTAATTGCCATAAATTTATATTCATGCTTTACTACTAAGCTCAACTTATGTACTGAGCACTATTAAAGTAAATACTGAAAATCTATACACAATATATTATATCACCTTATAATATTATACGTGTATACATGGATTAAGTATAATGATAATAATATCTTTTGTTTCATTTTACTTCAGTCGAAGTTCTCAGAAATAAAGGCCCCCCTTCCTGGTGCTGACCCTTGATCTCCATATGAGATACATAGATATCTGAGTGTTCAATTATAGTTTTCCTTTACCTGTCAAAAAATGAGCTTGTAAAAAAGTTAAGAACATGATTTTTTCTCCCCAATTGACCAGTTAACTATGTTATAGTATATCTTTCTTGTGGCCTCTTGGTCTAAAAGGATTCCATGACAAGAATTCATCTAGTCTGGTGGAATATCCAGCTAAGTGTTGTTA
>OY744554.1:34628470-34670970 GCA_963556195.1 Sepiola atlantica
TTAAAATAGCATGTGCGTTGGTCTTTCCTTCCTGAGGATATAATAGCAGTTTTTAAAGTCTATCACGTTTAAGTTTAAAATAGCATGTGCGTTGGTCTTTCCTTCCTGAGGATATAATAGCAGTTTTTAAAGTCTATCACGTTTAAGTTTAAAATAGCATGTGCGTTGGTCTTTCCTTCCTGAGGATATAATAGCAGTTTTTAAAGTCTATCACGTTTAAGTTTAAAATAGCATGTGCGTTGGTCTTTCCTTCCTGAGGATATAATAGCAGTTTTTAAAGTCTATCACGTTTAAGTTTAAAATAGCATGTGCGTTGGTCTTTCCCTCCTGAGGATATAATAGCATTTTTTAAAGTCTATCACGTTTAAGTTTAAAATAGCATGTGCGTTGGTCTTTCCTTCCTGAGGATATAATAGCAGTTTTTAAAGTCTATCACGTTTAAGTTTAAAATAGCATGTGCGTTGGTCTTTCCTTCCTGAGGATATAATAGCAGTTTTTAAAGTCTATCACGTTTAAGTTTAAAATAGCATGTGCGTTGGTCTTTCCTTCCTGAGGATATAATAGCAGTTTTTAAAGTCTATCACGTTTAAGTTTAAAATAGCATGTGCGTTGGTCTTTCCTTCCTGAGGATATAATAGCAGTTTTTAAAGTCTATCACGTTTAAGTTTAAAATAGCATGTGCGTTGGTCTTTCCTTCCTGAGGATATAATAGCAGTTTTTAAAGTCTATCACGTTTAAGTTTAAAATAGCATGTGCGTTGGTCTTTCCTTCCTGAGGATATAATAGCAGTTTTTAAAGTCTATCACGTTTAAGTTTAAAATAGGATGTGCGTTGGTCTTTCCTTCCTGAGGATATAATAGCAGTTTTTAAAGTCTATCACGTTTAAGTTTAAAATAGCATGTGCGTTGGTCTTTCCCTCCTGAGGATATAATAGCATTTTTTAAAGTCTATCACGTTTAAGTTTAAAATAGCATGTGCGTTGGTCTTTCACTCCTGAGGATATAATAGCAGTTTTTAAAGTCTATCACGTTTAAGTTTAAAATAGCATGTGCGTTGGTCTTTCACTCCTGAGGATATAATAGCAGTTTTTAAAGTCTATCACGTTTAAGTTTAAAATAGCATGTGCGTTGGTCTTTCCTTCCTGAGGATATAATAGCAGTTTTTAAAGTCTATCACGTTTAAGTTTAAAATAGCATGTGCGTTGGTCTTTCCTTCCTGAGGATATAATAGCAGTTTTTAAAGTCTATCACGTTTAAGTTTAAAATAGCATGTGCGTTGGTCTTTCCTTCCTGAGGATATAATAGCAGTTTTTAAAGTCTATCACGTTTAAGTTTAAAATAGCATGTGCGTTGGTCTTTCCTTCCTGAGGATATAATAGCAGTTTTTAAAGTCTATCACGTTTAAGTTTAAAATAGCATGTGCGTTGGTCTTTCCTTCCTGAGGATATAATAGCAGTTTTTAAAGTCTATCACGTTTAAGTTTAAAATAGCATGTGCGTTGGTCTTTCCTTCCTGAGGATATAATAGCAGTTTTTAAAGTCTATCACGTTTAAGTTTAAAATAGCATGTGCGTTGGTCTTTCCTTCCTGAGGATATAATAGCAGTTTTTAAAGTCTATCACGTTTAAGTTTAAAATAGCATGTGCGTTGGTCTTTCACTCCTGAGGATATAATAGCAGTTTTTAAAGTCTATCACGTTTAAGTTTAAAATAGCATGTGCGTTGGTCTTTCCTTCCTGAGGATATAATAGCAGTTTTTAAAGTCTATCACGTTTAAGTTTAAAATAGCATGTGCGTTGGTCTTTCCTTCCTGAGGATATAATAGCAGTTTTTAAAGTCTATCACGTTTAAGTTTAAAATAGCATGTGCGTTGGTCTTTCCCTCCTGAGGATATAATAGCATTTTTTAAAGTCTATCACGTTTAAGTTTAAAATAGCATGTGCGTTGGTCTTTTCCTCCTGAGGATATAATAGCAGTTTTAAAAGTCTGTCACGTTAAAGTTTAAAATAGCATGTGCGTTGGTCTTTCACTCCTGAAGATATAATAGCAGTTTTTAAAGTCTGTCACGTTTAAGTTTAAAATTGCATGTGCGTTGGTCTTTCCTTCCTGAGGATATAATAGCAGTTTTTAAAGTCTATCACGTTTAAGTTTAAAATAGCATGTGCGTTGGTCTTTCCCTCCTGAGGATATAAAAGCAGTTTTTAAAGTCTATCACGTTTAAGTTTAAAATAGCATGTGCGTTGGTCTTTCCCTCCTGAGGATATAAAAGCAGTTTTAAAAGTCTGTCACGTTAAAGTTTAAAATAGCATGTGCGTTGGTCTTTCACTCCTGAAGATATAATAGCAGTTTTTAAAGTCTGTCACGTTTAAGTTTAAAATTGCATGTGCGTTGGTCTTTCCTTCCTGAGGATATAATAGCAGTTTTTAAAGTCTATCACGTTTAAGTTTAAAATAGCATGTGCGTTGGTCTTTCCCTCCTGAGGATATAATAGCAGTTTTAAAAGTCTGTCACGTTAAAGTTTAAAATAGCATGTGCGTTGGTCTTTCCTTCCTGAGGATATAATAGCAGTTTTTAAAGTCTGTCACGTTTAAGTTTAAAATTGCATGTGCGTTGGTCTTTCCTTCCTGAGGATATAATAGCAGTTTTAAAAGTCTGTCACGTTAAAGTTTAAAATAGCATGTGCGTTGGTCTTTCCTTCCTGAGGATATAATAGCAGTTTTTAAAGTCTGTCACGTTTAAGTTTAAAATTGCATGTGCGTTGGTCTTTCCTTCCTGAGGATATAATAGCAGTTTTTAAAGTCTATCACGTTTAAGTTTAAAATAGCATGTGCGTTGGTCTTTCCCTCCTGAGGATATAATAGCAGTTTTAAAAGTCTGTCACGTTAAAGTTTAAAATAGCATGTGCGTTGGTCTTTCACTCCTGAAGATATAATAGCAGTTTTTAAAGTCTGTCACGTTTAAGTTTAAAATTGCATGTGCGTTGGTCTTTCCTTCCTGAGGATATAATAGCAGTTTTTAAAGTCTGTCACGTTTAAGTTTAAAATAGCATGTGCGTTGGTCTTTCACTCCTGAGGATATAATAGCAGTTTTTAAAGTCTGTCACGTTTAAGTTTAAAATATCATGTGCGTTGGTCTTTCCCTCCTGAGGATATAATAGCAGTTTTTAAAGTCTGTCACGTTTAAGTTTAAAATATCATGTGAGTTGGTCTTTCACTCCTGAGGATATAATAGCTGTTTTTAAAGTCTGTCACGTTTAAGTTTAAAATAGCATGTGCGTTGGTCTTTCACTCCTGAAGATATAATAGCAGTTTTTAAAGTCTGTCACGTTTAAGTTTAAAATAGCATGTGCGTTGGTCTTTCACTCCTGAAGATATAAAAGCAGTTTTTAAAGTCTGTCACGTTTAAGTTTAAAATTGCATGTGCGTTGGTCTTTCCCTCTTGAGGATATAATAGCAGTTTTTAAAGTCTGTCACGTTTAAGTTTAAAATAGCATGTGCGTTGGTCTTTCCCTCTTGAGGATATAATAGCAGTTTTTAAAGTCTATCACGTTTAAGTTTAAAATAGCATGTGCGTTGGTCTTTCACTCCTGAGGATATAATAGCAGTTTATAAAGTCTATCACGTTTAAGTTTAAAATATCATGTGCGTTGGTCTTTCACTCCTGAGGATATAATAGCAGTTTTTAAAGTCTGTCACGTTTAAGTTTAAAATAGCATGTGCGTTGGTCTTTCCCTCTTGAGGATATAATAGCAGTTTTTAAAGTCTATCACGTTTAAGTTTAAAATAGCATGTGCGTTGGTCTTTCACTCCTGAGGATATAATAGCAGTTTTTAAAGTCTATCACGTTTAAGTTTAAAATATCATGTGCGTTGGTCTTTCACTCCTGAGGATATAATAGCAGTTTTTAAAGTCTATCACGTTTAAGTTTAAAATAGCATGTGCGTTGGTCTTTCACTCCTGAGGATATAATAGCAGTTTTTAAAGTCTATCACGTTTAAGTTTAAAATAGCATGTGCGTTGGTCTTTCCTTCCTGAGGATATAATAGCAGTTTTTAAAGTCTATCACGTTTAAGTTTGAAATAGCATGTGCGTTGGTCTTTCCTTCCTGAGGATATAATAGCAGTTTTTAAAGTCTATCACGTTTAAGTTTAAAATAGCATGTGCGTTGGTCTTTCCTTCCTGAGGATATAATAGCAGTTTTTAAAGTCTATCACGTTTAAGTTTAAAATAGCATGTGCGTTGGTCTTTCCTTCCTGAGGATATAATAGCAGTTTTTAAAGTCTATCACGTTTAAGTTTAAAATAGCATGTGCGTTGGTCTTTCCTTCCTGAGGATATAATAGCAGTTTTTAAAGTCTATCACGTTTAAGTTTAAAATAGCATGTGCGTTGGTCTTTCCTTCCTGAGGATATAATAGCAGTTTTTAAAGTCTATCACGTTTAAGTTTAAAATAGCATGTGCGTTGGTCTTTCCTTCCTGAGGATATAATAGCAGTTTTTAAAGTCTATCACGTTTAAGTTTAAAATAGCATGTGCGTTGGTCTTTCCTTCCTGAGGATATAATAGCAGTTTTTAAAGTCTATCACGTTTAAGTTTAAAATAGCATGTGCGTTGGTCTTTCCTTCCTGAGGATATAATAGCAGTTTTTAAAGTCTATCACGTTTAAGTTTAAAATAGCATGTGCGTTGGTCTTTCCTTCCTGAGGATATAATAGCAGTTTTTAAAGTCTATCACGTTTAAGTTTAAAATAGCATGTGCGTTGGTCTTTCCTTCCTGAGGATATAATAGCAGTTTTTAAAGTCTATCACGTTTAAGTTTAAAATAGCATGTGCGTTGGTCTTTCCTTCCTGAGGATATAATAGCAGTTTTTAAAGTCTATCACGTTTAAGTTTAAAATAGCATGTGCGTTGGTCTTTCCCTCCTGAGGATATAATAGCATTTTTTAAAGTCTATCACGTTTAAGTTTAAAATAGCATGTGCGTTGGTCTTTCCCTCCTGAGGATATAATAGCAGTTTTAAAAGTCTGTCACGTTAAAGTTTAAAATAGCATGTGCGTTGGTCTTTCACTCCTGAAGATATAATAGCAGTTTTTAAAGTCTGTCACGTTTAAGTTTAAAATTGCATGTGCGTTGGTCTTTCCTTCCTGAGGATATAATAGCAGTTTTTAAAGTCTATCACGTTTAAGTTTAAAATAGCATGTGCGTTGGTCTTTCCCTCCTGAGGATATAATAGCAGTTTTAAAAGTCTGTCACGTTAAAGTTTAAAATAGCATGTGCGTTGGTCTTTCACTCCTGAAGATATAATAGCAGTTTTTAAAGTCTGTCACGTTTAAGTTTAAAATTGCATGTGCGTTGGTCTTTCCTTCCTGAGGATATAATAGCAGTTTTTAAAGTCTATCACGTTTAAGTTTAAAATAGCATGTGCGTTGGTCTTTCACTCCTGAGGATATAATAGCAGTTTTTAAAGTCTGTCACGTTTAAGTTTAAAATATCATGTGCGTTGGTCTTTCACTCCTGAGGATATAATAGCAGTTTTTAAAGTCTGTCACGTTTAAGTTTAAAATATCATGTGAGTTGGTCTTTCACTCCTGAGGATATAATAGCAGTTTTTAAAGTCTGTCACGTTTAAGTTTAAAATATCATGTGCGTTGGTCTTTCCCTCCTGAGGATATAATAGCAGTTTTTAAAGTCTATCACGTTTAAGTTTAAAATATCATGTGCGTTGGTCTTTCACTCCTGACGATATAATAGCAGTTTTTAAAGTCTGTCACGTTTAAGTTTAAAATATCATGTGCGTTGGTCTTTCACTCCTGAGGATATAATAGCAGTTTTTAAAGTCTATCACGTTTAAGTTTAAAATAGCATGTGCGTTGGTCTTTCACTCCTGAGGATATAATAGCAGTTTTTAAAGTCTGTCACGTTTAAGTTTAAAATAGCATGTGCGTTGGTCTTTCACTCCTGAGGATATAATAGCAGTTTTTAAAGTCTATCACGTTTAAGTTTAAAATAGCATGTGCGTTGGTCTTTCACTCCTGAGGATATAATAGCAGTTTTTAAAGTCTGTCACGTTTAAGTTTAAAATAGCATGTGCGTTGGTCTTTCCCTCCTGAGGATATAATAGCAGTTTTTAAAGTGTGTCACGTTTAAGTTTAAAATATCATGTGCGTTGGTCTTTCACTCCTGAAGATATAATAGCAGTTTTTAAAGTCTGTCACGTTTAAGTTCAAAATAGCATGTGCGTTGGTCTTTCCCTCCTGAGGATATAATAGCAGTTTTTAAAGTCTATCACGTTTAAGTTTAAAATAGCATGTGCGTTGGTCTTTCACTCCTGAGGATATAATAGCAGTTTTTAAAGTCTATCACGTTTAAGTTTAAAATAGCATGTGCGTTGGTCTTTCACTCCTGAGGATATAATAGCAGTTTTTAAAGTCTGTCACGTTTAAGTTTAAAATAGCATGTGCGTTGGTCTTTCACTCCTGAGGATATAATAGCAGTTTTTAAAGTCTATCACGTTTAAGTTTAAAATAGCATGTGCGTTGGTCTTTCACTCCTGAGGATATAATAGCAGTTTTTAAAGTCTGTCACGTTTAAGTTTAAAATAGCATGTGCGTTGGTCTTTCCCTCCTGAGGATATAATAGCAGTTTTTAAAGTCTGTCACGTTTAAGTTTAAATAGCATGTGCGTTGGTCTTTCACTCCTGAAGATATAATAGCAGTTTTTAAAGTCTGTCACGTTTAAGTTCAAAATAGCATGTGCGTTGGTCTTTCCCTCCTGAGGATATAATAGCAGTTTTTAAAGTCTATCACGTTTAAGTTTAAAATAGCATGTGCGTTGGTCTTTCCCTCCTGAGGATATAATAGCAGTTTTTAAAGTCTATCACGTTTAAGTTTAAAATAGCATGTGCGTTGGTCTTTCACTCCTGAGGATATAATAGCAGTTTTTAAAGTCTGTCACGTTTAAGTTTAAAATAACATGTGCGTTGGTCTTTCACTCCTGAAGATATAATAGCAGTTTTTAAAGTCTGTCACGTTTAAGTTTAAAATAGCATGTGCGTTGGTCTTTCCCTCCTGAGGATATAATAGCAGTTTTTGAAGTCTGTCCCGTTTGAGTTTAAAATAGCATGTGCGTTGGTCTTTCACTCCTGAGGATATAATAGCAGTTTTTAAAGTCTGTCACGTCTAAGTTTAAAATAGCATGTGCGTTGGTGTTTCCTTCCTGAGGATATAATAGCAGTTTTTAAAGTCTGTCACGTTTAAGTTTAAAATAGCATGTGCGTTGGTATTTCACTCCTGAGGATATAATAGTAGTTTTTAAAGTCTGTCACGTTTATATTTAAAAATAGCATGTGCGTTGGTCTTTCACTCCTGAAGATATAATAACAGTTTTTAAAGTCTGTCACGTTTAAGTTTAAAATAGCATGTGCGTTGGTCTTTCCCTCCTGAGGATATAATAGCAGTTTTTAAAGTCTGTCACGTTTAAGTTTAAAATAGCATGTGCGTTGGTCTTTCCCTCCTGGGGATATAATAGCAGTTTTTAAAGTCTGTCACGTTTAAGTTTAAAATAGCATGTGCGTTGGTCTTTCACTCCTGAAGATATAATAGCAGTTTTTAAAGTCTGTCACGTTTAAGCTTAAAATAGCATGTGCGTTGGTCTTTCCCTCCTGAGGATATAATAGCAGTTTTTAAAGTCTGTCACGTTTAAGTTTAAAATAGCATGTGCGTTGGTTATTCACTCCTGAGGATATAATAGCAGTTTTTAAAGTCTGTCACGTTTAAGTTCAAAATAGCATGTGCGTTGGTCTTTCCCTCCTGAGGATATAATAGCAGTTTTTAAAGTCTGTCACGTTTAAGTTTGAAATAGCATGTGCGTTGGTCTTTCACTCCTGAAGATATAATAGCAGTTTTTAAAGTCTGTCACGTTTAAGTTCAAAATAGCATGTGCGTTGGTCTTTCCCTCCTGAGGATATAATAGCAGTTTTTAAAGTCTATCACGTTTAAGTTTAAAATAGCATGTGCGTTGGTCTTACACTCCTGAGGATTTAATAGCAGTTTTTAAAGTCTATCACGTTTAAGTTTAAAATAGCATGTGCGTTGGTCTTTCCCTCCTGAGGATATAATAGCAGTTTTTAAAGTCTGTCACGTTTAAGTTTAAAATAGCATGTGCGTTGGTCTTTCACTCCTGAAGATATAATAGCAGTTTTTAAAGTCTGTCACGTTTAAGTTTAAAATAGCATGTGCGTTGGTCTTTCACTCCTGAGGATATAATAGCAGTTTTTAAAGTCTGTCACGTTTAAGTTTAAAATAGCATGTGCGTTGGTCTTTCACTCCTGAAGATATAATAGCAGTTTTTAAAGTCTGTCACGTTTAAGTTTAAAATAGCATGTGCGTTGGTCTTTCACTCCTGAAGATATAATAGCAGTTTTTAAAGTCTGTCACGTTTAAGTTTAAAATAGCATGTGCGTTGGTCTTTCACTCCTGAGGATATAATAGCAGTTTTTAAAGTCTGTCACGTTTAAGTTTAAAATAGCATGTGCGTTGGTCTTTCACTCCTGAAGATATAATAGCAGTTTTTAAAGTCTGTCACGTTTAAGTTCAAAATAGCATGTGCGTTGGTCTTTCCCTCCTGAGGATATAATAGCAGTTTTTAAAGTCTGTCACGTTTAAGTTTAAAATATCATGTGCGTTGGTCTTTCACTCCTGAGGATATAATAGCAGTTTTTAAAGTCTATCACGTTTAAGTTTAAAATAGCATGTGCGTTGGTCTTTCCCTCCTGAGGATATAATAGCAGTTTTTAAAGTCTGTCACGTTTAAGTTTAAAATAGCATGTGCGTTGGTCTTTCACTCCTGAAGATATAATAGCAGTTTTTAAAGTCTGTCACGTTTAAGTTTAAAATAGCATGTGCGTTGGTCTTTCACTCCTGGGTATATAATAGCAGTTTTAAAAGTCTGTCACGTTTAAGTTTAAAATAGCATGTGCGTTGGTCGTTCACTCCTGAAGATATAATAGCAGTTTTTAAAGTCTGTCACGTTTAAGTTTAAAATAGCATGTGCGTTGGTCTTTTACTCCTGAGGATATAATAGCAGATTTTAAAGTCTGTCACGTTTAAGTGTAAAATAGCATGTGCGTTGGTCTTTCCCTCCTGAAGATATAATAGCAGTTTTTAAAGTCTGTCACGTTTAAGTTTAAAATAGCATGTGCGTTGGTCTGTCACTCCTGAGTATATAATAGCAGTTTTTTAAGTCTGTCACGTTTAAGTGTAAAATAGAATGTGCGTTGGTCTTTCACTCCTGAAGATATAATAGCAGTTTTTAAAGTCTGTCACGTTTAAGCTTAAAATAGCATGTGCATTTGGTCTTTCACTCCTGAGGATATGATAGCAGTTTTTAAAGTCTGTCACGTTTAAGTTCAAAATAGCATGTGCGTTGGTCTTTCCCTCCTGAAGATATAATAGCAGTTTTTAAAGTCTGTCACGTTTAAGCTTAAAATAGCATGTGCATTTGGTCTTTCACTCCTGAGGATATGATAGCAGTTTTTAAAGTCTGTCACGTTTAAGTTCAAAATAGCATGTGCGTTGGTCTTTTACTCCTGAGGATATGATAGCAGTTTTTAAAGTCTGTCACGTTTAAGTTTAAAATAGCATGTGCGTTGGTCTTTTACTCCTGAGGATATGATAGCAGTTTTTAAAGTCTGTCACGTTTAAGTTTGAAATAGCATGTGCGTTGGTCTTTCCCTCCTGAGGATATAATAGCAGTTTTTAAAGTCTGTCACGTTTAAGTTTAAAATAGCATGTGCGTTGGTTATTCACTCCTGAGGATATAATAGCAGTTTTTAAAGTCTGTCACGTTTAAGTTCAAAATAGCATGTGCGTTGGTCTTTCCCTCCTGAGGATATAATAGCAGTTTTTAAAGTCTGTCACGTTTAAGTTTGAAATAGCATGTGCGTTGGTCTTTCACTTCTGAAGATATAATAGCAGTTTTTAAAGTCTGTCACGTTTAAGTTCAAAATAGCATGTGCGTTGGTCTTTCCCTCCTGAGGATATAATAGCAGTTTTTAAAGTCTATCACGTTTAAGTTTAAAATAGCATGTGCGTTGGTCTTTCCTTCCTGAGGATATAATAGCAGTTTAAAAAGTCTATCACGTTTAAGTTTAAAATAGCATGTGCGTTGGTCTTACACTCCTGAGGATATAATAGCAGTTTTTAAAGTCTGTCACGTTTAAGTTTAAAATAGCATGTGCGTTGGTCTTTCACTCCTGAGGATATAATAGCAGTTTTTAAAGTCTGTCACGTTAAAGTTCAAAATAGCATGTGCGTTGGTCTTTCCCTCCTGAGGATATAATAGCAGTTTTTAAAGTCTATCACGTTTAAGTTTAAAATAGCATGTGCGTTGGTCTTTCCCTCCTGAGGATATAATAGCAGTTTTTAAAGTCTGTCACGTTAAAGTTCAAAATAGCATGTGCGTTGGTCTTTCCCTCCTGAGGATATAATAGCAGTTTTTAAAGTCTGTCACGTTTAAGTTTGAAATAGCATGTGCGTTGGTCTTTCACTCCTGAAGATATAATAGCAGTTTTTAAAGTCTGTCACGTTTAAGTTCAAAATAGCATGTGCGTTGGTCTTTTACTCCTGAGGATATGATAGCAGTTTTTAAAGTCTGTCACGTTTAAGTTTAAAATAGCATGTGCGTTGGTCTTTCACTCCTGAGGATATAATAGCAGTTTTTAAAGTCTGTCACGTTAAAGTTCAAAATAGCATGTGCGTTGGTCTTTCCCTCCTGAGGATATAATAGCAGTTTTTAAAGTCTATCACGTTTAAGTTTAAAATAGCATGTGCGTTGGTCTTTCCCTCCTGAGGATATAATAGCAGTTTTTAAAGTCTGTCACGTTTAAGTTTGAAATAGCATGTGCGTTGGTCTTTCACTCCTGAAGATATAATAGCAGTTTTTAAAGTCTGTCACGTTTAAGTTCAAAATAGCATGTGCGTTGGTCTTTCACTCCTGAGGATATAATAGCAGTTTTTAAAGTCTGTCACGTTAAAGTTCAAAATAGCATGTGCGTTGGTCTTTCCCTCCTGAGGATATAATAGCAGTTTTTAAAGTCTGTCACGTTTAAGTTTAAAATAGCATGTGCGTTGGTCTTTCACTCCTGAGGATATAATAGCAGTTTTTAAAGTCTGTCACGTTAAAGTTCAAAATAGCATGTGCGTTGGTCTTTCACTCCTGAGGATATAATAGCAGTTTTTAAAGTCTGTCACGTTTAAGTTTAAAATAGCATGTGCGTTGGTCTTTCACTCCTGAGGATATAATAGCAGTTTTTAAAGTCTGTCACGTTAAAGTTCAAAATAGCATGTGCGTTGGTCTTTCCCTCCTGAGGATATAATAGCAGTTTTTAAAGTCTGTCACGTTTAAGTTTAAAATAGCATGTGCGTTGGTCTTTTACTCCTGAGGATATGATAGCAGTTTTTAAAGTCTGTCACGTTTAAGTTTAAACTAGCATGTGCGTTGGTCTTTCACTCCTGAGGATATGATAGCAGTTTTTAAAGTCTGTCACGTTTAAGTTTAAAATAGCATGTGCGTTGGTCTTTCCCTCCTGAGGATATAATAGCAGTTTTTAAAGTCTATCACGTTTAAGTTTAAAATAGCATGTGCGTTGGTCATTCTCCTGAGGATATAATAGCAGTTTTTAAAGTCTGTCACGTTTAAGTTTTAAATAGCATGTGCGTTGGTCTTTCACTCCTGAGGATATAATAGCAGTTTTTAAAGTCTGTCACGTTTAAGTTCAAAATAGCATGTGCGTTGGTCTTTCCCTCCTGAGGATATAATAGCAGATTTTAAAGTCTGTCACGTTTAAGTTTGAAATAGCATGTGCGTTGGTCTTTCACTCCTGAGGATATAATAGCAGTTTTTGAAGTCTGTCCCGTTTAAGTTTAAAATAGCATGTGCGTTGGTATTTCACTCCTGAGGATATAATAGCAGTTTTTAAAGTCTGTCACGTTTAAGTTTAAAATAGCATGTGCGTTGGTCTTTCACTCCTGATGATATAATAGCAGTTTTTAAAGTCTGTAACGTTTAAGTTTGAAATAGCATGTGCGTTGGTCTTTCACTCCTGAAGATATAATAGCAGTTTTTAAAGTCTGTCACGTTTAAGTTTAAACTAGCATGTGCGTTGGTCTTTCACTCCTGAGGATATGATAGCAGTTTTTAAAGTCTGTCACGTTTAAGTTTAAAATAGCATGTGCGTTGGTCTTTCCCTCCTGAGGATATAATAGCAGTTTTTAAAGTCTATCACGTTTAAGTTTAAAATAGCATGTGCGTTGGTCATTCTCCTGAGGATATAATAGCAGTTTTTAAAGTCTGTCACGTTTAAGTTTTAAATAGCATGTGCGTTGGTCTTTCACTCCTGAGGATATAATAGCAGTTTTTAAAGTCTGTCACGTTTAAGTTCAAAATAGCATGTGCGTTGGTCTTTCCCTCCTGAGGATATAATAGCAGATTTTAAAGTCTGTCACGTTTAAGTTTGAAATAGCATGTGCGTTGGTCTTTCACTCCTGAAGATATAATAGCAGTTTTTGAAGTCTGTCCCGTTTAAGTTTAAAATAGCATGTGCGTTGGTATTTCACTCCTGAGGATATAATAGCAGTTTTTAAAGTCTGTCACGTTTAAGTTTAAAATAGCATGTGCGTTGGTCTTTCCCTCCTGATGATATAATAGCAGTTTTTAAAGTCTGTAACGTTTAAGTTTAAAATAGCATGTGCGTTGGTCTTTCACTCTTGAGGATATAATAGGAGTTTTTAAGTCTGTCACGTTTAAGTTTGAAATAGCATGTGCGTTGGTCTTTCACTCCTGAAGATATAATAGCAGTTTTTAAAGTCTGTCACGTTTAAGTTCAAAATAGCATGTGCGTTGGTTTTTCACTCCTGAGGATATAATAGCAGTTTTTAAAGTGTGTCACGTTTAAGTTTAAAATAGCATGTGCGTTGGTCTTTTATTCCTGAAGATATAATAGCAGTTTTTAAAGTCTGTCACGTTTAAGTTTAAAATAGCATGTGCGTTGGTCTTTCACTCCTGAGTTTATAATAGCAGTTTTTAAAGTCTGTCACGTTTAAGTGTAAAATAGCATGTGCGTTGGTCTTTCACTCCTGAGGATATAATAGCAGTTTTTAAAGTCTGTCACGTTTAAGTTTAAAATAGCAAGTGCGTTGGTCTTTCACTCTTGAGGATATAATAGCAGTTTTTAAAGTCTGTCACGTTTAAGTTTAAAATAGCATTTACGTTGGTCTTTCACTCCTGAGGATATAATAGCAGTTTTTAAAGTCTGTCACGTTTAAGTTTAAAATATCATGTGCGTTGGTCTTTCACTCCTGAAGATATAATAGCAGTTTTTAAAGTCTGTCACGTTTAAGTTTATAATAGCATGTGCGTTGGTCTTTCCCTCCTGAAGATATTATAGCAGTTTTTAAAGTCTGTTACGTTTAAGTTTGAAATAGCATGTGCGTTGGTCTTTCACTCCTGAGGATATAATAGCAGTTTATAAAGTCTGTCACGTTTAAGTTTAAAATAGCATGTGCGTTGGTCTTTCACTCCTGAGGATATAATAGCAGTTTTTAAAGTATGTCACGTTTAAGTTTAAAATAGCATGTGCGTTGGTCTTTCACTCCTGAGGATATAATAGCAGTTTTTAAAGTATGTCACGTTTAAGTTTAAAATAGCATGTGCGTTGGTCTTTCACTCCTGAGGATGTAATAGCAGTTTTTAAAGTCTGTCACGTTTAAGTTTAAAATAGCATGTGCGTTGGTCTTTCACTCCTGAGGATATAATAGCAGTTTTAAAGTCTGTCACGTTTAAGTGTAAAATAGCATGTGCGTTGGTCTTTCACTCCTGAGGATATAATAGCAGTTTTTAAAGTATGTCACGTTTAAGTTTTAAATAGCATGTGCGTTGGTCTTTCACTCCTGAGGATATAATAGCAGTTTTTAAAGTCTGTCACGTTTAAGTTTAACATAGCATGTGCGTTGGTCTTTCACTCCTGAGAGTAAAGATAAAAGTTTCGATAGTCTGTCACGCTTAAGTTTGTAATATGTTGTGCGTGGGTCTGTCAGGTGAAAGTTTACAATATTAGTTTCATTGGTCTGTCAGACATAAGTTTGAATAGGCATTTCGTCGGTCTGTCATTTATAAGTATGAATCGGAAATAGTTAGGTTTTAAAATAGCAGTTTCGTTGGTGTGTAATGCTTACGTTTGAAATATATTTTACGTTGGTTGGTCACACTTTAGTTTGAAGTCCATCTCTTCATTTCGGACAGATCGCCATATGTCTTGCATGACTTAAGAAGGCCATCCACCTTGATAGTTGGAGAGTTACCAAGAGTAAATCCATTAACAGATTAATAACGTTTGAAGGCGGCTCACCACGTGCTCACAACGAGACGGACATTCAGAAAGCCTCCCCATCTATCTCTCGTCTCACCGAGCAATCTATTTAAGTTCTCTCTCTCTCTCTCTCTCTCTCTGTCTCTCTGTCTCTCTGTCTCTCTCTCTCTCTCTCTGTTCCTTTCTCTCTCTCTCTCTATCTATCTATCTATCTATCTGTCAAACTCCCCCCTCACCGTCCCTCTCTCTTTCTCTCTCTGTTTCTTTTCCCTCTCTCTCTTACCGTCTTTCTCATTCAATCTCTGTCCTCTCTCTCCTTCTCTCTATCTCTCTCTCTATCTATCTATCTATCTATCTATCTATCTGTCAAACTCCCCCCCTCACCGTCCCTCTCTCATTCTCTCTCTGTTTCTTTTCTCTCTCTCTTACCGTCTTTCTCCTTCAATCTCTGGCCTCTCTCTCTCTCTCTCCTTCTCTCTCTCTAGCCAGGGTTTTTTACCCCGCCTAATAAACCGGTATCGTCCCGACCTTTGGGTCTGGATTTACGCCGGTCTATTGGGGGTTGTCCGTCCTGTGCAGTTCTAAGAGATGCACCCTCCCAGGCTTTGCTTCCCCTCTTTGAGGAAGAGTAAGTTTATTGCTTACTGTCTGAGGCGCCCCTACCGGGGAATACCGACGGGGCTGCCCAGGCAATTTTTAAATGGCCAGAGTGCTCAACTCTCGAGCGCTAGCTTATCTAATCTCACTTTCCCGACCTTGTGTCACATCTTACCTTGTGGGAGGTAGATATATATATATATATATATATATATATATATATATATATATATATATATATATATATATATATATATATAGCGAGAGAGAGAGAGAGAAATAGAGAGATGTAGTATGTTTTTAAAAGGCTGTGGGCAATGCAAATTCCGGGTAAAATGTAAGCTGGAAGGAACAAAAATAATAAATCGAATTCGAAATGTGACTTACTATTTATTTTTTCTTAAAATCTTACATAACAGCAAGTGTGGTGTTAGCTGTTTGTGTGATGTGCGGATGATTATAAAAATCATTTATTTAATATTTCGGGAAAAGAAACTTCCCTTTGTCAAAAATAATAAACACCAGAGGAAAACTCCATCTGTGTAGAGAATCTGCCAAAATGGATGCCATAAATATATATATATATATATATATATATATATATATATCGAACCTTTTATCTCTCTCTCCCCCTCTCTCTCTCTCTCTCTCTCTCTCTCTCTCTCTCTCTCTCTGTCTATCTATCTATCTATCTATCTGTTTATTCTTTACTAATATTATCAGCATTTACACGATCCTTTCATTTTGAATATTGATTTACTCCTCCCTAGGAGTTAGGCACAAGGCCAGTTTTTATCTTACTCCCACAAGTAAGATGTGACCCAAGGTCGGGTCGGGAAAGTGGGGTTTAAAAAATTGCCTGGGCAGCCCCGTTGGCATTCCCCGGTAGGGGCGCCCTAGGCAGTAAGCAATAAACCTACTCCTCCCCAAAGAGGGGAGGCGAAGCCTGGGAGGGTGGACCTCCTAGAACTGCACAGGACAGATCCATAGACCGGCGTAAATCAATCCCCGAAGACCAAGACAATACCAGTCTATGGGGTGAAGTATCCATCGGAACAGATACTACACTTTGATCTTAGCCAAAAGGCCAAGAAACGCACACAGCTCACGCACAAACTAGTTTTTAGTGTTCGCAACAACAATGGATATACGATCCTCTGTTATCCTTGCTCATCGCGTATCGGATGCCAAAACAGACCCCATCCATCAACGGACGGGATCTCTTGACAGCGATCGCGGTTCGGGTAGAACGAAATGCGCGTATTTCGGGATATCGTCCTCTTCGGCGTAAAAGGGATTGATCGTGTCGTCCATCTTGAAGTTAATTCGGAAACCTTCATTCATTTCACGGCTCGTTCGGTCACTGTGTTTCAAAATGGACGCCACATTCGATAAACAAGCGGTTGACCACGTTCGTTTGTCTCACGTGTCACAACGTTTTCATTTAAACCGCAAGTTGACCAGTTCCGGTCAGAAGTATGTACAGTGTAACCCGGATATAAAAGAGCTGTCCGGACCGGAGAATAAGTCTCTTATATCCGGGTTCCTCTTATATCCGGGTTCCTCTTATATCCGGGTATTATCTATTTTGTTTATGTAAGTATGGAAACACCACATATAACGCTTTGTATGCACATAACACTAGTTTATTTAACAGTTATAGAAATAAAAAAATACTTTTCAATCAGTTTTCACAAATAATTCAGTCAAAAATTACTTTTTCTTAAAAAAAGGCAGTCATTTTTTATTGTACAGAAATCTCTTTGTTAAACCCGGATATAAGAGAGCTGTTGGGACCGGGACCCGGAGAATAAGTCTCTTATATCCGGGGTCGCCTTCTAACAACAAAAAAATAAACCTTTTTTACGAATATTTTACGGATATGGCTATAGTGAAGGCCATAGAAAGACTCACCAATGAGGTGAGAAAATTTAGCAACGTCTTTTGACTGATTTACGACATCACACTTTCACTCAAAACGAACCCTCTTATATTGGGGAGGACAGGACCGGAGAAGAAGTACATCTTATAGCCGGGTTTCTCTTATATCCGGGTCTCTTATATCCGGGTCAAATTCATAGACATTAACACAGGCTGTAATTTGTGACCAGAGACAATGTCTCTTATATTCGGGTTTCTCTTATATCCGGTGCTCTTATATCCGGGTTACACTGTACATATATATCTCTATTCATATCAAGTTAGGTATGTTTATCAAGGGAGGCGCGAGAGCGCTCTATCCCTTATAAGACTTCAAGAATGGCCTATGCTGGAAATCAAGGGATGGGCGAGAGCGCTCTATCCCATAATAGACTTCAAGAATGGCCTGTTGGAAATCTCATTTCTTTGATCAATCATAACTCAAAAACCAATAAACCAAATTAGTTAAAACTTTGCACAAAATCTTTATTTAATAGGTTCTATAAGTGTGTAGAATTTCAGCATCATTAGTCAAGGCAACCCAGAGATCCAGAAAGTTCAATCATGAAATCATGTTATCTGTGTGTACGTACGTACGTACGTATGTGCCACCCTGTATCTCATCAACTATTTGATGGATTCAACTGATTTTTGGCAGAGATAGAGGTTCTAGGGTCTAGTTGATGGCATTTTAATTTCAGTTTACCATATACCTTAGTTTTCTAGAAAATTAAAAAAAAACTTGAAAATTACCATTGTATTGAGGCATAGCTTTTACAAAAGTAGTGACATTCCATGATAAATGCCAGTATACTGAAATCATATGCCCTTAATAGGGTTAAGATGAAAATTCATATACACTAAATGTACAAAAGCAAGGAAATTCCCAAATTTGTACACTTTTATTGTCATTAAGGGTATGACTACATATCAACCAAAAGACATTAAGGGTATGCGAGTTCTTCAGCGCACCTCACACACTTCATCCACTCATGCATAGAGATTTATACTGTAGTGATGTGATAATGAAATGGTTTGGTTGATATGTGGTCATACCCTTAATTAATACTGCTAAGAAAAAAATGACGCTTTCTTCTTTAAAAATAATTGTCATCATCAGCTAAATATTCTTAAAAAAATAAAACGAATATGTCCTTTATTTATTTATTTAAAATTGTAGCTATTTAATTCTTTTTCAAACAATAAATATTCTCAGTCTTCTCACCGTAAAAATTACTGTCAGCTGAATATTCTTCAAATCAATAAAACTAATATCATTGTTTTCGAAATATATTCCATGAAAAATGCCATTATACTGAAATCATATGCCCTTAATAGGGTTAAGATGAAAATTCATATACACTAAATGTACAAAAGCAAGGAAATTCCCAAATTTTTACACTTTTATTCTTATTAAGGGTATGCGAGCACAACAGGGCTATGTATTTTACTGGTAGGAATTTTTCTTTAGCGCACCTCACACACTTCATCCACTCATGCATAGAGATTTATACTGTAGTGATGTGATAATGAAATGGTTTGGTTGATATGTGGTCATACCCTTAATTAATGATAATAAAAGTGTAACAATTTGGGAATTTCCTTACTTTTGTACATTTAGTGTATATGAATTTTCATCTTAACCCTATTAAGGGCATATGATTTCAGTATACTGGCATTTTTCATGGAATATATTTATATATTTGTGTGTACAGGATTCAATCCCGAACCAATTGACCGATCGTCATGGATTTTTAGAATGCAGCTGCTCTGTGTACAAGGGTGGGTAATGTGGACTATATTTAGTTTAATTTAGTTTTATGAAAAGCGGTCAAAGGCAGTGGTAGACCTTCGTGAAAATACATACAAGGTGAGCCAAAAGTAGGTGGACAGTAAAAACATTTTCCTTCTTGATTTACACAGCTTTGAAGTCTGCCTCTTACGCTTCGACAAAAAAATGTTTTTTTACTGTCCACCTACTTTTGGCTCACCCTGTATTTTTGTGAAATTTTAGTAATGGATATTAGACATCTGTTAATAAATATTCCCTTAATTTAAGTTTTTAGGGTATTTTAATGAATTTTAGGGACATGATATGACCACAACCTCTCATTTGAAAACTAGAATATTTCAGATTTGCATTAAATTTAATCCATAGTTATTAGACACCTATTTATTAAGATTTCCTGAATTTCTATACAGAATATTGTCTTCTTGGGCGTAAAGGGATTCACCATGAGTCACCACTTATCAAGGCACAAAGGCCACTCGAGGATAAAGCTTAGTGAGTTGGCCATGTAGACGGATGGATGGTTGTAACTCGAATTTTTAAGAGGACAACTCAGCAAGAATTTGTTTACATTGGACTTGTAAATGGCAATGTTTTAGTCAGTCAGGAAGCAGTCCCGTTGTACTGTGTTCCACAGACGGGCAACTCTAGAAAACAAACTTTGCTCACGGTTTAGTTCTAGGTACACAGATGGAGAAAGGGAATTTATTGACAATGGTTGTAGCTAGACGAGTTTTTATTTAGGGGACATAGAATGAAGCTCAGTCGATCACCAGTTATGAAAATAACGATAGAGTAGAGAAAGACTAGCAGTATCTCTTTTGTGAGAAAGGGGCTTTAGAGAAGAGAATATATTGGAGCTCAGTCGAGCACCTTCCATGGAAATAAGGATAGAGTAGAGAAAGACTAGCAACGTCTCTCTGTGAGAAAGGGGCTGCAGAGAAGAGAAGAGATTGGAGCTCAGTCGAGCACCTTCCATGGAAATAACGATAGAGTAGAGAAAGACTAGCAACGTCTCTTCTGTGAGAAAGAGGCTGTAGAATGGAGAATAGGACATCACCCACTAGATTTCGAAGTCAGTTTTGTACTCTGTCAAGGCAGGAAGTGTCTCCGAGCGGCACCTCTCCAGATGTGGCAACAATACTCCATCTGAGGACCTACTTGGCTCTCATACAGGTAGACGATTGAGAATGAACGTCAGGGTAGTATATGTTCTGTTGTCATGGAAGTATTACCTCCATTTTTTTAACCTGTTCATATTTTTGCTAATATATACATAAGCAAACAGTGACTATTTCTCTGTTTACCTACGCTATACCCTCCCTTATGACAACAGAACAGATACTACACTACTCCGAAAGGATGAGGTAATGCCTGGGGGGTTGTTTCGCAACAACAAAATAAACACTATACTGGTTCTGAATTTTTTAGATAAGGATTGATAATTTGTATTATTTGGATTATTCGGACTACTCTTCTAAAATTTCTTGGCCTTTTTGCTAAGATCAAAGTGTAGTATCTGTTCCGATGGATACTGCACCCCATAGACTGGTATTGTCTTGGCCTTCGGGGCTTGATTTACGCCGGTCTATGGGTCTGTCCTGTGCAATTCTAGGAGGTCCACCCTCCCAGGCTTCGCCTCCCCTCTTTCGGGAGGAGTAAGTTTATTGCTTACTGTCTGAGGCGCCCCTACCAGGGAATGCAGACGGGGCTGCCCAGGCAATTTTTAAACCCCACTTTCCCGACCCGACTATGGGTCACATCTTACTTGTGGGAGTAAGATAAAAAAAACTGGCCTTGTGCCTAACTCCTGGAGAGAAGTAAATCAATTCTCATCTTGTTCGTTATTCCCAAAACGTTTCGGCCGACGTAACCTCCTACCTTCTTCAGGTGAATCTTGTCGAACAAAGAAATCGTTCTGTCGAACTCGGGAATCTGTACGGAGCTTCGAACGGAACCCTTTATTTGATCCACGGGGGTAGTTTGTTCTTGTCCCGTCAGCCATGACCAAGTAGAATTTCTAAGTAATTTGTAATCGTATTTTTAGTATCGCCCGTACTGAGGATTGAACCTTCAACCTGCGGAAGACTGCCACTTAGATCTGATTATTACTTAGCACTTACGAATTACTTAAGACTTCTACTTTATCATGGCTGCTACCCCCTGGATTAAATAAAGGGTACTGTTCGAAATTCCGTAGAGATTCTCGAGTCCGACAGAAAGATTCCCGAGTTCAGCAAAACGCACCTGAAAAAGGTCGGAGATAACATCGGCCGAAACGCTGTGAGAATAACATCCAAGATGAGAACAGTAGTCCGAATAATTCCAATAATACAAACACTACACTATCCCTAACCCTAACCCTAACCCTAACTCTAACCCTCACCCTAACCCTAGCTCGCCGTGAGTAAACGAAATTTATTTTCCGTTCTGCTTACTTATATTAAGGAACCCACCCGGTACTTTTCTGTAACACCCGAACCCTAACCCTAACCCGGTACTTTTCTGTAAAACCCTAACCCGGTACTTTTCTGTAAGATCCGAACCCTAAGCCTAACCGGGTTCTTTTCTGTAAGACTCTAACCCTTACCCAGTACTTTTCTGTAAAACCCGACCCCTAACCCTTACGCTTACCCTAACAATGTACTTTTCTGTAAACCCCTAGTTCTAACCCAGTAATTTTCTGTAAGACCCGAACCCTAAGCTTAATCGGGTACTTTTCTGTAACACCCTCAGCCTAACCCTTACCCTAACTATAACCAGGTGCTCTTATGTAAGACTTTAACCCTAACCCAGTACTTTTCTGTAAAACCGAAACCCTAACCCTAACCTCAACCCTAACCCTTACCCGGCACTTTTCTGTAAAACCCTAACCCTTATCCGGTACTTTTCTGTAAGACCTGAACCCTAAGCCTAACCGTGTACTTTTCTGTAAAATCCTAACCCTACCCCTAACCCTGTACATTTCCATAAGACCCTAACCATGATTACTTCTACTCCGTGATTTCTCAATCCCTCCTCGCTTGATCAACCTTGTTTGTCAATATTTATCACTCTACTGCACAAAGAAATCGATAATCGATCAGGGTCTCTTCCCATGGCCTCTTTCGAAACTTTAGAAGAGTCAGCGATAAATCGATATTTATTTATTCCCATCACGCATAACAAATGTCAGAAATCAAGTTTACAATAACGTTAGTACACTAGGCTCCTTTGGGAGGTCGTAAGGATTCGAGGTACGGGGATCCAGGTTCAAGCTTCGACATCGGCTATAATATCAACCCTTTCATTTATACCGCTGTTCCATAATAAGAAATAGGAAAGTTGTCATATATTATCATTAATTTTGATTTGAGCAATTAGATTTTTGGGGGCAAGAGTACAATAAGAACCACAGTTCATTAACACAACACGCGGAACATATTCCGGAAGTCACCGGCGTCTTCCGGTTGACCTCGAAATACACGCGGTCGCTATTTACAAAACAACCTTTTATTTACTTTAATAAATGCAGTACATTCTATATTTCGGAATTTTTTTTTTCTTTTAACATGTTAATATTTATTTTAAGGCAGAGGGTCCATAAATAAAACAAATAAAATATTAACATGTATTCTTTTAAAACATGTTTTGTCACATGTTTTTGTGTCACTATTTACTTGCCTCCCCACGAGGGCAGAAATGGGGGGGTATGAAATATTTATCGCCGGACTTAAGTAATCTTCAGTTTTGTAGGGAAAAAATCAAGCTTTCCCAAAAGGGGCACACTGGATCTTACCTCAGTTTAGAAGAATTTTTCCATACTACATTTTGCTCCTAGCCTGAGGAGGTAAAACGGAAGATTACGCAAGTTATTTTAATAAATAAACGAAATATATACGCTTTTTTAAAAATCGGCTGACTTGTAATTTTTCGTTTTGCAATAAACAAAACAATTTATCGTTTTTTTTGTTTTACTTTTATTTACTAAAAAAAAACAAATTTTCAACGCAGAACATTCTATATTTCGTGTTGTGTATTTTAAGAAAAAGTGGAGGGCTATATGAAAATACTTTTTTTTTCTTTTTGTAGGGAGGAGAATAAATAGCGAAGTTTTATTTATTTGTTTATAATTGTTGCTTACAGAAAGCGACCGCCGGTGACTTCCTGAATATGTTCCGCGTGTTGTGTTAATGAACTGGGGTCCTTATTGTACTCTTGATCCGATATTTTTGTTTTATCTTTAGTATTAGTCGTTAAGGGTCTTTCCGGAAGTCAGCTCAACCTGAAGGCCTTTGATTCAAGGACAAGTTAGACCCGACACGTACAACTTCTGTCAAAAAATTCTGTAAAACAATCATACATGAATGGGTCAACTTTCGGGCTAATACTAATAAGAAACGTAAGTATTATTGATTAAGACACAGCTGCTAGGCGTAAGGGGTCGAATGTGAACTATATTTAGTAAAATTTTGTAAAAATGAGGACAAAATACCTTTGTAGTATTGTGATATTTTAACAATAAGTATAAGTTTTGTAACCTCGTAATTTAGGTTAATTATAAATAATAACTTGTAAATAAATGGATGAACTATCAAGAGAAACGTTTAACAGATTTATTAAAACTGAACACAGAATGAATTAATGAGTTAATTGGCCGCTGGACGCGATTGATATATTCACAGTCTGAACGTCGTGATCGTTGTTTACTTTCTCTCCTGGCATACTCCTTTTTCAAGGGCGATAACTCTTAACTCCCGAAATGGTTCAAGGGAGGTAAATCCCGTTGTCGTTAGGTGTCCTAACAATAAGACATCAAATAATAAATATTCTTAAAATTTCAGTTTCTTTGATGTATTTTAAAGGGTTTTAAATGGGCTTAATATGAGTAGATCCTCCGATTTGAAAATTCAAATATTTCAGATTTGCATTAATTTTGATCCATAGTCAGGAGACACCAATGAAGACATTTACCTCGAATTTCAATTCCTTCTTGAAACTCCTAAAGCTCTAGACATTTTTGGCGACTATGCTGATTAAATATGGAAAGAATACGTCTAGTATTTGAAATGTAAACAAAAGTAATGAGATTCAAACAGTGTTCCAATCTCCTAAAGGGAGAAAACTTTGCAACGAGGCTAAATTTGAATCGTCAATTAAATCTCTCTGAAAGTGCTCAACTTATCTGAGCTTAATAATTATTTTAATATCCATAGACGTACATATGTTTGGTGTTAACTTACACTCGTCAGTAAGTATGACGTAACCGTTCCTCCGGTAGAGCGATTCGAACCCCGTATCCAAGTAAAATGAACCCTGCTTTTCCACCGTTATATATATATATATATATATATATATATATATATATATATATATATATATTTGTCGCTCCTCGTAAAATAAGTAGAGCACTCTAAATGGTAGTACAAACACAGCATGGCGTCACTTGCTTTATATGCATCATTCCTTCCTTAATAGAAGTAGAATGCCTCGACATCAAGCCGCTTTTATATGTGTTAAATTATCATTGTTTATCGGCTATTCAGATATTGGGCGCGCGGTTAACGACGTTGGATGTAAGTTGAAAAATACTTGTAATCCAGGGTTTCGAATCGTACGACCGGTAGTGAATAGTCATATCTCTATGCTGATGAGTCTGATTGAAAAGGGACGAAACGTATACGTACATAGATAATAAACAACAACAAATATTATATATATATATATATATATATATATATATATATATATATATATATATATATATATAAAATATGGAACTACAAGTATACTTTTAAAGGATAGAACGTAGAGTGAAATAGTTTAAGCTCAATATACGAGATAGAGCAATTATAAAGATAAATGCAAGGTGTACTCGGTGAAAAGATGTTTATTTTTCAACTTATCCATCTATGTAATTCTTCTAATGATAAGATTATAATCTTTAAAAACCCTTGGCTTAAGGAAAGAATAATAACCATGTTTTTACCGAGTACACCTTGAATTGTACAATCGAAGTTGAAATAGATTTGTCATTCGTACATATTTATCTCTCTTCTTTCATTTATATATATATACATATATATATGGGAAGAGAAGGATGAAAGTAATCCGACGTGATGGGAAAATGAAAAAGGAAAACCAAAAAATGGATGTTTTTTATGTGTACATCAACGTTTCGTCTTTATTTATAAGACTTCATCAGGATGATAAAATAGAGAAAAAATGTCATGCAAGTACAGATACATGTAGGGTAGACATATTGGGAGGAAAAATACAATGAATAGTGGCCACTGCTGGGTGGACGTCCGTATTTGTTGGAGAAATATTTTTCCTCCCAATATGTCTACCCTACATGTATCTGTACTTGCATGACATTTTTTCTCTATTTTATCATCCTGATGAAGTCTTATAAATAAAGACGAAACGTTGATGTACACATAAAAAACATCTATTTTTTGGTGTTCCTTTTTCATTTTCCCATATATATATATATATATATATATATATATATATATATATACCGGTTGAGCTCAGGTTAGAGTGTGGGATAGCATCATATGCAACATCATGGTAGGGAGAGTTTACTTAAACAGCAACCTTGATGCTGTCAGCTAGATATCTTACTCACGAACTATTCAGATATATGTTAATACTCTTAAACTAACGCTAATAAATAGATTAATTTCATTGTGTAACATGTTTGAAAATTGTCATTAGCTTCTTTAAGGGGCAGCCAGAGACGCAAAAATACTTCCATTACGTTCACATGCAAATTGTGCATGTGAATACAATTGTATTGAAAGTACACTTCCTAGTATGTCTTCGTTTTTACGAACAGACATGCACAGACAGAGAGGTGCTCTCCTTATATATATATATATATATATATATATATATATATATATATATATATATATATATATATATATATACATTTAAAAATGATACGCGGAAATCTCTCTAAGGTTTTTTCGACTATCATCTCGTCAGGAGAAAATCAATAGATTTAATTAATAATATTGTCGAAAGAAAGAGCAAATGGGGATTTGAAAGTGCCTAAATTAACAATAGAGCGATTAAAAGTCAATTTAATGATTTACTTAAAAAACGATTAAAAGGCACTGCGTTAGGGGAGAAAAAAATAAAACAGAAAAAGAAGGAGGGAGTTCAAAGTTCCCCAAAGAGATTAAGCGATCTAACAAATTCCTTCTGTCGGCACAAGGAAGGTTTTCGCATAGCGATAGAGACAGACTCCAATATTTTCAAATATTCAACTTTATAGCCACTGGCACAGTTAGGGTTTTCAACCAAATGCTGGCCAATATATAAAATGTATATAAAATTATGTATATATAATCCAGGTAAAATATCCACAGGGTAGTAATCCAAAAGATTTCAACCGGGTTTATAAAAAATGCTCAATATCAAATAGAGCTTTTATATATGATTATTTTTATTTACACAGACATGTACAAAATCTGTGACACTGGCATGTCGATGTTATCGATCAACAGCTATTATACACTGAGATCTCATCAGGAAGAGTTAGAATCCGATCTTAACCTAAGATCATATTTGGAAAGAATGAAATAGTGAAAAAGGAAAAGAAATTGAAAATTTAAATTTGGAAAGTCACGTGGTTGGAACCGTTAAGAATCAAAATGACAAAATAAAAAGAAAAAAAGAAAATATATATATATATATATATATATATATATATATATATATATATATATATTATTGAATATAAGAGACAACTTATGTCTAGATCCTTTCAATAGTCCGAATCAAGATCTTAGTTTCGGAGGGGAATTGGCTGATGAATTTGCTATAGTTTAGATTTGTCTCCCAAGTATTTTCAGACGCATCCGGGTCCATCTTCAAGGAATTTGGTTAATCAGGTACAGACCATGTGTTAGTATTATAGATGGTTTTGGCGGGAATTATGTAATAAGTACAAAACTATATTTGGAGCTATAGACATTTTAGTATATTAAAGTTAATTCTGTTAATTAGGGCTTGTTTGGTTTTTATATATAGGGCTTCTAATATATAAGATCCTGATTCGGACTATTGAAAGGATCTACCAAAGGATATGTAGACATGAGTTGTCTCTTATATTCAACAATACTTGCCTGCAAGAGAAGATGCTGCCTATATATATATATATATATATATATATATATATATATATATATATATATATATATATATATATATATATATATATATATGGGAAAATGAAAAAGGAAAAGCAAAAAATCGATGTTTTTTATGTGTACATCGACGTTTCGTCTTTATTTATAAGACTTCATCAGGATGATAAAATAGAGAAAAAATGTCATGCAAGCACAGATACATGTAGGGTAGACATATTGGGAAAAATAGAATGAAAATAGTGGCCAACTACTGGGTTTTCATTCTATTTTTCCCAATATGTCTACCCTACATGTATCTGTGCTTGCATGACATTTTTTCTCTATTTTATCATCCTGATGAAGTCTTATAAATAAAGACGAAACGTTGATGTACACATAAAAAACATCGATTTTTTGCTTTTCCTTTTTCATTTTCCCATCACGTCGGATTACTTTCATTCTTCTCTTCCCATATATATATATATATATATATATATATATATATATATATATATATATATATATATATAATTTCATGTATTCACATAAAATGTTATAAGAGATATAATCTTTTATGTATCAATTTTCAGTATTTACTTCAACAGTGCTCAAAATATATTTATGGCAATCAATTAAGCGTTTCATCCCCGTGGGTAATCTTCAGGCTAAAATGCATGGAGTTAGTTTTGCCGGGTGTTTTTATATATACGGCTAGCTAGTTAACCAATCAGATTATTTGCTGTTCTCTTAGCCAATCGTTGGGCTTTATATGTAAATATATATAGTAGTGCGAAAATATGTTTTAGCATATAGAGTGACGCGTGACTTCACATTTCCGAAACAGCAACATAAGCTGAAGAGAGCCGGATGGCTAATTCCTTCTGAGCTTGAAACCGACGGTATTAACGTTGTACTAATTTTTCTGTACCAATATATATATATATATATATATATATATATATATATATATATATGATAATGATGGACTCACCCGTCGATTTCGACGTATGAGTGTAATTGCAAGGGTTGCGCAATCTCCAACAACCTGAGTCGGCATTGCTTGATTCCAATGGCAAGTAGTAATACAAGACGAATGAAAACAATGCCGAGATAAGCAGAGAGCACATACAGCACCTGGTATTCCTAAATGGTCACCCTTTTAGTACTGGCCAGGCTCGACGCCGCTTAACTACGGTGATCTAACGGGAACCGATGTGTCAACGTGATTGTGCCGTATTTTTTATTTATATATATATATATATATATATATATATATATATATATATATATATACATATATACATATATATATATATATATATATATATACATATATATATATATATATGTATATATATATATATATATATATATATATATATATATATATATATATATATATAACTGTGTGGCACAAGCATTTGTTTTTATTTCTATTCTTTCTTACGTGTGTGTGTGTGTGTGTGTGTGTGTGTGTGTGTGTGTGTGTGTGTGTGTGTGTGTGTGTGGCTGGTCTGTCTCGAAGTAATGTACTGTTTAATTTACGTGCGTAATCCGTTGACACTAATCCGCTTAAATCCCCGAGTGTAAACTTTCATAAAAGAAACACACAGTGAGGGGATTATCAGCTGAAATATGTTTAATACTGGCGGAACCGCTGCGAACCGTTCTTTGGCAGGCAGCGATTCTTCGCATTTGTTGGCCAATCCTCAACTCTTTTGTTTCGTGAAACTAACGACGTAAAGTGCGCGTCACCTCCTCCTCATCCTACCCCCACCCCGTACTCCTACGCCCCCCTCCCCCAATCTTTCAACCATGCGAATGTTTTTTTTTCTTCGTTTTTGTCGTTCCGCTTTCGCATCTCGGCGTGGATCCACTTACTACGCCTAGCTATACTGAAGAGTCGAGATACAACGAAACAGTTGTCTGTGTATTGATTTACTCCTCTCCTCTCCAGAAGTTAGGCACAAGGCCAGTTTTTATCTTACTCCCACAAGTAAGATGTGACCCAAGGTCGGGTCGGGAAAGTGGGGTTTAAAAATTGCCTGGGCAGCCCGTCGGCATTCCACGGTAGGGGTGCCTCAGGCAGTAAGCAATAAACTTACTCCTCCCCAAAGAGGGGAGGCAAAGCCTGGGAGGGTGGACCTCCTAGAACTGCACAGGACAGACCCATAGAGCGGCGTAAATCAAGACCCGAAGGCCAAGACAACACCAGTCTATGGGGTGGAGTATCCATCGGAACAGATACTACACTTTAGTTGTCTGTGTATAACTAATGACAGTATATATATATATATATATATATATATATATATATATATATATATATATATATATATATATATATATATATAAATGCGTATATATGTACATATGTATATATATATATATATATATATATATATATGTATATGTATATGAAATGCATATATATATATATATATATATATATATATATATATATAGTCTCGGAAGTTTCTCAACCATTAAAACTATGTATATATATAAAAAAAACATTTTAGTCCAAACCGTTCGGTGGAAAATCACTCTTTTGTAAGTCAATTTACTTTTTACAGTAACTATATTAGTTTGCTTCCAAGAATTTACGCAAGTCTTAACATTATTTAAGGGATCATCAGTTGTTTACCATGAAATACTGTTTCGGGAATTATATATATTATTTATTGGATGGATCGAGTGACTTAAGCCTACCTAGAGCCCTACATACATTTTTCAGACACTTATATATTTCTACTGCAGACTTCTCGTTCCACGAACCTGATCACAGTCCTTTTATTCTCCATTTTTTCCCTTTTTCTTCTTTAAATTTTTAAATTTTTAAATTTTATTTTTCAAATTTTCATATTATATATTGATTTTTATTTATATATTGATTTTTGATTGATTATTAATGTTTTATTTATATATTGATTTTTTATTTATACTTGCATACATTTGTATGTGTACCTATATGTATATATATATATATATATATATGCATATATATATGTGTGTGTGCACATACGTGTGCGTATGCATATATTTATTCTTTGAAATTTTTTTATATATTGATTATATATTGATTTTTTATTTTTATTTTTATTTATATATTTATTTATTTATTTATATATTGATATTTTGATTTTTTATTTATATATTGATTTTATTTATATATCGAATTTTTATTTATATAGTAATTTTTTTATTTATTTATATATTGATTTTTTTATTTATATATTGATATATTAATTATATATTGATTTTTGATTTTTTATTTATATATTATTTATTTATATATTGATTTTTTATTTATATATTTATTTATATTTATATATTTTTACTTTAATTTGACATTTATTAATTGAAACCATCGTGATTTATATATATACATATATATATTTTATATAATAATAAATAGTTACCTCCCCTGCTTAGATAATTTAATTAATTAGAGTTACGTACCTTATACTATGCTCTAAATATAAATATAAATAAATAATTTTTATTTACTCCTAATTAATAAATTTTTTTATTATTATAAATTTAATTTAATTTTAATTTATTTTCCCTTCCTTCTTTCCTTCTTTCTTTCTTTCTTTCTTTCTCTCTTTTCTTTCTTTCTTTCTTCTTTTCTTTCTCTCTGGTTCTTTACTTCTTAATATAGAATCTCTTACTTAACGGTTATTTTTCTGACCTAGCGTCTGGCCGGCCCCTCATTTCAAATTCTTTGTCCATAGCGTTTTATAACGGTTATAAATGTTTTTTGAAGAAATTCCATCATTTACTATTTCAGACTATGCTGAAGAAGACGGAATAGGGAATTTAAAACCATTTTCTTGTCAGAAACCACTGGTCCATGTCTGATTAAAATCTGTATTTAAAAATAAAAATAAATAAATATATATATATATATATATATATATATATATATAAGTCAGGTTCATATTACATTCCAATAACCATGTTTTTCTTTTATTATTTTTATTTTTATTTTTTCATATTTCCAAAAAAACATGATATTTCTGTACTCTTTGTGAATTTTTCTGATGATTTTGTAATGTTGAGGAGACGATATTGACATAAAAATGTTGTTTGGCACAAGACAAATGAAACGAACAGTAAAAACTTTATTTCACAGAAATGTTATGTTTTTTGGAAATGTGTAAAAAAATAAAAATAATAAAATAACAACATGGTTATTGGAATATAATATGAACCTGACTTATATTTGCTCTGTTGTCACTAATTGATAATCATCGAGCTGAATCTTTTAAGGAGACTGCAAAGTAAAAGGGCACTGATAGTATATGCTAATACATATATTGTCATTAATATATATATATATATATATATATATATATATATATATATATATATATATATATATATATATAGTCTAAAGAAGCTTTGAGTCAATTTAAACAAAAGAATAAAAAGGAAAATGCGGTTTAAAATTCCAGAGAAACTAACTAAATCCAACACACACATAAATATATATATATATATATATATATATATATATATATATATATATATATATATATATATATATATATATATACGCCGATTGTTTGTTCTTGCTCTGCCGATAGTCGACCGGTGTTTACCGGTGCGTTTTTTTAAAATTATTATTAGACTGGAAAGTAAAAGGGAACTGATAGTATATGCTAATACATATATTGTCATTTATAATAATCATATATATATATATATATACATATGTATATATATACATATATATATACATATATATATGTGTATATATATATATAATTATATATATATATATATATATATATACATATATATATATATATATATATATATATATATATATATATATATATATATATATAGATAGATACGCCGATTTTTTGTTCTTTTTTTGGCGACAGTCGACCGGTGTTTACCGGTGCGTTTTTTATTGTTATTAGCCTGCAAAGTAAAATGGCACTGATAGTATATGCTTATACATATGTCATTTATAATGCACCTTACCTATAAACAAAAGTAAAAGTTTGTTTATTTTATAAAAAAAAAGAGTTAAAAAAAATATATCTCTGATGATGGAGGTTTCCTCCGGAATTAATTGGAAAAAAAGAAAAAAGAAATAAAATTCTCACGCATTGTAAAAATGGCTTTTATCGTCATTTAATTGTATATATATATATATATATATATATATATATATATATATATATATATATATATATATATATATATACGCTTATTTTTTGTTCTTGTCTTGGCGATAGTCGACCGGTGTTTACCGGTGCGTTTATTATTATTATTATTATTATTATTATTATTATTATTATTATTATTATTATTATTATTATTATTATTATTATTATTATTATTATTATTTTTTGCTACCCTGAGCGGTTTGTTTATTTTAAGAATATGCAACGGACCGCATTTTTAAATTCGCCTTTAATCGGGCGAGTCATCAATTTTTTTATGTATATATTTTTTTAATTCAATAATTTATAAAACAATTTTTGTATATAGAATTTTAATTAATTTATTGAATAAATATGGATAAAAGGTAAAATTTTAAATTTGAATTTAAATTTTATTTACCTTATTAATTTTCTTTGGTTGAACACTTGATGAATTTATAAATATTCTAAATTGTCCAATTTTCATCTACTTTTCTTATATTAATGCTCAATCTTTAATAGGATCTTAGATAAAGATTAAATATTCATCTTTAGATTTTAAATGAAATAAATAAATAAATATATATATATATATATATATATATATATATATATATATATAATTTTAGACGGTCACAGGGCGCGAACTCGGTTCATAAAGTCAACCAAGACTTCAAGTTCAAATGTATTGATGAAATGAACTAAAACCCAAACATAAGGCTTTATATATGAACTTTTATTTAAACAATAAAATAGTCTGTCGCATCTCAACAGGATTGATTAGAGTAAAAGATTGAATCGTCCAAAGAAAATCATAAACAGGAAGCACTAACCCTGACCCTAACCTTAATCTTAACCCTAATCCTAATCCTAACCTTAATCCTAACCCTAATCCTAACCCGAATCCTTACCCTAACGCTATTCATACCCTAATCCTAATCCTAATCCTAATCCTGACCCTAATCCTTACCCTAACCCTAACCCTAACCCTTATCATAACCCTAATCCTAATCCTAACCCTAATCCTTGCCCTAACTCTAACCCTAATCCTAACTCAATCACATCTACACCAGGATTAATTAGAGAAGAGATTGAATCGCCCAAAGAAAATCAGAAACACTAAACACTAATCCTAACCTTAACCATAACCTAACCCTAATCCTAACCTTAATCCTAATACTAACCTTAATCCTAACCCTAATCCTTACTCTAACCCTAACCCTTATCCTAACCCTAACCCTAATCCTAACCCTAACCCTAACCCTAACCCTAACCCAATCATGACATTAATCCTAACCATAATCCTTGCCCTAACTCTAACCCTAACCCTAATCCTAACCCTAACCCTAACTTTAACCTTAACCCTAACTCTAAACCTAACTCTAACCCTAACTCTTACCCTAGCTCTAACCCTAACTCTAACCCTAACCCTAACTCTAACCCTTACCCTAAGTGTGGTGGGGGAGACATTAAAGCTGTCAAATTTTATCCTTTAACATAGCAGAATTAAGGTCGGCCCTCCCTCGAAGATATTTACAAATAAAATCTCTCTCTCTCTCTTTCTCTCTCTCTCTCTCTCTCTCTTACATACATTATCCTATCCTTCTCTCTTCCTCTCTCATACACAGGCATGCATACACTGTCTGTCCCTCTACCCTATCCCTCACTTCTTGGCCTTTTGGCTAAGATCAAATTGTAGTATCTGTTCCGATGGATACTGCACCCCATAGACTGGTATTGTCTTGGCCTTCGGGGCTTGATTTACTCCGGTCTATGGGTCTGTCCTGTGCAGTTCTAGGAGGTCCACCTTCCCAGGCTTCGCCTCCCTTCTTTTGGGAGGAGTAAGTTTATTGCTTACTGTCTGAGGCGCCCCTACCGGGGAATGCCGATGGGGCTGCCCAGGCAATTTTTAAACCCCACTTTCCCGACCCGACCTTGGGTCAAATCTTACTTGTGGGAGTAAGATAAAAACTGGCCTTGTGCCTAACTCCTGGAGAGGAGTAAATCAATACTCTATCCCTCACTTTCTCTATCCTTTTCTCTCTCTCTCTCTCTCCTCCACTTTCTCTATCCTTTTCTCTCTCTCTCTCCCTTTCTCTCTTTATCTATCTATCTATCTATCTATCTATATCAAATCCATGATATAAGACCCTGACCAATATGGCTTCCTCTATTCGTAATGTCACTCAGCAACATTCCTGATCCGGCTTCGGTGCGTTACGAGGAATAACTAACTCTTATTGCCAAGACATGCTCAACAGTAGAAGCTGCGTACGTGTCGGCCATAGAAGACTTATTTCGATGAATTATAATAATTAAGTTGAAGTTATGTGAAAATGAGAGAAGACTTATTGAATGTGACGTCATAGAACTGAGGAAAAATAAATCCTTCGTTCTGATTGGTCAGTTAAATACCGAGGGAAGTTCGAATGGAATAATTAACACAACAGAACAATTCAAAATGTAGGCCCTCCGTTCAGTCTAGAGAGACTATGGATACCCCTATAAGGGGCTGGCTGCGCGTGTAATTATGAAGCAAGGGTTGCGCAATCCCTAAAAACACCTCTCCTGAGTCGGCACTGCTTGATTCCAATGGCAAACAGTTCAAGACGACTGGAAACAATGCCGAGATAAACAGAGAGCACATACAGCACCTGGTAGTCCCAAATGGTCACCCATTTAATACTGGCCAGGCTCGACGTCGCTTAACTTCGGTGATCTAACGGGAACCGGTGTGTCAACGTGATTTGTACCGTATACACAATTAAAAATAATATAAATATAAACTGTTTCTTTTAATTTCATGAATGAAAAAAATATTAATTCTTTAATATTTATTTCCAGTTCACGAAGTTTAAATATATATTCGCTCAACGTAATATTCTTTTCGTTAAATTGATGAACCAAAAGAAGTCCCAGTTTACAGAGTTAATAAAATACATTTCACTCAACGTGATATTTTTTTTGTTCATAGAATGATGTATATTTATGAGAGAAATATTCGGTGTTTGCGATTTTTGTTTATTGTTTTTCGAGAATATTTTTAGGGCTTTTTTCTTGGCATTTAGTATGAAATGTGTGAGGTATGCAATGTTTTTAAAAAAAGCCCTACAAATATTCTATGAAAAATGCCAGTATACTGAAATCAAACTTTAATTTCAGTTTACCATATACCTTAGTTTTCCAGAAAATTCAAAAAAACCTTAAAAATGACCAGTATTCATACACTTTATTATATATCTTATCGACCATTTGATGGATTAAGATGATTTTATGCAAAGATAGGTTGTAGTGTCTAGTTGATGGCATTGTAATTTCAGTTTACCACATACCTTGATTAGTCAAACTACCAACTATATCAGTTATGAGAAGGCATTGTATTAAGACATAGTCTTGACAAAAGTAGTGACATTCCATGATAAATGCCAGTATACTGAAATCATATGCCCTTAATAGGGTTAAGATGAATATTCATATACACTAAATGTACAAAAGCAAGGAAATTCCCAAATTGTTACACTTTTATTGTCATTAATTAAGGGTATGACTACATATCAACCAAATCATTTCATTATCACATCACTACAGTATAAATCTCTATGCATGAGTGGATGAAGTGTGTGAGGTGCGCTAAAGAAAAATTCCTACATAGCCCTGTTGTGCTCGCATACCCTTAATAAGAATAAAAGTGTAAAAATTTGCGAATTTCCGTGCTTTTGTACATTTAGTGTATATGAATTTTCATCTTAACCCTATTAAGGGCATATGATTTCAGTATACTGGCATTTATCATGGAATGTCACTTCTTTTGTAAAGGCTATGCCTCAATACAATGCCTTCTCATAACTGATATAGTTGGTAGTTTGACTAATCAAGGTATATGGTAAACTGAAATTAAAATGCCATCAACTAGACCCTAGAACCTCTATCTCTGCCAAAAATCAGCTGAATCCATCAAATAGTTGATGAGATACAGGGTGGCACATACGTACGTACACACAGATAACATGATTTCATGATTGAACTTTCTGGATCTCTGGGTTGCCTTGACTAATGATGCTGAAATTCTACACACTTATAGAACCTATCAAATAAAAATGTTGTGCAAAGTTTTAACTAATTTGGTTTATTGGTTTTTTAGTTATGATTGATCAAAGAAATGAGATTTCCAGCATAAGCCATTCGTGTAGTCTATTAAGGGATAGAGCGCTCTCGCGCCTCCCTTGATTGGGGATTCAGACCCATCTCAAGAAAAAACATATATATATACTATGAAAAGAAACAAAGTATAGCTCTTAACTTCATAAGACATATTTTTCGTTAATATATATGTTTTTATTACTTTTATACGTAATCCATGGACACGTGTTTATGGCTCATAGAATGACTAACCTTGTAGCTGATGTCAATAGTCTGGCGTTTTACCCTCAGGCTATGACGCCTTGTCTGGAAATATGTAAGATTTTTATCACCCAAATATTTAATGTATTTTATTTAATTGTTTTTATTGGTGATTGCAGCGTTAGATGCGTCTCTTACACTGCTTTATCAATTGTTTCACTTCCTAAGTGATAAAGATGCAGAAAATTGCATTATTAGTCGCCCTTAAGTTTATAGGAAGTGAAACAATTGATAAAGCAGTATATAACAAATGTGTTTCTGTCCTAAAGTCACTTTATTTCGTCAACTTCCGTTCTGGAGTCACTTCTAACCCCTTGGTGTAACTGAAACTTCTCCATTAAAATAACGGCTTTCAGCTATTATATGTACCCCAACGAAGGAGGTAATGTTTGTCACATAACAAACATAACCTCCTTCATTTTATAGATATAACGTTTTTATATAATGTTATTCAAAACAGAATACTGAATTCGATATTCGCATAAAAACAACGACGGCGTATTTAAAAAAAAAAAGATTTGAATTTTATCGATTTTTCTTAACTTTGAAAACAAATTTGTTTTTAACAGAATTAGAATCAAACACACAACCCGCGAAAAAGATATACTCCCCTCTGAACCAGTCAACGAACTTCCCCTAAAAATTACCTGTTTTGCTCAGTGTTTTCATTAGTGACTCGTTGAACTCGCGTCGATGGAGAGGGAAAATAACAATCATTCAGATTTTTGAAATCGAATTTAGTGCAGTTGGAATTAATTTTTTTTTTTTTAAGATCGGGAAAGTTGAAAACGAAAACAACTTTTTTTAACGATTAACATAATCTAGAGAATCGAACTGTTTCCTTCTTTGCTGCTTTCACATCCAAAGAAATCATTTCGCAAATACAATTTCCTGCCTTTATTTTAATATATATATATATATATATATATATATATATATATATATATATATGAAGAGTTCGAACGCAAAACGCGATAAATCCAATTCATTTAAATTGAGAACTTAAAAAATAAAAGCACGAATATATTAAATCTAGACTTTGAATGAAAGCTGATTTTAATTGAAATCAAAAAGAAATTATTTTGGTATCATATTATGCAACACATAGTTTTGGGGTGTCGTCGAGTGTTGAAATGCAACACTTTTTGTAGGGACAGTTTCGTGATTTTGAAAATGGCGGTTATTTTTTTTTTTAGAATAAGTAAAGGACCCCTTCCGAAGCAAGCATGAGCCGTATTAGCCCTAAGGAACGTACCCTCATTTAGAAAACATTATTTTTGCTTAAAAAACTCAAAACAGTGTAAAAAACAATACTTTAGTTTTTGTAAGTTTTAAGAAGTGTTTTTCGGCTAAAATTTGTTTTGTTTATTTCAAAAAATCTCGGAAGGGTCAGTCTACACACACATAAAGTTTGGTGAGTTTAACTTTTATTTTGTGGAAGTTATTCAAATTCAAGTTATTCAAATTTAAAGATAGGACCCGTATTTTGGCCCACCCTGTATATATATATTGTTTATCTATGTACGTATACGTTCCGTCTTTTATAATCGGGAGATATAACTATTGACTACTGGTCATGCGATTCGATACCCCGGATTCCGAGTATTTTACAACTCAAATATCGACGTCTAGAACCACTCGACCACCGCTTAATAGCGAATAAACAGTGATAAGTTTACACTTTATTTATATAAGAGCGTTCGACTTAATGAAAGGAACGATGCATTTATAGCTAGCGACGTCATGCCGTGTTAATACCTCTACTTACAGTGCCCATCTAGACGGGTTTTCTAGGAGCTACAAATAATAAATGTTTGATTGTTTATTATCTATGTACGTATACGTTTTATCCTTTATAATCGGGACTCATCAGCATAGAAGTATGACTATTCACTACTTGTCATGCGATTCGAAACCCCGGATTCCGAGTATTTTACAACTCAAATCTAGAACCACTCGGCCAACGCTGAATAGCGAATAAACAATGATAATTTTAACACTTTATTCGGCGGCTTGACGTCATAAGAGCGTTCGACTTAATGAAAGTAACGATGCATTTATAGCTAGCGACGTCATGCTGTATTAATACTACACTTACAGTGCCCATCTAGAGGATTTTAAGGAGCTACAAATAATAAATATTTTTGTTAATTATCTATGTACGTATACGCTTAATTTTTATTACCTGCAGTAATGTTATTGTGGTAATGGTTTCTTTGAAAACCTATAAGTTAAGGACGCAATATCACCCCTTGTTTTTGAACTTTAATAAAATCTGATTCATTTCTCATTTTATTATGTCATTTAATTAATATATATATATATATATATATATATATATATATATATATATATATATATACATATATTGTGTTTATTTAGGCAACATTTATTCATTTATGCAAACATTGTTGAAAATGACAGAATTTGTCTGTTTAATTATATTTTTTTTTATTTTTTCAATTTTTCTTATGGTCTTTTTTGTATTAAAATAAAAGAAAATAAATGTTCAATAGGTTCCACAGGTTTTACGAACGTTTTCAATTCTTCGTCGAATCATCCTCAAGTGTCAACAGCAAATGAATAAAAATGCTGCAGAAAGAAGAGAGTTTTTTAAGACGGCGGAGAAACGCTAATTGCTAATAGCTACATGGGTTTTACAAGCACTACCCTATCCCGCCGTCTCAGCATGCATCTTGTAAACTCTAGCTCAATATATATATATATATATATATATATATATATATATATATATATATATATATATATATATATATATATATATATATATATATATATATATATATATATATATATATAATATTTGTTAGTGTTTATTATCTATGTACCTATACGTTTCGTCCTTTTTAAATCGGGACTCTTCAGCATAGAGATATGACTATTCACTACTGGTCATGCGATTCGAAACTCCGCCAATTTTAAATAGCGAATAAACAGTGATACTTTTAACACTTTATCGGCGGGCTTAATATATATATATATATATATATATATATATATATATATATATATATATATAGAGAGAGAGAGAGAGAGAGAGAGAGAGAGAGAGAGAGGGGAGGGGTATTAGTGTTAGATTATTGATTTCTATTACTACTTAGAAAGGGTAAAATTGAAAAAAAAAGACTTATAACAAGATCATACAAAAATTTCCTTGATATTTTTTTGGATAATTCAGTGCTTGACATAATCTTGTATCAGTGTTTTTTTTATTTAGAATACTGTGGGGTCAGCATGAACAATAGTGATGATGTCTAACTTTTTTTTTAATTAAAAGAGATTAAAAATCATAATAAAAATCTTTGTATGGAGTTGAGATGAAAAGCACGCAGAATTCTCATTTCTCCCGGGTAACGCCAGAGTGTGAGATAGTATAAAACACTAGGCCAGCATAGTTTCTAATTAATAGAGTAAGACAAATGTACTCTCTAAAAAAGAACATTTAATCAATTCAAATCACCTTAAAACATTACTTACCGTTAAGTTTTTTTGTATTCATTAATTTTTTAATTAATGTAATTTTTTGTTAAAATTGTCCCAGGAGTTGAAAAAATTAAATAAATAAATTAATTAATTAATGAATAAATTGTAAAATCGTAACACTACGTGCATAGCATATACACGTGGTGTTTAGTCTAGCGCGTTAACCAATCAGATTCGTTGTTGTTTCCCCTGTCACGGGTTAATGGTTTTATTACTCAATAGCTGAGCTTCTCTCAAACAATTATTCGGCTGACATTGACTTGACATCTATGTAGCTTAATTACCATTAATATATGATTGTAGCGTTTGTTGCTTTTAGTAATATACTACGATATCGATTGTTTCACTTCCTAAGTAATCAAGATGTAAAATATTGCATTGTTAGTCGCCGTTAACTTTATAGGACGTATTTTTTTTTATTAATCCATATATAAATATATATCTTTATTAATTTTATATGTACATAAAAGTTATCGATGCTCACAGTTGTCATCAGCATGACTAACTTAGGCGAGGACCGAACCTTCGTTGTTGATATCAATAGTCTGTACTTTAGTACTCTATTTACGTATTGAGCACTCTCGAAAAAAATACTGAAAGTCTATACATAATATATTATATCCCCTTACAATATTCAATGTTTATACATGAAATAATATATATATATATATATATATATATATATATATATATATATATATATATATATATATATATATATATATATATATATATATATATAATATTTGTTATTGTTTATATCTATGGACGTATACGTTTCGTCTTTTTTCAATCAAGACTCATCAGCATAGAAGTACGACTATTCATCACCGGTCACACGATTCGAAACCCTGGACTACAAGTATTTTCCAACTCCCGTCCAACGTCGCTAACCGCTAGGCCAGTACTGAATAGCTTATAAACAATGATAATTTTAACACGTTAACGGCGGCGAAGCGAAGAGGCATTCAAACTTCTATAAGTGAAGGAACGATGCATATAAAGCAAGTGACGCTACGCTGGGTTACTACTACCATTTTACGGTGCTCTACTTTTTAACGAGGAGCTTCAAATATAAAATATTTGTTATTGTTTATATCTATGGACGTATACGTTTCGTCTTTTTTCAATCAAGACTCATCAGCGTAGAAGTACGACTATTCATCACTAGAAGTACGACTATATATATATATATATATATATATATATATATATATATATATATATATATATGAATATAGATAGATAGATAAATATATATATATATATATATATATATATATATATAGAGAGAGAGAGAGAGAGAGAGAGAGAGAGAGAGAGAGAGAGAGAAAGAGAAAGAGAAAGAGAAAGAGAGCAAAGTGTTATTTGACAGATTAAACTCTAACGGGCCGAATAACTTTACGTAAATTCAATGTGACATTGTAGGATTTCCAGCCGATAAAACAGACTTTACTTTCGTTGATCGATAGTTAAGTCGATGATGCCAGCAGTTGGATTCTCACATACACACATACACACACACACACATACATATAAATATGTGTGTGTGTGTGTCTGTGTGTGTCTGTGTCTGTGTCTGTGGAGGTATATATATATATATATACTTTGTAAGATCAGTGTGAGAGAACCCCAGATAAGTGCTCGATTATTCAAAAAAAAATTAAGAGCGTAATATTCATTTATACATTTATGACATAAAATCAGAAGAACATTGGTACCGTCGGTTTCAAATAAAAACCCGTGATCAACAAATGATGGCGCCTTGTTGACTTTCATCAGGCAACAACGCCTGAAGAGAGTAAACAAGGCGCCATCATTTGTTAATCACTTGTTGATTTGAAACCGACGGTACCATAGTTGTTCTGATCTTCTGTAAAACATATATATATATATATATATATATATATATACATATATATATGTGTGTGTGTGTGTGTGTGTGTATATATATATATGTGTGTGTATGTATGTGTGTGTAGGTTTATCTCCTAAACAAATGAACGGATCATTACGAATTTTAGAATATATAGTCTAGGTTGCACGGTGAGTAACATGAGTGCATTATATTTTTGTAAATCGTCACATTCAGGAAGTGCATATATATATAAAAATAATTTTTATTTATATTGTCTGCAACATAGTTGGCAATTTCCTGAATTTCAATGTTTTCCTAAGAACGCTTAAGCGTATTTGCAGGGGCACTAGGAATAGGCCTAACATACCTGGAAAAATACTAGGATGAAATTTAATAAAATGATTTAAGACTATGCGACTAAAAGCAATGATGAAAACAGAAGAAATTTTAAAGAAAATCCTTGAACGCGGAAGCCAACCAACGTAACAAACGAATGCTTACTAGGAACAGAAAAGTTTTAATTAAAAATCCTCTAATTTAAGACAATTTTTATACTCAAAGTCATGTAATGGATTTTGATCAAATATGTCCAGCCTCCTATTTGAAAATTAAAATATATCAGAATTGATTTAAACATGACCCATTATCACCAATTAAGATATTTTCCTTGAATTTCAAGTTCTTCTTAAGAACCCTTAATTTTAAGCCTTTAATTTCAGACATCTTCCAGATTCCAAATTATGTAATGAGTTTTGATCAAAATTGAAATAAGGATTCGTAGCATTATATCT
>OY744554.1:34683470-34685970 GCA_963556195.1 Sepiola atlantica
GGGTTAGGGTTAGGGTTAGGATTAGGATTAGGATTAGGTTAGGGTTAGGATTAGGTTAGGGTTAGGATTAGGATTAGGATTAGGTTAGGGTTAGGATTAGGTTAGGGTTAGGGTTAGGGTTAGGATTAGGGTTAGGGTTAGGATTAGGTTAGGGTTAGGGTTAGGGTTAGGTTATGGTTAGGGTTAGGATTAGGATTAGGTTAGGGTTAGGGTTAGGATTAGGATTAGGTTAGGGTTAGGGTTAGGATTAGGTTAGGGTTAGGGTTAGGATTAGGTTAGGGTTAGGGTTAGGGTTAGGATTAGGTTAGGGTTAGGGTTAGGATTAGGATTAGGTTAGGGTTAGGGTTAGGATTAGGTTAGGGTTAGGGTTAGGATTAGGTTAGGGTTAGGGTTAGGGTTAGGATTAGGTTAGGGTTAGGGTTAGGATTAGGTTAGGGTTAGGGTTAGGATTAGGATTAGGTTAGGGTTAGGATTAGGTTAGGGTTAGGGTTAGGGTTAGGATTAGGTTAGGGTTAGGGTTAGGATTAGGATTAGGTTAGGGTTAGGATTAGGTTAGGGTTAGGGTTAGGGTTAGGATTAGGGTTAGGGTTAGGATTAGGTTAGGGTTAGGGTTAGGATAGGGATAGGGTTAGGTTATGGTTAGGGTTAGGTTAGGGTTAGGGTTAGGGTTAGGATTAGGGTTAGGGTTAGGATTAGGTTAGGGTTAGGGTTAGGTTAGGGATAGGGTTAGGTTATGGTTAGGGTTAGGTTAGGGTTAGGTTATGGCTAGGGTTAGGGTTAGGGTTAGCTTATAGTTAGGGTTAGGGTTAGGGTTAGAGTTAGGGTTAGCTTATAGTAAGGGTTAGGGTTAGGGTTAAGATTAGGGTTAGGTTAGGGTTAGGGTTAGGGTTAGGGTTAGGATTAGGATTAGGATTAGGTTAGGGTTAGGATTAGGTTAGGGTTAGGATTAGGATTAGGATTAGGTTAGGGTTAGGATTAGGTTAGGGTTAGGGTTAGGGTTAGGATTAGGGTTAGGGTTAGGATTAGGTTAGGGTTAGGGTTAGGGTTAGGTTATGGTTAGGGTTAGGATTAGGATTAGGTTAGGGTTAGGGTTAGGATTAGGATTAGGTTAGGGTTAGGGTTAGGATTAGGTTAGGGTTAGGGTTAGGATTAGGTTAGGGTTAGGGTTAGGGTTAGGATTAGGTTAGGGTTAGGGTTAGGATTAGGATTAGGTTAGGGTTAGGGTTAGGATTAGGTTAGGGTTAGGGTTAGGATTAGGTTAGGGTTAGGGTTAGGGTTAGGATTAGGTTAGGGTTAGGGTTAGGATTAGGTTAGGGTTAGGGTTAGGATTAGGATTAGGTTAGGGTTAGGATTAGGTTAGGGTTAGGGTTAGGGTTAGGATTAGGTTAGGGTTAGGGTTAGGATTAGGATTAGGTTAGGGTTAGGATTAGGTTAGGGTTAGGGTTAGGGTTAGGATTAGGGTTAGGGTTAGGATTAGGTTAGGGTTAGGGTTAGGGTTAGGTTATGGTTAGGGTTAGGATTAGGATTAGGTTAGGGTTAGGGTTAGGATTAGGATTAGGTTAGGGTTAGGGTTAGGATTAGGTTAGGGTTAGGGTTAGGGTTAGGATTAGGTTAGGGTTAGGGTTAGGGTTAGGATTAGGTTAGGGTTAGGGTTAGGATTAGGTTAGGGTTAGGGTTAGGATTAGGATTAGGTTAGGGTTAGGGTTAGGATTAGGTTAGGGTTAGGGTTAGGATTAGGTTAGGGTTAGGGTTAGGGTTAGGATTAGGTTAGGGTTAGGGTTAGGATTAGGTTAGGGTTAGGGTTAGGATTAGGTTAGGGTTAGGGTTAGGATTAGGTTAGGGTTAGGGTTAGGGTTAGGATTAGGTTAGGGTTAGGGTTAGGGTTAGGGTTAGGATTAGGTTAGGGTTAGGATTAGGTTAGGGTTAGGGTTAGGGTTAGGATTAGGGTTAGGGTTAGGATTAGGTTAGGGTTAGGGTTAGGGTTAGGTTATGGTTAGGGTTAGGATTAGGATTAGGTTTGGGTTAGGGTTAGGATTAGGATTAGGTTAGGGTTAGGGTTAGGATTAGGTTAGGGTTAGGGTTAGGATTAGGTTAGGGTTAGGGTTAGGGTTAGGATTAGGTTAGGGTTAGGGTTAGGTTAGGGTTAGGGTTAGGATTAGGTTAGGGTTAGGGTTAGGGTTAGGATTAGGTTAGGGTTAGGGTTAGGATTAGGTTAGGGTTAGGGTTAGGATTAGGTTAGGGTTTGGGTTAGGATTAGGATTAGGTTAGGGTTAGGGTTAGGATTAGGATTAGGTTAGGGTTAGGGTTTGGATTAGGTTAGGGTTAGGGTTAGGATTAGGTTAGGGTTAGGGTTAGGATTAGGTTAGGGGGTTAGGGTTAGGGTTAGGATTAGGTTAGGGTTAGGGTTAGGATTAGGTTAGGGTTAGGGTTAGGATTAGGTTAGGGTTAGGGTTAGGATTAGGATTAGGTTAGGGTTAGGGTTAGGATTAGGATTAGGTTA
>OY744554.1:34693470-34703470 GCA_963556195.1 Sepiola atlantica
TTAGGGTTAGGGTTAGGTTAGGGTTAGGGTTAGGATTGGTAGGGTAGGGTTAGGTTTAGGTTAGGGTTAGGGTTAGGATTAGGTTAGGGTTTGGGTTAGGATTAGGTTAGGGGTTAGGGTTAGGATTAGGTTAGGGTTAGGGTTAGGGTTAGGTTAGGGTTAGGGTTAGGGTTAGGATTAGGTTAGGGTTAGGGTTAGGATTAGGTTAGGGTTAGGGTTAGGATTAGGTTAGGGTTAGGGTTAGGATTAGGTTAGGGTTAGGGTTAGGATTAGGTTAGGGGTTAGGGTTAGGATTAGGTTAGGGTTAGGGTTAGGATTAGGTTAGGGTTAGGGTTAGGATGAGGTTAGGGTTAGGGTTAGGGTTAGGATTAGGTTAGGGTTAGGGTTAGGATTAGGTTAGGGTTAGGGTTAGGGTTAGGATTAGGTTAGGGTTAGGGTTAGGATTAGGTTAGGGTTAGGGTTAGGATTAGGTTAGGGTTAGGGTTAGGATTAGGTTAGGGTTAGGGTTAGGATTAGGTTAGGGTTAGGGTTAGGATTAGGTTAGGGTTAGGGTTAGGGTTAGGATTAGGTTAGGGTTAGGGTTAGGATTAGGTTAGGGTTAGGGTTAGGATTAGGTTAGGGTTAGGGTTAGGATTAGGTTAGGGTTAGGGTTAGGATTAGGTTAGGGTTAGGGTTAGGGTTAGGATTAGGTTAGGGTTAGGGTTAGGATTAGGTTAGGGTTAGGGTTAGGATTAGGTTAGGGTTAGGGTTAGGATTAGGTTAGGGTTAGGGTTAGGATTAGGTTAGGGTTAGGGTTAGGATTAGGTTAGGGTTAGGGTTAGGGTTAGGATTAGGTTAGGGTTAGGGTTAGGATTAGGTTAGGGTTAGGGTTAGGATTAGGTTAGGGTTAGGGTTAGGATTAGGTTAGGGTTAGGGTTAGGATTAGGTTAGGGTTAGGGTTAGGGTTAGGATTAGGTTAGGGTTAGGGTTAGGATTAGGTTAGGGTTAGGGTTAGGATTAGGTTAGGGTTAGGGTTAGGGTTAGGATTAGGTTAGGGTTAGGGTTAGGATTAGGTTAGGGTTAGGGTTAGGATTAGGTTAGGGTTAGGGTTAGGGTTAGGATTAGGTTAGGGTTAGGGTTAGGATTAGGTTAGGGTTAGGGTTAGGGTTAGGATTAGGTTAGGGTTAGGGTTAGGATTAGGTTAGGGTTAGGGTTAGGGTTAGGATTAGGTTAGGGTTAGGGTTAGGGTTAAGTTATGGTTAGGGTTAGGTTAGGGTTAGGTTATGGCTAGGGTTAGGGTTAGGGTTAGCTTATGGTTAGGGTTAGGGTTAAGATTAGGGTTAGCTTATAGTAAGGGTTAGGGTTAGGGTTAAGATTAGGGTTAGGTTAGGGTTAGGGTTAGGGTTAGGTTATGGTTAGGGTTAGGGTTAGGGTTAGGGTTAGGGTTAGCTTATGGTTAGGGTTAGGGTTAGGGTTAGAGTTAGGGTTAGCTTATAGTAAGGGTTAGGGTTAGGGTTAAGATTAGGGTTAGGTTAGGGTTAGGGTTAGGGTTAGGTTATGGTTAGGGTTAGGGTTAGGTTATGGTTAGGGTTAGGGTTAGGTTATGGTTAGGGTTATGGTTAGGGTTAGGGTTAGGGTTGGCTTATGGTTAGGATTAGGGTTAGGATTAGGTTATTGTGAGGTTTTCTGAATATCTGTATTTTTAAAAGAACACGAATAGATATTATTTTATATTCTCTCAATATTCCGGTCTATTTAACCTCCGACCTTCTTCGGGTGCATCTTTTTGAAGTCGAAATCTATACAGAATTTTGAACTAAAAGATTTATTTAATCAAAGAGGGTAGATTATTCTTGTTCCTTCAGCCATGATCGCATAGAGTCGCGCCGGGTTATGGCTAGGATCAGGTTATGTTTGCTAAGGTCACTGGAAAAATGGTTGGCCCACTCTACTGCTGAAGAAAGCACATGCCTCCTGGTGCAATCGTCTACGAGTCAGATCCTTCCTTAAATTGAGTACTGTTGCCGCCACATCCGGGGAGGTGCCACTTAGAAAAGTATCTCCTGCCCTGACAGAGTACAAAATCGACTTCGCAATCTAGTGGGGGGGGGGGGTTCATCCCTTTTTCTCATAGAAGAGACGTTGCTAGTCTCTCTCTACCCCACCGTTATTTTTATCGAAGGTGCTCGACTGAGCTTCAACCTTTGGTTACTTCTTGTAAGACAGGGGCGGGCAACCTCCGGCCCGCGAAGACTTAGCGTCCGGCCCGCCACCCTGTTATGCTTTATTATTGCAATCCGTCCCGCAACCATCCCAGTAAAACTCATCATTTTGTGACATAGACGTAAAAGTAGGTTTCAATTAATATTTACAGTGGGATAAAAATGTATGAATATCAGCGAGCGATGATGCATGTATATTTCATTTTTCTTTAACTATTAATTTCCAATCCTTGGCCTGAGATTAAAATAGAAAAAGAGACAGAGAGAGGCAAAGAGGAAACGAGAGACGAGGAAAGGGCATGAAACAGAATTTATGTGAGGTGTGTCAAAACGTCATTATTTTTTATGATTCCAAAATGGCTCTTCGTCGGCGCCTTTTATAACATCACATACAGAAGTCTGTTGAGAAAAAATATCAGATTTGTAGAGTGTTCAATGCAATTTTTGTACAATTTATTCATGTAAACAAAATATAGTAATTCTGAGATTTCGTTTTTCACTCCGGCCCGCGATCTCCTTCCAAAAGTCTCATTTGGCCCTCACTCTGAAAAGGTTACCCGCCCCTGTTGTAAGACATTCACAGCTAGAGCTCTCTTCGCTACCACATCGTAAAGTTACTTTCCTTTCACCCCAAGTGCCTAGCGCCCGGCGAAATTTCCATGAGCAAATGTTTTTTTGTAAGGTAGTGGAACGCATTACCGAGGGGCTTCTTCCCTGATGATTAGAACTTGATCATCTTCAAATGCAAAGTCAACAATTTCTTGTCATAAACTGCCCCATAATAATCAAACGTAATATATACATTTAATCAAGGTTAGCACTCCCATAGTATTCCTCATCTCTCAACTGGCAATCATGTCGAGTGGCTCTTAACCTTAAAAAGCCGTGATTATGTACTACAAAAATGGTTATGTTATGTTTAAGGTCCAAATCTCCACGTTCGGATTGATAAAACTCTCATTTCGTACCGTACCAAATTCGGAATAAACGCCACTGTGGAACGCATCGCGGAATGGTGGATAGGTATCGGAGTGAGCTTACGTCAAGGCAGAAATATAAGAGAAACGATATTTTTATGAGAATATTAAATGACATAAATGAGTTCCATCCTCTTGAATTAATAATGAAAACCTTTTTGTGCTTCTACAGAATTTGAACCAAACGAAACCGACTTTTGCTGAATGGGATTTACGTTAACAGCCGAAAAAAGCCGAGTCAAACCGAGCCGCTGTATAACAGTCGAAATTTTTAAAAACTCTCATCTGAATGTCGAAGGAATTATTTCGGACGAAGGTAAACAATGAAACAACTTTTCCATCTTTTTTTTCGACAAATGTTTTAGTCTTAAGATTATAACAATTGCTTAGTCTTAAGAGCATAAAGAAATTATTAAGTCTTAAGATTATAGAATTTTTTTAGTCTTAAGAGTTTAGAAGTTTTTTAGTCTTAAGAGTATAGAAATATTTTAGTCTTAAGAGTATAGAAATATTTTAGTCATAAGATTATAGAAATGTTTTAGTCTTAAGATTATAGAAATTTTTTAGTCTTAAGAGTATAGAAGTTTTTTAGTCTTAAGATTATAGAAATTTTTTAGTCATAAGATTATAGAAATATTATAGTCTTAAGAGTATAGAAATATTTCAGTCATAAGATTATAGAATTTTTTTAGTCTTAAGAGTATAGAAGTTTTTTAGTCTTAAGATTATAGAAATTTTTTAGTCATAAGATTATAGAAATATTATAGTCTTAAGAGTATAGAAATATTTCAGTCATAAGATTATAGAATTTTTTTAGTCTTAAGAGTATAGAAATATGTTAGTCATAAGATTATAGAAATATTTTAGTCTTAAGATTATAGAAATATTTTAGTCTTAAGATTATAGAAATATTTTAGTCATAATATTATAGAAATTTTTTAGTCTTAAAATTATAGAAATTTTTTAGTCTTAAGATTATAGAAATTTTTTAGTCTTAAGATTATAGAAATTTTTTAGTCTTAAGAGTATAGAAATATTTTAGTCTTAAGAGTATAGAAATATTTTAGTCTTAAGAGTATAGCAATTTTGTAGTCTTAAGAATATAGAAATTTTGTAGTCTTAAGACTATAGAAATTAGTTTTGTCTTAAGTGTACAGAAATTCTTTAGTCTCAAGGGTATAGAAATTGTGTAGTCTTAAGAATAAATAAATTTTGTAGTTTCAAGGGTATAGACATTTTTAGTATGAAGAGTGTATACATTTTTTTCTTGAAACTATAGAATGTGTTTGTCTTAAGAGCATATTTTTTTAGTACAGAAACTAAGATACATTTATTAATTCAAAAGAGTTATGTAGAAAGCAATGTGGAATATACACCGGGTGTTTTCATACGAAAGGTGTGATACACCGGGTGTGATAATCAACGCTTGTTTCCCCAAGGTTTTTGTCTACATATTTTAATCACAAAAAATACACTCGAAACATTCGTTAGTTTTTCGGATAGAGTTACGTTTAAAATCTTAAGTAATTTGTAATTGTACGTGAATATCGCTCATACTGGCGATTGAACCTTCAACTCCAAGTGTTGTATTGTGCGGGGTTTAATAAAAATGACAACACAGGTATCTTAGGAAAATATAATATGTATATTTATTTGTCGGTGACGATCAGGGTGGTGGTCGGAGAGGCTTTCTGCACAGGGAACTAGACGGTTGATTCTCTCCGAGGTTCGATCGTCAACTGACTCTTTTGATTTTCGGTTGTTATTATATAACGATTTTGTCGCCACCTGGACGACCTCATTGAGATTGCACTCGGTGACAGCTTGAACTTTATTTGACACTTCCAAAAGCTGTTCATCTTTTCCTGACATGACACAACCGCACCTGGCAATATGATCTTTAACCTTTCCGACATCTCTGTTTCTTCTGACATCACTGTTTAAGTGATTCTTGCAGGTGCATCCTTTTCTTTTGTCAGAAAAAACTGATCTTTTGACAATCGATCATATGTTGCCTCTTCCTGTGCAGGTGTTTGTCTGGTTGTGAGTTTTTTTATTTTATTTTCAAATAAATTTTTGGTCATCCGACAATTATCTTATCAACTGAAAATCGCCAGGTGCATCTGTTTTATCAACAACCTTTCCGTGCACCGACTGGGATATCTAACACAAGGAGATATTCGTTAGTTTTTCGGATAGAGTTACGTTTAAAATTATAAGTAATTTGTAATTGTACGTGAATATCGCTCATACTGGATATTGAACCTTCGACCCCCAAAAAAAACTATTGGGTTAGAACTGATTATTAATAATCACTACATCCGATGAGCAACGGGTCGATAGGGTTACATCGCCCGAAACTTTGTGAGAATGACATCTAAAATGAGAATAGTAGTCCGAATTATTTAAATAATATAAATAAATGCGTATGCGGGTATTTAAGAAGGCCGATAGCAATGCAGAAGACCGGAATGTTGAAAGAGGGAATAAAAAACAAAAAAACAAAAAAAACAATTGAAAACAAAATTTTGGGTATAAATATTCACAATTATCTATTTATTTTTCGATGGATGTTTCACATATGAAATCAATAAATATGAGAATTACGGTTAATATTAAGAAAATTTGATGTTGGTGAAGAATCTTTTGATATTTCGAGAGCAAAGCTCCTCATACATCCAGCATATTCGCGTTGATACACCGGTTCTCATTGTATCACTGAAGTTAAGCGACGTGGGGCATGGTCAGTACCAGATGGGTGACCAATTGGGAATGCTAGACGCTGCATGTCATCTTTCCATGACCCGGGGGCTGCTTTAGTATTTGATATTCCCTAGAAACTTCCTTTCTTCAGAGGAAACCGGCATAGCCCGACCAGGCCTAACACCATACCAGGTATTACCGGTTCGTGGAAAAGCTCACTTTTTTAAAAGAGAAAACTAAAGGTTAATTCGACTAAAAAAAAGGAACAGGTAATTGTGCAGTACCTGGGTATGTCAATTTCCATAATCGCATAGCTTCTACTGTTTTATTTATCTTCCTCCCACAAGGTAAAGTGTGACACAAGGTCGGGAAAGTGGGATTTGAAAAGCCAGCGCCCGAGAAGGTGGGCACTCTGGCCTACAAAAAATGCCTGGGCAGCCCCGTCGGCATTCCCCGGTAGGACGCCTCAGGCAGTAAGCGATAAGCTTACTCCACCCAAAGAGGGGGAGGAGAAGCCTCGGAGGGTGGACCTCTTAGAACTGCACAGGACAAACCAACAGACCGGTGGAATCAAGCCCCGAAGGACTATAGGGTGCAGTATACATCGGAACAGATACTACACTTTGATCTTGGCCAAGAGGCCGAAACGCGCCCTCTTACCGTGAGTTGATCATCTTTGCAGCCGTCGTCGTGTCGTCGTCGCCATCACTTTTTGTTTGTTGGCACTTGTTGACTTGTTGTTGTTTTTTCCAAACGGGCAGAACATTAACTTGCATGCATGTTAGAGAGAGAGAGAGAGAGAGAGAGAGAGAGAGAGGGGGGGGATAGAGAAAGAGAGATAGAGATAGAGAGAGAAAGAGAGAGAGACAGGGAGAGAGACAGAGAGAGAGAGAGACAGAGAGAGAGTGAGAGAGGATAGAGAAAGAGAGATAGATATAGAGAGATATATATATAGAGAGGGTGAAAGAGAAGCGAGAATGAGAGAGGACAGAGAAAGAGAGATGGAGATAGAGAAAGAGAGGAGACAGAGAAAGAGAGAGAGGCAGAGAGAGACAGGGAGAGAGAGAAAGAGAGATAGAGAGAGATAGAGAGAGAGTGAGATGAGGATAGAGAACGAGAGATAGAGAGAGAGAGAGAGAGAGAGAGAAGAGATAGAGAAAGAGAGAGATAGAGATAGATAGATAGAGAGAGAGAGAGAGAGTGAGAGAGATAAAGATAGGTAGAGAGAGAGAAAGATAGAGAGAGAGTGAGAGAGAGGGTGAGAGTGGAGAGAGATAAAGATAGATAGAGAGAGAGATAGAGAGAGAGAGATAGAGAAAGAGAAGAGAGATAGAGATAGATAGATAGATAGATAGAGAGAGAGAGAGAGAGAGAGAGAGAGAGTGAGAGAGAGAGTGAGAGAGGAGAGAGAAAGAGAGAGAAAGATAGATAGAGAGAGAGAGAAAGATAGAGATAGAGAGAGGGTGAGAAGCTTATAAATAGGTTTTACTACATAAGTTGTTCTTCGACTGTCGTCCCCAGTTTTGATGACGGCGTGCAAACACGTCTTCTCTCGTTCAAGTCTCGCTGATTAAAAAGGGGAAAAATAAGAGGAAACCGGAAAGGCCCCGCCCGGAAATCACGTTCTTTGTGTAACTACCGCTCGGTGCAACCCTCTCCGACTCTTAACCCTAAACCCTAAACCCTAACCCTAACCCTAACCCTAACACTAGCACGAAGAATCATACTTATGAAAATTTCGTGGCAGAAAGTACGCTACTTAAACACTGATGGGAAAGAAGATGGGCTCCCTTTACCGGGCTAGAAAAATTATCTCACCTGCTAGTATTCTATATCTCTACAAAGCCACAATTCGCTTATGCATAGAGTATTGTTTTCACATTTGGGCTGGGGAAGAATACACAACTAGTCCACTTGCATGAGAGAGTAAGTAACTAAGATGTATGTATTCACGTATTGTTTTAGTGGCAAAAAACTCCCAGGCTTTGCCTCCCCTCTTTGTTTTAGTGGCAAAAAAACTTTAGAAATTATTTTTTTGAAAATTTAGCCGTCATAAGCAATTCATAAGATGTAAATATTTTTTGTTTAACTTTTCTTTTTGGTTTAAAATTTTTTTTTAGTCTTAAGATTATAGAAATTTTGTAGTCTTAAGATTATAGAAATTTTGTAGTCTTAAGACTATAGAAATTTTGTAGTCTTAAGACTATAGAAATTTTGTAGTCTTAAGACTATAGAAATTTTTCAAAGACGGGAGGTGTTTCATAATATATAATATAAATATTAGCTTTTAAGTTAGGTTCATTTTTTTTTCACGCTGTCAGTGTCGTGTCCGTCTCTTGTCATGGGATAGTGTTATTTACAAATTTGAAACAGTCTTAGTTGGGTTAGGGTTAGGGTTAGGGTTAATTGAGAACCTTAACGACTTCCGATGGATACTGCACCCCCATAGACTGGTATTGTCTTGGCCTTCGGGGCTTGATTAACGCCGGTCTATGGGTCCGTCCTGTGCAGTTCTAGGAGGTGCACCCTCCCAGGCTTTGCCTCCCCTCTTTGAGGAGGAGTAAGTTTATTGCTTACTGTCTGAGGCGTCCCTACCGGGGAATACCGACGGGGCTGCCCAGGCAATTTTTAATGACCAGAGTGCTCAACTTATCGAGTGCTGGTTTTTCTAATCCCACTTTCCCGACCTTGTGTCACATCTTACCTTGTGGGAGGTAGATAAATAAAACAGTTCTTAGTTGGGTTAGGGTTAGGGTTAGTTGAGAACCTTAACGACTTCCGATGGATACTGCACCCCCATAGACTGGTATTGTCTTGGCCTTCGGGGCTTGATTTACGCCGGTCTATGGGCCTGTCATGTGCAGTTCTAGGAGGTCCACCCTCCCAGGCTTCGCCTCCCCTCTTTGGGGAGGAGTAAGTTTATTGCTTACTGTCTGAGGCGCCCCTACCGGGGAATGCCGACGGGGGTGCCCAGGCAATGTTTAATGGCCAGAGTTCTCACTTTCTCGGGCGCTAGCTTTTCAAGTCCCACTTTCCCGACCCGACCTTGGGTCACATCTTACTTGTGGGAGTAAGATATAACTAGCCTTGTGCCTAACTCCTAGGGAGGAGTAAATAAAACCTTAACGACACACGGCATTCCGGGAAATATAATGAAAAATAGTCAAATTCTCTGAAGCATCTTAAAAATTTGAAGTTTGAAAATTTAACAAAAAGCCGTTAGAAGCCATTAATGCGATGCAAATATTTGTATTCAACTTTATTTTTTTTACTTTGGTTTTAAAGTTTTAGAGAATAAATATAATCTTCAGATATTAGTAATATAAATATTATATTTTTACAGTAAGGTCATTTTTTCACAGTGTTGTTGTCGTGTCCGTGTGTTGTCGGGTAAGGGTAAGGGTAAAGTTAGGATGGTAATTCCCTGAACTTTTCATTTTTTCATTACATTTCCGTCGGGTTGGGGTTAGGGTTTAGGGTTAGGTTAGGGTAAAGGTTAAGTTAGGGTTAGGGTTAGTGTTAGGGTTTAGGGTTAGGTTAAGGTTAAGGTTAAGGTTAAGTTAGAGTTAGGGTTAGGGTTTAGGGTTAGGTTAGGGTAACGGTTAAGTTAGGGTTAGGGTTAGTGTTAGGGTTTAGGGTTAGGTTAGGGTTAAGGTTAAGTTAGGGTTAGGGTTAGTGTTAGGGTGTAGGGTTAGGTTAGGGTTAAGGTTAAGTTAGGGTTAGGGTTAGTGTTAGGGTTTAGGGTTAGGTTAGGGTTAGGGTAAGACTTAGGGTTAAGGTTAGGGCTAAGTTATGATTGTAATTCCAAGAACTTTTCAATTTTTGTTACATTTCGGTCGGGTTGGGGTTAAGGTTTAGGGTTAGGGTTAGGGTTAGTGTTAGGGTTAAGTTAGTTTTAAAATCCCCTCTATGAAGCACCTCAAAACGCTCCAATTTATAGTTACTGGCACAACATAGATTTTCAACCAAATGCTGGCCAATAGCACAGTCCAAAGTCGCATATATAGATTTTGTACTTACAAACATTTGTTTATATATATATATATATATATATATATATAGAGAGAGAGAGAGAGAGAGAGAGAGAGAGAGAGAGAGGAGAGAGAGAGATAGATAGAT
>OY744554.1:34708470-34718470 GCA_963556195.1 Sepiola atlantica
CATATATATATATATATATATATATATATATATATATATATTAGTACTTAATGTATCCACATAAAATATTATAAGGAGATATAATTTTTTTATGTATCATTTAGCCTGACGATTCCCCCCAGGGATGAAACACGGGAGCCTCTGTGTAGCTTGATTGCCATATATATTTTCATTGCTTACTATATATATATATATATATATATATATATATATATATATATATATATATATTGATTTTATACGTACATAAAAGTAATCCATGGACACGTGTTTCTGGCTCACAACCGTCATCAGCATGGCTAACTTAGACAGAGATCGAACCTTCGATATTGATGTCTATAGTCGAGCGTTCTACCACTGTTTTATATATGTATGTGTTTATACAGGGTGGGCCAAAATAAGGGTCCTATCTTTAAATTTGAATAACTTGAATTTGAATAACTTCCACAAAATAAAAGTTAAACTCACCAAACTTTATGTGTGTGTAGACTGACCCTTCCGAGATTTTTTGAAATAAACAAAACAAATTTTAGCCGAAAAACACTTCTTAAAACTTACAAAAACTAAAGTATTGTTTTTTACACTGTTTTGAGTTTTTTAAGCAAAAATAATGTTTTCTAAATGAGGGTACGTTCCTTAGGGCTAATACGGCTCATGCTTGCTTCGGAAGGGGTCCTTTACTTATTCTAAAAAAAAAAATTTTTTTAAATCAATAAATAAAAAAGTTATGAATTTTTAAAAATAGGACCCTTATTTTTGCCCACCCTGTATATATATATATATGTATATATATATATATATATATATATATATATATATATATATATATATATATATATATATATATATATATATATATATATATATATATATATATATATATATATAAACACATACATATATAAAACACACACACATACATATTAAAAAACACACACAAATACATATTGAATGCCTACAGGGGAGGACTTGAATGCCTACTGGGGAGGACTTGAATGCCTACTGGGGAGGACTTGAATGCCTACTAAACACCACTCTCGGGTGTCTTCGGTCTCTGTGTACTAGGTTTTTTTCAGAGGCTCTGATATGAGGATACTTTTTACTTGAAGTAAACCCTGACTAAATATTCAACAAAAATGGTGTGCTGTCTCCTCAAGCCATCCAGCACCTCTCCCAAATTGCGGACGGGGACACCCCTCTATTAATAGAGAGCAACTTGGAATTATGAATTAGAAGTCGTTGACAATGAGGAAATGAATGATAAAAAATATGAATAAAAACAAAAATAAATACTGGCAGGCTGGCACCCAGGATAAAAAGGGTCCATCAATCTGTTCATACACCAGGCGGGAAGATGTAAGCAATGGTGTAAACCTTCCTGCTTCTGAAAATGGTGCTCCAGCCATGACAGAGGCCAACTAGGGTCAGCTATCAGGCCTTGAGACAAAAGGTCCTGGACCCTTATCTCCATCAAATGCAGAAACAAAACAAAGAACATAAGAGGCTTAAAAGTCCAGCCATGGACACACATACATAAATAAAACACACACACATAATATTTTTTTAAAAAACATACACATACATATATGAAAAAAGAAAGAAAAAAATAATTTCAAAAACTACCTGGATAATATATCTGGTGAACCAAGTGCAAGAGAGATACAAACAATTGCACTTAAAGGGACGGTTAGAATCTTTAAAATGTCTCTCGACTAGAGTGTCTTAAATAGCGGGTCAATGTCTGGCATCCCGTAGGATGCCCCATCTTCAGCTAAACAAAAAGATTTAAAAATTAAAAAATAAAGATATATTAGTGGGTGGTTGAATTACCTACTAGACAGTATCCCCGAGTGTTTCAGTCATTCTGTACAAGGGTTTGTCAGGACAACCTCACATGAGGATAATTCACCCTACAAGTAAACCCTGACCAAATATTCAAAATAACATAGTATTCGAAGCCCAAATAAGATCCCCTGGGCACGATTATACACTGGCTCATACGCCTTTTCCAAGTAATGTAACCTCAAGTAACAGCACTTAGCTGGATACTCCACCAGACTAGATTAATTCTTGTCCTAGAATACGGTAGGACCAAAAGACCACAAGAAATATATACTATAACATAGTTCACAGGTAAATTGGGGAGAGGAAAATTAATATTCTTAACTTCTTTACTAACTCAACGTTTTACAGGAAAAGGAGAAAATGAATGGAATATTAAAATATTTACGTATCTCATATAGAGATCAAGTGTTAGCTCCAGGGAGGGGCCATTGATTTCTGAGAACTTCGACTCAAGTAAAATGTAAGAGATAACAAGTAATGCCCATGACCCATTTCCCATAGCAGTAGATTAATGAAACTTGGCACAGTTATTAGTCTTTCTCTACATAGGAAACACCCAGAGTTATGCATTTCCCCACTCGTTTGATGCAGCTCTGGACACCGTTTTTGTAGAACACCTCAGGTTGGTCCTGCAACCACGTTTTAACTTCAGAAATCAAGGCTGCATCATCTGGGAAACACTTTCCTTTCAAAAACAACTTCATGACTGGGAAGAGATGAAAGTCAGAGGGTGCAAGGACAGGAGACTAAGGGGGATGAGGTAGGGTTTCATAGCCACACGCCCATGCTTCTGATCTGGCGACATGCGAGTTGGGTGACCGGAACGTTGTCCTGCAGGAGGATATCTTTGCTGATCTTGCCTCGCCTCTTCATTTTGATAGATTCTCTTAATTTCATCAAAAGTGAAGCGTAATAGTCTCCTGTAATTGTGGTACCCTTTGCCAGGAAATCTGTCATCACTACTCCGTCCTGGTTCCAGAAGACTGTGAGCATGACCTTGCCAGCGGAGGGCTGCACCCTTGCCTTCTTTGGAGGTAGTGAGTCCAAGTGGTTCCACTGCATCGAATGTGCTTTGGTCTCTGGATCATAGTGATGGACCCAAGTTTCATCATGTGAAATCAGTCTTTTGAAAAAACTTTGACTCATCTTCTTGGCACATCTTCAAATTCATCCTTGAGCACTCAACGCGTTCTTGCTTCTGGAAAGGTGTGAGCAACCTGTGAATCCATCTGGCAGACACCTTATGCATATGCAAATGATCATGGATGATACTTTCCACAGATCCTATACTAGTCTTGACCTCTTGGGCGATTTGGCGAATAGTAATGCGCCGATCTTCCAAAATGGCAATGTTTGCATTTCTCTTGCACTCGGTTCACCGGGTATACTCACCAGATAGCTTTTGAAATTCTTCTTCATTAGTCCTGTTGCTCCTATAATTACTGGTATGATGGAGATTTTCCTAAGATTCCAGTTTCTTTTCATGTCGTACATAAGACCTTAGTATTTCGTAATATTTTCCCTTTCAGTTCTGTTTAATCCTGCATCATTAGGGACACTGACTTCAACTAGGGTTGCTACTTTCTCTCTTTTGTCCCATGTCACGATATCAGGTTTAACAGCTCCGTTTTCTAGATATGTAGATGTAGGGATTGGATAGTCATAGTGGATGGTGTATAAATTATTTCCAACTGTTCTTTCTGGTATATGCTCCTAGGACTTGCTTCTTCATTATATTTCTCTATATTTTATATAAAACCTAAATGTATCGCAACATTGTTGACTTATATGACACACAAGTTTTACACACATTATCTCTCTCTCCTTCTTCTACGTTTTCTTTCTTTCTTCTTCATTATATTGATTTACTCCTCTCCAGGAGTTAGACACAAGGCCAGTTGTTATCTTACTCCCACAAGTACGATGTGACCCAAAGTCGGGTCTGGAAAGTGGGGTTTAAAAATTGCCTGGCCAGCCCCGTCGGCATTCCCCGGTAGGGGCGCCTCAGGCAGTAAGCAATAAACTTACTCCTCCCCAAAGAGGGGAGGCGAAGCCTGGGAGGGTGGACCTCCTAGAACTGCACAGGACAATCCCATAGACCGGCGTAAATCAAGTCCCGAAGGACAAGCCAATACAAGTCTATGGGGTGCCTAGCAAAAGTGTTGACATGAAGCTAAACTTTCAGCAAACTTTGAAGAATATTTTTTTTTAAATGTTATTTCTACTTTAGACATTTTGAAGTCTCAAGTGTAAATAAAATTACAAGCAAAATACTTCGTCAGTGTTTACTGGAAGTTTAGCCTCGTAGCAAATGTTGTTTTTAGAACAGCGAAACGAAAACAAAAACAAATCAAAAGTAAAAAAACTGAAAGTAGGGGTGGGACGTAATGGGTGAAAATTTCATTAGGGGTGGGACGTAATGGGTGAAAATAGGGGTGGGACGTAATGGGTGAAAATTTCATTAGGGGTGGGACGTAATGGGTGAAAATAGGGGTGGGACGTAATGGGTGAAAATTTCATTAGGGGTGGGACGTAATGGGTGAAAATAGGGGTGGGACGTAATGGGTGAAAATTTCATTAGGGGTGGGACGTAATGGGTGAAAATAGGGGTGGGACGTAATGGGTGAAAATAGGGGTGGGACGTAATGGGTGAAAATTTCATTAGGGGTGGGACGTAATGGGTGAAAATAGGGGTGGGACGTAATGGGTGAAAATGTCATTAGGGGTGGGACGTAATGGGTGAAAATATGGGTGGGACGTAATGGGTGAAAATAGGGGTGGGACGTAATGGGTGAAAATTTCATTAGGGGTGGGACGTAATGGGTGAAAATAGGGGTGGGACGTAATGGGTGAAAATTTCATTAGGGGTGGGACGTAATGGGTGAAAATAGGGGTGGGACGTAATGGGTGAAAATTTCATTAGGGGTGGGACGTAATGGGTGAAAATAGGGGTGGGACGTAATGGGTGAAAATAGGGGTGGGACGTAATGGGTGAAAATTTCATTAGGGGTGGGACGTAATGGGTGAAAATAGGGGTGGGACGTAATGGGTGAAAATTTCATTCGGCTATTATATGTATGCTACATACATTTCAAACCGACCCTAACCCTAACCCTAACCCTAACCCTAACCCTAAACCCTAACCCTAAACCCTAACCCTAATCATAAACCCACTCTAATCCCTATGTGAAGTGACATACACATCTACCAAGAAATTCCCAAAAATGACCACCAACCAATATCCAATATATATATTTTGTCCTTTAGTCCTCACATTCCATGAACTATGTTTCTGACAAAGGGGGAATAATTGCTGTTTTCTGGGTCGGAATCTATCTCTCTAACATTCATCGTTGGCTTGTTTTTGACCTTGAAGTAGTATTTTTTTCAGCTGTTTACATCAAGTGGCTTCATGCCTTGTGTGGAGCGATTTCCATTAAAAAAATATAATAATACTTACATTTCTAAAATTACCTTCATTCCAGAACTGGTCATTCTTTACATCATCTCAACAGTGTGAGATACGGAAGAAACCCCTTACGCTAGATATAGTTGAGCCCTGTAGACAGTTGGTCAGGAAGAATCACATACCACCATCCTTCAGTGAGAGCGACAAGTCAAACATCGAACTGTCGAAGTCAAACATCGAAAAGGAAGAGGAAGTGCCACTGTTCTCGTATGTGTGACGTCCGAGTCACACGTGTTCTTATCGCCTTTCTATCTTTCTCATCTCATCCAATTACGTAGCCCTGATACCGAGCTTCTGTGATTCTTTCATTTTTACATCGATAGCCGATATTCAAGAATTTTTGTCTCTGGAAAAAAAATCAATATCAGAGGATCAATATATAAAAATTTATTCCGGTTAACGGAAGAGCAGGAATATAATCATTTAATTTTTCATTTTATTTTCTCATTCTTATTGATATCGATTTTGAAGAATTAAATTAAATTTTATTTATTTCATTTATTTAATAAAGAATAAAATTTAAAAAAAAAGAGAATATAAAGTAAAAAAGTAAACAATTAAAAAATAAATGAATAAAAATGAAAAAAAGGCAAAATAGAAAGTAAAAAAAGAAAGAAAGCCATAAAGAATAAAAATAAAAAAATAAAAAATAAATAAAAATAAAAGTAAAAAGTGAAAAATAAATAGAAATACAGAATCAAAAATTTAAATTAAAAAATTAAGAAATGATTAAAAATGTGAACAAGAGTAAAAGTACAAAAGTAAAATATAAAAAACAAATAAAAATAAAAAATAACAGTAGAAAATAAACAAATTAATAAAAAAAAAATAAAAGTAAAAAATAAAAAATAATTAGAAATTAAGAATAAAAATTAAAATAAAAAACTAAAAAATATTAAAAGTAAAAAATGAATAAAAATGAAAAAATAAAAGTTAAAATAAAAATAATTTCTAAAAAAATACAAAAATCAAAAAAAATGAAAAATAAAACATAAAAAATAAAAGTAAAAAATAAAAAATAAATAACAATAAAGAATAAAAATTAAAATTAAAGCATTAAAAATTAAAAAGTAAAAAATGGATAAATATGAAAAAATGACAGTTTAAAAAAAAAATAATAAAAATAAAAAATTATAAAAAGATTAAAAATAAGAGTAATGGATCTGAAATGAACAAATAGTATTAATTGCAACTATTTTTCGATTCAGAAAAAAAACGAAATTTGTTTTTTTTTTATCAATATTATACTGTTTGCCACGTATATAAATTGCGTATGTGTGTCGGCTGGTAATTGTGTGTGGGGTTATGTTAATTGAACTGAGGTATTGATTTTCAGAGCAATCGCCACAGACGATCTCAAGGATCAAAATTAAATGTGATGTGGACGAAGATCGATACATCGGGAAATGGACTGTTCAATTGATTTTTCTAATTTTGCTTCTTCGTGTAGATATTAATAATACTTTCGCATATATATATATATATATATATATATATATATATATATATATATATATATATATATATATATGAAGCAATCCAACAAAAGATATAAGCGTCAACTAATATCTTATAATTAGTGAAGTTATATATATATATATATATATATATATATATATATATAACTTCTTTGTAATATAGCAGGAAAAATCCCAGCAGAGTGCTTGATTAATTGAGAATTAAAGTTAAAAATTAAGAGCATACTATTTATTTATTTTGGTACATTCGTACCGTCGGTTTCAAGCACAGAACGACTTAGCCATATGGCTCTCTTTCGAGTTTTACTAATTTATCTGTACCAATATATATATATATATATATATATATATATATATATATATATACATATATATATATAGTTAATGTATCCACATACATGTTATAAAGAAAAATAGTTTTTTATGTTTTATATTTCAGTATTTACTTCAACATTGCTCGATACGTTAGTAGATCTCAGTAGTAGGTTATGAAAATATATTTATGGCTATTAAACTACACAGAGGCTTCCGCATTTCATCTCCTTAGATAAAATGTACATATATACATATAAGCTGACGACGTTGTCGTGGTTTCTTTTAGCTAATATATATATATATATATATATATATATATATATATATATATATATATATATAAGACACAAATGATGTCTAGATCCTTTCAATAGTTCGAATCAGTATCTCAGTTTAAGAGGGGAATTGGCTGATGAATTTGCCATAGTTAAGACTTGTCTCCCTAGTACTTACAGCCCCATCCGGGTCTATTTTCAGGGGAATTAGGCTAATCAGGTACAACCTGATTAACCATAACACTACTTGCCTGCTAGAGAAGATGCTGCCTAGATATATATATATATATATATATATATATATATATATATATATATATATATATATATATATATATATATATATATATGTGTGTGTGTGTGTATGTGTGTGCGTGTTTAGAAAGCTATGAATATATATTTATGGCAAGTAAGCTACACAGAGGCTCCCGCGTTTCATCTCCGGGTGGAATCTTCAGGCTAAAATGCATTTTAGCCTGAAGATTTCCCTCGGGGATGAAGCATATATGCATACAGATTTCAGCTGCGAGGAATTATACAGATAGATATGTTGGCAATAGAAAAGCCAAAATTCAACATTTGAAAAAATATTAAGAAAAATGATGGGTGTAAAAAGTTCGTGTAAAAAGATATTGGGTTTGTCCAGGTGGTAATTGTCCGCCGATAAGGTGTCCAATGGAAGAAAGTTTCGATGGAGAAGAAAAGGTTTCGTGGAGGCATCACAGAAAGGCGTTCAAAATGAAGTAAATCCAATGGTGAAAATTGAGTTCAAGTCATATATATATATATATATATATATATATATATATATATATATATATATATATATATATATATATATATTTTGTTTTTATGTATTTTATAGGACGCATTTTTTACGTTAATATATATAATTGTATTTAATACGCACATGAAGTAAATCCAATGGTGAAAATTGAGTTCAAAACAATAATAAACATAATTTTATTACAGATATACCTTGCATTGAACAATCGAAGTTTGATATAAATTTGGACATTCGTGCATGTTTATCACTCTTCGTCTATCTATCTTTATAATTGCTCTATCTCGTATATTGAGCTTTTACCATTTCACTATAGGTTCTTTCTACTATAAGTTTTCTTTTAGTTTCATATTTATTCTATATATACATATATATATATATATGTATATATATATATATTTAGAGACAAACAAAATTCCGCTTTCATTCAAAACTCTATATATATATATATATATATATATATATATATATATATATATATATATATATATATATATACTTTGAAAAGTCACACAATTTGAAGCGTTGGATGGGTGGCAATAATAACGAAGATATTTTTTTTATAAAATATTTAAAAACCTTGCACAACGCAGATTATTTGTTTTTAAAAATAAATTATTTATTCATCTTAAAAATATTTTTTTTTATGAACTTGAGTACTTTCGGTAAATCTACCATCTTCAGAAGAATACTTCTTTTTTTTCTTGTTTTTCTTTTTTCTTCTTGGTTGAGACATTCTCGTGGCCAAGTTGAAATCCGTCTAGGTGTTATGACGAAGAGAGAAAAGTGTTGATATGGCTGTGTGTCACGTGGTCGACGTGGAAGGATGCTTTGAAAAGTCACACAATTTGAAGCGTTGGGTGGGTGGCAATAATAACGAAGATATTTTTTTTTATAAAATATTTAGAAAACCTTGCACAACGCAGATTATTTGTTTTTAAAAGTAAATTATTTATTCATCTTAAAAACATTTTTTTTTATGAACTTGAGTACTTTCGGTAAATCTACTATCTTCAGACGAATATTTCTTCTTTTTCTTTTTTTTCTTAATCTTGAATACAACCGACACCAAAACACACACACACACACATACATACATACATATATATATGTCCGGGGTTTCGAATCGCATGACCGGTAGTGAATAGTCATATCTCTATGCTGATGAGTCCCGATTTAAAAGAAGACGAAACGTATACGTACATAGATAATAAACAATAAATATTATATATATATATATATATATATATATAGTTTTGAATGAAAGCGGAATTTTGTTTGCCTCTGTAAATATATATATATATATATATATATATATATATATATATATATATATATATATATATATATGTATATATAGAATACATATGAAACTAAAAGTAAACTTTTAGTAGAAAGAACCTATAGTGAAATGGTCAAAGCTCAATATAGGAGATAGAGCAATTATAAAAATAGATGGACGATTTAGATAGATAGATAGATAGATAGATAAGTAGATAAATAGGTAGATAGATAGATAGATAGATAGATAGATAGATAGATATATAGATAGATAGACAGGCAGATAACTTGACAGACATATGGATTGATATATATATATATATATATATATATATATATATATATATATATACAGGGTGGGCAAAAATAAGGGTCCTATTTTTAAAAATGTATAACTTTTTTATTTATTGATTTTTTTTAATTTTTTTTTTTTAGAATAAGTAAAGGACCCCTTCCGAAGCAAGCATGAGCCGTTTTAGCCCTAAGGAACGTACCCTCATCTAGAAAACATTATTTTTGCTTAAAAAACTCAAAACAGTGTAAAAACAATACT
>OY744554.1:34723470-34745970 GCA_963556195.1 Sepiola atlantica
ATTCAAAAGTTTGATTGCTTAACCGCTAAGAATTTGACTACGTTCTAAGCACATTCAAGATTCGAACGTATAATTGCTTAACAGCTAAGAATTTGATTACGTTCTAAGGACATTCAAGATTCGAACGTATAATTGCTTAATAGCTAAGAATTTGGTAACGAGATATTTTTTAAGAAACCAAGACTGCGTCATTCAATCATCTTTAAGCGGGGAATTAATGTGGTATGTTCATATATTACCGACAAATTATTCGACGAACTTCGTAGATATGAAAATATAATCATAGCACCTATACTTTCGCAGGCTTTTACGTTTTCCATGAGGCTGGTTTTTATTCGTCAAATGTGAAGAAATTCATTATTTTCGCCAAGAAATTGATATATATATATATATATATATATATATATATATATATATATATATATATATATATATATATATATATTGAAAAGAGACGAAACGTATACGACCATAGATAAAAATAAAAATAAACAATAACAAATATTTATATTTGAAGCTCCTCGTTAAAAAGTAGAGCACTGTAAAATGGTAGTAGTAACACAGCGTAGCGTCACTTGCTTTATATGCATCGTTCCTTCACTTATAGAAGTTTGAATGCCTGTACGCTTCGCCGCCGTTAATGTGTTAAAATTATCATTGTTTATAGCGGTTAGCGACGTTGGACTGGGGTTGGAAAATACTTGTAGTTCAGGGTTTCGAATCGTGTGACCGGTGGTGAATAGTCGTACTTCTATGCTGATGAGTCTTGATTGAAAAGAGACGAAACGTATACGTCCATAGATAAACAATAACAAATATTTTATATATATATATATATATATATATATATATATATATATATATATATATATATATTGCACTATCCTAACCACTTAGGAAGTCAAACAATCGAAATAGTAGTAAGCAAAAAACAACGAACGCTGCAATCACCAATGAAAAGAATTACATAAAAATACATTAAATATTTAAGTGATAAAAATCGTACATATTTCTAGACAGGGCGTCTTGGTCCAATGGTAAAGAAGCTGGACTATATACATCAATATCGAAGGTTCGATCTTTGTCTAAGTTAGCTATGCTGATGACGGCTGTGAGCCAAAACACGTGTCCATGTACGTATAAAATTAATAGAAATATATATATATATCAACGAAAAATACGTCCTATAAAGTTAAGGGCAACTAATAATGCAATTTTCTGCATCTTAATCACTTAGGAAGTGAGACAATCGAAATAATAGTAAGCAAAAAAAAACAACGAAAGATGAAATCACCAATAAATAATCACTAATGAAAAAATAATAAAAATAATTACATATATATAATATTTATAAATAAATATTAATTATTTATTACCTACAGACATCGATGTTTCATGCTTACGCAATCTTCAGTGCGGGAAGTTAATTTCTGACGGTCGGCGGGCTCGAACTCCGACCACAAATCGCCACTAGCTAATAATTAAGGAGGAATTTAACTTTGTAAATATCGAGTCGGCGGGTATTTTACAACGAGCAGCGAAAGTGTTCTACAACAACAAACTGTGTTGGAACTACCAATGGAGCTATTAGTACTGCTTGTTATTAAAGTCACTCAGAGTGTCCGGCCTTTAGTAAAGGGGGCTTATATTAATATTTATAAATAAATATTAATTATTTATTACCTACAGACATCGATGTTTCATGCTAACGCAATCTTCAGTTATATATATATATATATATATATATATATATATATATATATATATATATGTGTGTGTGTGTGTGTGTGTGTGTGTGTGTGTGTGTGTGTGTGTGTGTGTGTGATGTTTCATGCTTACGTAATCTTCAGTGCAATAATCAGCGCAGGAAGTTAATTTCCGATATATATATATATATATATATATATATATATATATATATATATATATATATATCGATGTCTGTAGGTAATAAATAATTAATATTTATTTATAAATATTATTATAAGCCCCCCTTCACTAAAGGCCGGGCACTCTGAGTGAGTTTAATAACAAGCAGTACAAATAGCTTCATGCAAGATCCAAATACAGTTTGTTGATCACTTTAACTGCTCGTGTAAAATTAGCCGCCGACTCGGTATTTACACAGTTAAATTCCTTTTTTAATTATTAGCTAATTCCCTATGGCCGAGGGGTAAACGCTCTTGACTGCAAATCAGTGGCGATTTGTGATCGGAGTTCGCGTCCACCGACCGCTGAAGATTGCATTAGCATGAAACATCGATGTCTGTAGGTAATAAATAATTTATTTATAAATATTATATATATATGTATATATATGTATATATATATATATATATATATATATATATGCATATATATTATATATATATATATATATATATATATATATATATATATAACATTAGTTCGAATTTAAAGATAAGTGATGTCTATTTAAATAATAATCTATATATTGAATAATGCAATAATTTCAGAATATGAAAGATAAATATAAAAATGGTATAAATACAATATTTAAAGAGTTTTTCCTACACATGTTTCACTACCAAGCAGATCCTTGCAATGGTATAAATACAATATTTATTTAAAGCTTTTTAACGACAACACCTGAACTCCTTAGTACTTTGAGTATTCTTTTTAAATATTTTATTTAACTTTAACAGCATTTTTGTTTACTACCTAACTTTATGTTCCTCTTAGCGAAAAGTTACATTACCGAGTTTTATCCTCCGATGAAAAGAGTTTGTCTTTGAAAATCCATGGGTTAAGGATAATGAAACTCGTTGCTTTTGAACTTCTGATGTTTTAATAAATATTGTATTCATACAATTTTTTATTTTCATCTTTCATCTTTTTTAAGCACCCTCTCCCCTCTCTTCCATCCTAAGACAAATTCACTAACACTCCCACACACCCCCTTTGTCACTCACAGCCATCCACATTCATTTCACTCCCTGCCACTGACTTCTCTCAGCCCGGACCTTGGTCCAGTGCTGTCAGCAGCCACGGCTACTACTTTTTCTCATCGACCCATCATGTATACCCAATATTTCGATGTACTTGCATGACATTTTTCTTAAAGTTATCATCCTGAACAAGTCTTACAAATAAACACGAAATGTTGATGAATATGTATTAAAAAATATATATCTCTTGGTTTTTCCTTTTTCATTTCCTATTACGTCGGATTACTCTCATCCTTCCTTTCTCATATATATATATATATATATATATATATATATATATATATATATATATATATATATATATATATATGTGTGTGTGTGTGTGGTGTGTGTGTGTGTGTGTTATATTGAAATAAATTCCAAAAGGAAATCAGGGTATAAGAGCTCAATGTAACAAACAGAGCAAGAATAAAATTAAAATAAAGTAACACGGAATCACATAATCACCGGTGCAATAATTTATTTCAACCCTCCGGTATTGTCAAGCATCCAAGTAGGGTGATTACATTTTTGAAAATGAGAAAAGAGAAATTCACACTCACCAATTCAAATATATATTTAAGTAAATAAGCAGAAGTCCTTTGCTTGATTATACCTTTTCATTTTTCGAATATACTCATAATCTTTTTAGTTAAATAATCAATATGTATCACGAGTACTTTCGATTCTTCGTAAAGTCGTCTTAAGATGACAAAACAATTAACAAAAAGCTGAAGAAAAAAAAAGGAAAAGAATTTACAAAACCAACCGAGAACGCCGTATGCGAGGTCGTTGAATGTTTATCCGGCGAGGAAAAAATAATCCTTGCGCCGATCTTGAAAAGGGGGCGCCAGTTCTTTCTCTAAAACATGTCTCCACCAGGGCAACGCTGGGTAAACACAGCTAGATCTAAATAAAACGTTAGTTTGTTACAAGTTTAATAACTGCGTTGTAATGTATACGGGGAACGGACTATTCGAGGCTAGCATTGTCGTTTTTGTTATGTTATTCGGGATACTTCATTGCATAAGGTCATTTCTCAAGAACATGTCTCCACCCGGGCAACGCTGGGTAAATATAGTTAGCTCGAAATACAAAACGATGCGTGTTTTTTAAATACACTTTGCATATGTTGTTCACCGTTCGCTTGTCAAATATCCATCATGGAGGATAAGGAGATCTTTATCATAGACGACATGGCCTGTAGGGACGTTGCGTACCCGCTGATCTCCAGAACTTCAAAGACGAATTGCAATCAACCAACTCCAACTGAATGGTCGGCAATGTCATAGATGGGTTTGGTCGGATATAGGAAATAGATAAAATGAAGCAGACTGTCCATCGGCTATTTAATCTTTTAAAATCCGTCCTGCCTCTGTCCGTTGCTCGTTTTTTAGATACGACCACGGATTTCTATAGTCGGCTCTGTCTGTCTATAAAACTGTCGCGCTGCTGTTTAAACTCCTCGCCCTTACATTCACAGGTTACATGAATTGGAATGAATACATAGAATATAATGCCGAGTGTGCTGTAACTGAAGTTAGCTCCCTATATCAAGTTAGAAAACTTCTCACACCTGATAGTATCCTATATCCCTACAAAGCCACCATCCGCCCATACATGGAGTATTGTTGTCACATCTGTGCTGGTGCACCAACCACTAGTCTCTCCCTATTAGACAGTGTGGGACCTATTACATTATAGACTCTTCTTTGAACTCTGTCTAAAATACATGGAAGACACTGCGAAGTCTGCTGCAAATAAAGTAGGCTCCCTTTACCAGGCTAGAAAACTTCTCACACCTGCCAGTATACTATATCTTTACAAAGCCACAATCCGCCCATGCATGGAGTATTGTTGTCACATCTGGGCTGGTGCACAAACCACTAGTTTCTCTCTTTTAGAATTGGTGCAAAAAGAGTCTCTAACCTCATATGTCCTGAACTGTATACCAAGCTCCAGCCCCTGACCCATGGCCGCACTATTGCGCCCCTGTGCTTGTATTACAAGTACTTCAACGAAGTGTACCCCGACGAACTTACTACACTTCTCAACGTAATTACCTCCGAAAAACCCGACTAGCAGCAAAATCATACCCCTTCACTGTAGATATCCCCCGATGTCGGAAAACTTTCTACTCTAATTGTGTTTTTTCTCGAATCGTTTACATTTGGAATTCCCTCCCTGCTCCCTGTTTCCCTGACTGTTCCAACATGCAGAAATTTAAATGTTAAGTGAACAAGCATCTCTTTGCACAACTCCCCCACTTAGGTAGGCGCCTATAAATCTGGGCCCCTAATTCTTCGGTGCGTCAATGTGTCTTCATGGAACGATTTGAATGCACTAAATATTACCGTTATTGATAAACGCGAATCTAGAACTACTTGGTCTAAAATTCACCGGCAACATTAATTCGAACAAATCCATAGACCATACTGTCATGTCTACCGCAAAGAAGGCAGGCTCCCTTTACCGGGCTAGAAAAAACTTCTCACACTTGCTAGCATTCGCTTATGCATGGAGTATTATTGTTGCCACGTCTGAGCTGGTGCAGCAGCAACTATTGTCCCCCTCTTAGACAGTGTGCAAAAAAAGGAGTCTCTAGCCTAATACGTCTCGAACTGTCTACCAAATTCCAGCCTCTGTCGCATCGCCGGCAATATTGCATCCCTGTGTTTGTTTTACTTGTACTTCCACGGAATGATAAAAATCCGAAAAAATATCTTGCTGTTCTTGTCCCCACTTAGGATGCCGCCTATAAATTAATCTGACCCTTAATCAAAGTAGCCCCTTATATGTTAGTGGGCATGTGCCTTGTTTAGGATGAATAAAAGTAGAAATATAAAAAAAAAGAACAGACTCATATCATTTGTAAAACGTAATAAAATCTCCATAAGTGGCTCTACCCTCAGCTGGTAATAGCACTACCCTTGCTGGACGTAGAGAATAGACGTATCTTATTTTAGATACGTCCTCTGTTTGTTTTTGTTGTTGTTCTGTCACGCTTGTTTCAAAATGCATTCTCATCGGCTTGTTACACGTAATGTGCTGATAGAATATTAGAAACACGTGATTAATAGCATGTCGAGCGGCCATTTGCAAGATAGAAAAGGCGCATGCTCAAATTTGCGATGTTTCTTTTGTTTGATTTTTTTTTAACATAGTACATCCCAAACAAGGCAGGCCACCACTGTAGACGTAAAGGGCTACTGAGAAAAAAAAAGGGAGAAAGTTTTTTTGGGGGGGGGGGGTTCAAACTAAATTGGGATCTGCGCAGCGAGATGTCTGTTAACATTAGTTTTGAATTTCTGCATGTCAGTAGTGTCGGGGAAACAGGGGACATGGAGGGAGTTCCAGAGGCCAGCAGCCACGAGGAAAGAAGCTATTTAAGTAGAAAGCTCTCCGGCATCTGGGGACCTCCACAGTGAATGGATGGGATTTAGTTGATTGTCGAGTTGATCTAGTGAATTTACGTCGAGGGGACACCAGAGTAGCCAGTTCATCGGAGCATAATTCATTGAAGTATTTGTAAATAGTATTTTCGTTGGTCTGTTAGCGTTAAATTTGAAATAGCATTTTCATCGGTCTGTCATGCTTTCGTTTGTCTATAAGGCTTAAGTTTTAAATAGCATTTTCTGGGTCTGTCACGCCTAAGTTTAGAATAGTATATTTGTTGGTCTGTCACGCTTACGTCTGTAATAGCATTTTCGTTGGTCTGTCACACTTATATTTAAATAGAATTTTCGCTGGTCTATCAAGCTAAAGTTTTAAATAAAAATTTTGCCAGTCTATCAGCCTTAACTTACAAATAGCATTTTCGTTGGTCTGTCACGCTTAAATTTTAAATAGAATGGTCCTCGATCTGTCACACTAAAGTTTGAAATAGTATTTTTGTTGGTCTGTCAGGTTTAAGTTTGAAATAGCTTGTCCATCGTAAAACTCGCAGATTAAGTGGACATATCTTATGATAACTGTCCGTTACAGTGCACTTTTAATCCCGATGGTCGGTCAAAAAGCAATAGAAAGTCGTCTAAGTGCATGCGATTTAATGGTAGACGTCTTCAAAGGAAACACAGACGTGAAAGTCTCCATATTTACAAATGGAATACTCGAAATAGTCTCGAACCAGTTTATAAATTGAATCATCGAAATAGTCTCGAACTAGTTTACAAACGGAATCACCGATATAGTCTCGAACCAATTTACAAATTGAATCATCGAAATAAACTATAACCCGTTTACAAGTTGAGTCATCGAAATAGTCTCGAACTAGTTTACAAACGGAATCACCGAAATAGTCTCGAACAAATTTACAAATTGAATCATCGAAATAAACTAGAACCCGTTTACAAGTTGAGTCATCGAAATAGTCTCGAACCAATTTACAAATTGAATCATCGAAATAAACTAGAACCAGTTTACAAATTGAGTCATCGAAATAGTCTCGAACCAATTTACAAATTGAATCATCGAAATAGTCTCGAACTAGTTTACAAACGGAATCACCGAAAGAGTCTCGAACCAATTTACAAATTGAATCATCGAAATAAACTAGAACCCGTTTACGAGTTGAGTCATCGAAATAGTCTCGAACCAATTTACAAATTGAATCATCGAAATAAACTAGAACCAGTTTACAAGTTGAGTCATCGAAATAGTCTCGAACCAATTTACAAATTGAATCATCGAAATAAACTAGAACCCGTTTACAAGTTGAGTCATCGAAATAGTCTCGAACCAATTTACAAATTGAATCATCGAAATAGTCTCGAACTAGTTTACAAGTTGAGTCATCGAAATAGTCTCGAACCAATTTACAAATTGAATCATCGAAATAGTCTCGAACTAGTTTACAAACGAAATCACCGAAATAGTCTCGAACTAATTTACAAATTGAATCATCGAAATAAACTAGAACCAGTTTACAAATTGAGTCACCGAAATAGTCTCGAACTAATTTACAAATTGAATCACCGAATTAGTCTCGAACCAAGTTACAAATTGAATCATCGAAATAAACTAGAACCCGTTTACAAGTTGAGTCATCGAAATAGTCTCGAACCAATTTACAAATTGAATCATCGAAATAAACTAGAACCCGTTTACAAGTTGAGTCATCGAAAGAGTCTCGAACCAATTTACAAATTGAATCATCGAAATAGTCTCGAACTAGTTTACAAACAGAATCACCGAAAGAGTCTCGAACTAATTTACAAATTGAATCATCGAAATAAACTAGAACCAGTTTACAAATTGAGTCACCGAAATAGTCTCGAACCAATTTACAAATTTAATTATTGAAATAAACTAGAACCAGTTTACATACGGAATCACCGAAATAGTCTCGAACCAATTTACAAATTGAATCATCGAAATTAACTAGAACCAGTTTACAAATTGAATCGTCGAAATAGTCTCGAACCAGTATACAAACTGAATCATCCAAATAGTCTCGAAACAGTTTACAGATTGAATAACTAAAATAAACTAGAAATGGTTTACAAACTGAATCATCGAACCAGTTTACAAATAAAATCCTTGAAATAGTCTCGAAACAGCTTATGTTTAATGTTGAGTATTTTTGCGTCTTCTGTTTGGTTAATCGGTTTACAGCAGTCAAATGACCAGAAAAAATGAATCGTTCATAACATTTACAATCCTCTCTGCGATCCTACCATATTTGGTACAAATTAATTTCGGTTTGTGCCTGACTTGTCCACCCAATTTCAGTCATAGATGTCCAACAGTCTTTGCTTTATCGCCATTATCTTATTATCTTTTTAAACGAGTGTAGTAGTTTACTGAAATCGTTGCTAGTCAATAAGTATAAAGGGGTTTAATAAGGCTGTGTGCAATGCGAAATAAAGCAAAATGGTGAAAGACGGGATGAAAAAATAATAATTGCAGGCAATATATGCGATATTTTACTGCAAAGAATTTATATCTTTATTTTTCAGTAAATCTTTCACATATCACCTCAGTATGTTTTTCTTATTGCGAATACAATGCAGAAGGATTGAAAATATTGTGATATTTCGAGATAAATCCCCCTTCTAAAAAATCAAACGATTTTTCCGGTTACAGTGAAGGAAGAAACGCTCATGATAGCTATTATATGAAAGATGCCAAGAATCCTCAACAATATATATATATATATATATATATATATATATATATATATATATATATATATATATATTAAGTTAAGTATTTGTTATTGTTTTTACAGGCGATAGTAACAGCGTTTGTATTTTTCCACTTCCTAAGCAGTAAAAGAGTCATGCAGAATATCGCCCTTAATAAGACGTGTTTTTTATTTTTTATATATATTTATTAATTTTAAATACATAAAAGTAATACATGGACACGTGTTTCTGGCTATCAGCGTCATCAGCATGGCTAACTTAAGCAAGGATCGAACCCTCGATTACATTGTCCATAATCTGAAGATGAACGTTCATAAAATATCATAGTCATCGGCATGGCTAACGTAAGCAAGGATCGAACCCTCGATTACATTGTAAGTAGTCTGAAGTTTTATCTCCGGACCACAACGTCTTGACCGGAATATGTACGATTTTTTATCGCCGAAATATTAAGCATATGTATTAATTAAATGAGTTAGAATATATATGTACAACATGAACTTAAAACTAATACTTTTCTAAAAAGTGCTCAATATAAATTAGAGATTATATAAGTAAAAAATTAAAGAAACATTAGAAACAGGCTACGTGACTCGACCTACGTTTCAATGCTTACGCGTCTCGTTCATGACTGTCCTTAACAAGATGCTTAAATGTTGAAAACGTTACCCTGTCGTTTTTAGCTTTCCGTATACCACCCTTACCCCACTGGTTAGTGGCTTGGAACTACAACAAAGCGAATAAACCACTTCTTGTCTTCAACAGTTTACCCCGTCTTGGTCTTTATTTTCGGGCAAGATCACAGGAAGAAGCGAACGACCAGCTAGGTATGTTATGAACGTTCATCTAGTTTAATTGATTGTGACTTGTGAGACATTAGACCTCCCCTAAAAAGGGAGGTATATATAACAATAACAGAAACTCACTTGTTGCACAGAGAAAGTTGTTTATTTTTGAGTGACCGAGCATGAGTGATATGTTGGTAGTCTTTCACGGGCTAATTTTAGTGTTCATCAGACTGTTCTTTTTTCAAAACTTTTGTTCGCTCCAAACAATTGAATATTTCCACCGAAACGAAAATGGCTACTCTTTGGCCTTTTGGCTAAGATCAAAGGGTAGTATCTGTTCCGATGGATACTGCACCCCATACTGGTGTTGTCTTGGCCTTCGTGTCTTGATTTACGCCGGTCAATGGGTCTGTCCTGCGCAGTTCTGGGAGGTTCACCTTCCCAGGCTTTGCCTCCCCTCTTTGGTGAGGAGTAAGTTTATTGCTTACTGTCTGAGGCGCCTCTACCGGGGAATGCCGACGGGGCTGCCCAGGCAATTTTTAAACCTCACTTTCCCGACCCGACCTTGGGTTACATCTTACTTGTGGGAGTAAGATAAAAACTGGCCTTGTGCCTAACTCCTGGAGAGGAGTAAATCGATACTCTGATAGGGGCCAGATTTATAAGAAGGTATGGAGCAAGATATCTGTTCACATTATATTTACCTTACTGCATGTGCGTACGGCCTGGAAAACAGGAAGCAGGGAGGGAATTCAAAAGGCAAGCGGTTTTCGGAAAAAAGTTTTTCGAGTAGAAAATTTTCCGACATCTAGGTTTTTTATAGTGAAGGGGTGGGATTTTGCTGCTAGTCGGGTGGGAGTGGAGCATTTACATTAAATGGGTACAAGTGCAGTTAGTTTATCGGAGTATATTTAGTGAGAGTGCTTATAAAACAAACACAGGAATGCAAGAACAGCAGTGATGCGACCGGGACTGAAGCTTCGCAGACACTGTGGGATTTGTCAAATAAAAAAAATACAAACATTTTTAAAGTATAAAAATACAATTCAATATTTGCAAAGTACATCATGAAATTAATTAATTATAAATATAAAGGTTGATGTGCCGTAAAACAAAACACGGAAACTTAACGCTATAATAATATTAATTGTAAGATATTCAGAACTTGAAACATAAAAACTTTTTCAAAATGACTGCATTCGGCATTTAATAACCCGAAAAGGGTTGATATGCCGTAAAAAACCAACAAAACCAACCACTATGAAGAAATGATTAAAGATATGTAGAACTTGAAGCATGCAAACTTTTACTACAATGATTGCATTCGGCATTTAATAACCTCAAAAGTGTTGATGTAACGGAGAGCGGCCGACTGACGTAAATGCAGACACTTGTCGGCGCCGTTCAAAGAGACAGCGTCTGGTATGCTGTGTGTGGGGTGCGAACCCGAAAACGCTCGCGGACGACAAAAAAGAAAGAGGAGTGGAAGGAGAAGGGGTTTAGAAAGTCAAATAAGGTTTTTATTTGAAGATCCGGGCAGCGGTGTCGAGTGAGAGATTTATGCAAATTAAGTTGGTTTGTATGCGTCGCATTTTTTTTTAATAAGAGAGGGGAAATGATTCGGTGAGCGACGTGGGGATCGTTCTGAACGTGGGATCGTAAAGCGAACGAAAGGAGAGAATAGTGCTGGATTTTTTTTATGTTGGACTGAACAACGTTTTTTTTTTTTACACTGGAGAGAGATATTAACATTCATTTGGACTTGATCTTGGCGACACCTCTGTTTAACTGTTCCGATACTGTCTCTTTATTTTCCTACATATATTGATTCGCTATTCTGTTACAGTTATGAAACTTTGTCAAGAATATGCATTAATTGAACAAAGTCAGATTAAATATACAAATACTATTTCTTTATTTTTTCTACAGTTGATATGCCGTAAATTCTTAATGTGTTGGCCCCTCAATTCTTTTGCCATGACACATACGAAAGCCTGTACGGTTTCTCAACTGGTCAGGTATGAGAGACGAACTGTAGCTTGGAAGATAGATTAGACATTCTTTTTTACACCCTGTCCAAGAGGCTGTCAATAAATGAGCTCCACTATTCGGGGAAGAAGGAAAGATGAGGGAGTCCTGAATCTAGAACTCTGGACACGTCGGAGCCACTCAATAAACTGATCGGCTGGAAATCTCTTTAGTGTTGGCGGCAAACGTGTTTGGCACGGGCCGAAAATTGTTTAAGAGAAAGGGTGGGATATCTTATGAACGAATATATATTGACCAAAAGATGCAGTCCGTTTAAAATGGTGCGGTTGTTCACAAAGGAGTCACTTCACTACCAGTCGTCTATGGCTTCCGACCGTTTACAAAATGTATAGCACACAAGCTTGGACTGCTCCTAGCCCTAAACCCTATATATTATTTTGTTATTTTTTATTTTTTTGTAATTTCTGTAATTTTCTAATTTTCTAAATAGCGCGGTTAATGCCGAAGCCATTTTCGCCAGAAAATTTAAAAAAAGTTTATTGTTAACGATAAAAAAAATTATTTCTCTACCCCTGTCTGTGTATCTATCTCTTTAGTTCTACGTAATAATATGGTATAATTAGATTAAAAAAATAAAACCAGGGAGAAGCAAATAGTAAAGGAATCACACAGATATATATATATATATATATATATATATATATATATATATATATATATATATAGTCTCGGAAGTTTCTCAACCATTAAAACTATATTAAAAAAAAAGAAGAAAAAAAATGTTATAGTCCCAAGTCTTCCAGTGGAAAATCACTCATGTAAGTCAATTTATTTTTTACAGTTATTATATTAGTTTATTTCTAACACTATTTTAAGGGATCATCAGGTGTTTACCATGAAAAACTGTTTCGGGAATTTAATATATATATGTAAATAGCACACGGTGGTCAGGGTGAGAGGAATAGTACTTGCAAGTGAGAGAAAAGTAACTCCCTCGACTACGTCTGTTATATTAGTAATAACAACTGAAACTGTTGGTCGGATTAAATATAAAAAGTGAAAAAATAGATTGAATTTTTTTGTTCAGAACACGAAAGGGTATGCTCATTATCTTAGATATTAGACCAATAATTTATGTAGCTATTGTTTATAAAGCCATACCGGTCAACAAAATAGGGGAAATCTCAATTTACTTTATATATAAGACTAGTGTACACATTCAATCAAAAATAACGATTTTTTTTAAACTACCTCCCACAAGGTAAGATGTGACACAAGGTCGGGAAAGTGGGATTAGATAAGCCAGCGCTCGAGAGTTGAGCACTCTGGCCATTTAAAAATTGCCTGGGCAGCCCCGTTGGCATTCCCCGGTAGGGGCGCCTCAGACAGTAAGCAATAAACTTACTCCTCCCCAAAGAGGGGAGGCAAAGCCTGGGAGGGTGGACCTCCTAGAACTGCACAGGACCAGTCTCGTGCAGTATCCATCGGAACAGATACTACACTTTGATCTTGGCCAAAAAGCCAACGACCGATAAAAATGTATAAACATATACACATATCTAACTTTATATAAAGTGAAATATAAAAAGCCAAAGTCTTTATAAAACAATCGTTCAAATTATTAATAATCAATATCTCTCTATATATAATGTTACAAACAATTTATTTAAAAGCTATACGTTACATATTTCAGCGACGTACCATAATTTCATTGACATGGATTGACCTGTTATGGTTTATGTCAATGTACGTATCTGAAATATGTAACGTGTAGTTTTTAAAGAACTAACTTGTATTTTAGCTTTCATACTTTGCGATCTAGAAATTTATTGATTTCTTTTTAACATACCCCGACGTACTATATATATAAGTTATGAAAATATATTTATGGCAATTAAGCTACACAGAGGATCCTGCGTTTCATCCCCGGGGGAATCTTAAGGCTAAAATGCATGGAGTTATTTTTGCCGGGTGTTTTTATTTGCACGGCTAGCTAGTTAACCAATCTGATTCTTTGTTGTTCTCTTAGCCAATCATTGGGCTTCTCACGAACAAAGGTCCAGTTAGTTTTACTTCCCATTTCCTATTCTATTTATCTGTTTTTTATAGAGTGGCCTATCCCTGTTTCTTTGTTGTGTCAATATAATGGGTGAACTTATTTTAACACGTGGTTCTTTGTATTTCTGTTTTTGTTTTAGTTTTTCAGTTGTTAGGTTTTTGTTTAGTTTAGGTTTTTTTTATTTATTTGTTTGTTTATTTATTTATTCTTTTATTTATTTATTGATTTATTTATGTATTGTTAGCCTAACGTGAATTTTATTCTGTGCAGGCAGCTTTTTGCTATCTCACTTTTACAGTTTAATAGATTTTAGTGGTCTTTAAAGTTTAGGATTTCAAATTTCTCATTCAGACGCAATCTACAAAAACAGGAAAAAAATGAATTTTCGCCGATTTTACTTCCGAATAAGCGTTTACGCGCTCTTAAAAGTTCATATAAAAAATGTTCCTCGTCGTACATCGTTCAATTACATGTAAGCGTCGCTCCAACAAAACACAAATAAAGTACCATTTACGGTCAGTTTCATTTGTCTTGTGCCAAACAACATTTTATGTCAATATCGCGATAAATCTAATTCGTTTAAATTGGGACCTTAAACAATAAAAACAGGAATATATAAAATCTAGACTTCGAATGAAAGCTGATTTTAATTGAAATCAAAACGAAACTATTCGGTATCATATTATGTAACACATGGTTTTGGGGTGTCGTCGAGTGTTTAAATACAACCCTTTTTGTAGGGACAGTTTCGTGATTTTGAAAATGGTGTTTATCGCGTTTTGCGTTCGTAACTCTTCGTATATGTATATTAATAAAGATATTTATTAATAATAAAAGAATGCACACAACCTTATATTGAATATAGGCATACAATTAAAGTGGGACCTGATATTGACATTGGTGAATGGTATTCATCTCATAATACGAGTTAAATATAAAACGTAATCACAATTAACTTTAAGTATAAATGTCCTGAAAAGTACTTTTGAATCCTCATAATACTTTATAATGAGGTAATTAACATCATTTAATAAAAAAACTAAATATTTAATAACCCCTTTCGGTATTTTGTTCATGTCTAGGTAACTATAAACTATTTTCGTTGTAAGGGACAAATTCCCCCCCCCCCCTTAGTTTCGCATTTAATAGAAACTTACTACTTAAGTGAAGAATTTTGGGTAATTAATGTTCTGTTAGTATTGATTTAAACGATTTATACAGAAAGACTAAACATCTTCCACAAAAACACCGAAGAATAACCATCTTAATAGTTGCTTCAATGGATGGATGAGTCCCATGTAACTCACCGGGTTTCCGAGAATATATATTCCAGAATGATCGGTTCATAACAAAAACAACAATTATTTTACAGTTTATATATATGCACCCATCAATGTTAACATTTACAAAAAAAATATAATGTACCAACGTTACCCACCGTATATCTTAGAATAGGTATTCCAAAATTCATAATGATCTGTTCGTTAGTTTAGGAGATTACTCTGTACATATATATATATATATATATATATATATATATATATATATATATATATATATATAAAGTTATGTGTTTGTATTTGCTTATATATATATATATATATATATATATATATATATATATATATAAGAAAATACAAACACATAACTTTATATATATATATACATATGTAGAAGGATGAAAAGGAATTAGAAAAGCAAAAGTCAAATCGTATTGCTATTCAGTTGCTCATAGCAAGGTATATTCCGCAAAAAGGCAATTTATTCAAGTTAAATTTTTCCTTAAGCCAGGCTTTTCAAAGATCAAAATCTTATCATCAGAGGAAGTCGTTGGGATAGATAAGTTGGCAAAGGCCAAGATTTAAAATTTGAAAAAGTAAAATAAAAATTGTAGGGAAAAAACACAAGGCGAAACTCTGCCAGAATGCAAGCAAATGTCCGATTGCAAAAAAGTATACACACATATATATATATATATATATATATATATATATATATATATATATATAAAGAGAGAGAGAGAGGCGAGATAGAGAGGAGAGAGGGGGAGAAAGAAGGCGCGTTTTAGAAACGGGTGCTTATGATAATTAATTTTAAAGGGAGGGTGAGAGTGTGAGAGGGTGAGGGGGTGAGAGGGTGAGAGATAAAGGGAAAGTGAAAAAGAGAGCACAAGAGAAAGAGATGGTAGAAGACAAAGACATAGAGAATAAGAGACAGTGAGACACTCTGGATATATATATATATATATATATATATATATATATATATATATATATATATATATATATATAGAGAGAGAGAGAGAGAGAGAGAGAGAGAGAGAGAGAGAGAGAGAGGGATGCTATTTGAGAAAAATGTGCTGACGCTAATCGATTTCAGCGGGAGGGAGAAAGGGAAAGAAAAAGGGTACCAGACCGTAAAAGATAGAGACACCAATAATATAAGAGACAGGGAAAGAGAGGGGGAGAGAGATAAAGAGAGAGAAAGAGCGCGCGAGCGAGAGAGAGAGAGAGAGAGGTGATAGTTGAGAAAAATGTGCTGACGCTAATAGATTTCAGCGGGAGGGGGTAAGGGAAAGAGATAAATGGAGAAAGAGAGAGAAAGAGAAATGGTACGAGACCGTAAAAGACGGAGACACCAAGAATAAGAGAGAGGGAAAGATAAGGGAGAGAGATGGAGAGAGAGGGGGAGAGAGAGAGATGATATTGGTAGAAAAATGTGCTCTGGCACTAATCGATTTCAGCGGGAGAGAGACAGAGAAAAAGATGAAGGGAGAAAGAGAGGGAAAGAGAAATGGTACGAGACCGTAAAAGAGAGAGACACCAAGAATAAGAGAGAGAACGAGAGGGAGAGAGAGAGAGAGATAGCGAGAGAGAGAGAGATAGCGAGAGAGAAAGAGAGAGAGAGAGATAGCGAGAGAGAGATAGCGAGAGAGAGAGAGAAAGAGAGAGAGAGATAACGAGAGAGAGAGAGAAAGTGACAGTAACAGACAGCGACGAAGAAAGACGAAACGTTGAAAAGATTCCCAAAGTAAATTCCCATTCGATTTTCCTTTGATGAAATAATTCCCTTTGTTTCGCCAGTAATTTCCCAGCCAATCGGGTTCAATTGTCCATCCCCGGAGAATGGACATTGGTTCAACTTGATTATACGCACCCGACTGACCTTTCAGTCTTGCACCAAGACCGAAAACAATAAGTACAGCGCGCCACCCACACCCGAAAAAAAAGAATGCCACCCGTTGAACCGTTAATAAAATTCACAATCCTTTTCAGCAATCCAACCATATTTTGTACAAATAAACTTCACTCTATATCTGACTTGTCCACCAAGTTTCAATTATAAATGTCTAACAGTCTTTTTTATCGCCATTCATATATAAGTAGATAAGTGATGAGAATAACAATTAGATAGAATGCAGTATCTATTAAATCATCAATAGTTCAAACAACAGTAATATATTTAAAAAAATTTTATTTTCCTTAATCCATAGATTTTCAAAGATATGCTTTTATCATCGGAACTTCGGATGCCTTCTCTCTACACTTGCTTCATGTTTTGACTCCTAGTATTTTTTTTTAAAACGAACTTCAATTTACTTCTCAATGGTGATGGTTTTCTTTGCATATTTTTTACTTTTTAAATTGTTTGTATTTTCATGTTATATTTTCAAATGTTTCGAAAAATCAAAAGCTAGCGGTGTGTATCCACTTCCCTTTTTGAATAGTGCAAAATGCAATCTCCTCCTATCACATCTGATTTTGATTTTAAGCTGATGCTTTAAATGTGAAAGGATAAGATGTTATCGAAAGTAATAACAATAAAATCTACCCATACAAAATATAGGATAAGTTTCTAAGTGGGAGAAAAAGGGAGTCAGGACTCATTTGTACCACAAGCTAAGAGACTTTGCTAACTGGAATAGGGTCTGATAAGACCCCAGATCGGCGTGCACCATGCATAGGCAGGGAACACGTACTCAAACTTGGTTCGTCTAAATACGCATTAATCCACCTCCTTTTTAAATAGTGCAGAGTGCAATCTCCTCCTATCACATCTGATTTTGACTTTAAGCTGATGCTTAAAATGCGAAGGATAAGATGTAATCACAAGTAATAACAATAAAATCTATCCATTCATAGTATAGGGTAAACCCGGATAAAATAGGCCATGTTTTTGACGTTTTCTTTCTTTGACATCTGATAACTTCCTGAAAACTGCATGCATAAAGGAGACAATGAAGTAACCCGAAAACCTTACTATCAATTTCTATGCATCCTCCTTCCTCACTCACTCCACTTGTTCACCGCCACCGACAACAACGATAGAGTAAACCGGGGTGAAATGGGCCACTTTTTTGTCGTTTTCCTTCTTTGACGTCTGATAACTTCCCTAAAACAGCATGTATGAACTATCAATTTCTATGCATCCTCCTTCCTCACTCACTCCACTTGTTCACCGCCACCGACAACAAAGATAGGGTAAACCGGGGTGAAATGGGCCACTTTTTGGCGTTTTCCTTCTTTGACGTCTGATAACTTCCCTAAAACAACATGTATGAACTATCAATTTCTATGCATCCTCCTTCCTCACTCACTCCACTTGTTCACCGCCACCGACAACAAAGATAGAGTAAACCGGGGTGAAATGGGCCACTTTTTGGCGTTTTCCTTCTTTAACGTCTGATAACTTCCCTAAAACAACATGTATGAACTATCAATTTCTATGCATCCTCCTTCCTCACTCACTCCACTTGTTCACCGCCACCGACAACAAAGATAGGGTAAACCGGGATGAAATGGGCCACTTTTTGGCGTTTTCCTCCTTTGACGTCTGATAACTTCCCTAAAACAGCATGTATGAACTATCAATTTCTATGCATCCTCCTTCCTCACTCACTCCACTTGTTCACCGCCACCGACAACAAAGATAGAGTAAACCGGGATGAAATGGGCCACTTTTTGGCGTTTTCCTTCTTTAACGTCTGATAACTTCCCTAAAACAACATGTATGAACTATCAATTTCTATGCATCCTCCTTCCTCACTCACTCCACTTGTTCACCGCCACCGACAACAAAGATAGGGTAAACCGGGATGAAATGGGCCACTTTTTGGCGTTTTCCTCCTTTGACGTCTGATAACTTCCCTAAAACAGCATGTATGAACTATCAATTTCTATGCATCCTCCTTCCTCACTCACTCCACTTGTTCACCGCCACCGACAACAAAGATAGAGTAAACCGGGGTGAAATGGGCCACTTTTTGGCGTTTTCCTTCTTTGACGTCTGATAACTTCCCTAAAACAACATGTATGAACTATCAATTTCTATGCATCCTCCTTCCTCACTCACTCCACTTGTTCACCGCCACCGACAACAAAGATAGAGTAAACCGGGGTGAAATGGGCCACTTTTTGGCGTTTTCCTTCTTTAACGTCTGATAACTTCCCTAAAACAACATGTATGAACTATCAATTTCTATGCATCCTCCTTCCTCACTCACTCCACTTGTTCACCGCCACCGACAACAAAGATAGGGTAAACCGGGATGAAATGGGCCACTTTTTGGCGTTTTCCTCCTTTGACGTCTGATAACTTCCCTAAAACAGCATGTATGAACTATCAATTTCTATGCATCCTCCTTCCTCACTCACTCCACTTGTTCACCGCCACCGACAACAAAGATAGAGTAAACCGGGATGAAATGGGCCACTTTTTGGCGTTTTCCTTCTTTAACGTCTGATAACTTCCCTAAAACAACATGTATGAACTATCAATTTCTATGCATCCTCCTTCCTCACTCACTCCACTTGTTCACTGCCACCGACAACAAAGATAGGGTAAACCGGGGTGAAATGGGCCACTTTTTGGCGTTTTCCTCCTTTGACGTCTGATAACTTCCCTAAAACAGCATGTATGAACTATCAATTTCTATGCATCCTCCTTCCTCACTCACTCCACTTGTTCACCGCCACTGACAAAAACGATAGGGTAAACCGGGGTGAAATGGGCCACTTTTTGGCGTTTTCCTTCCTTGACGTCTGATAACTTCCCTAAAACAGCATGTATGAACGGGAAAATGTGCTCAGGGCAGCAAATGAGGGTCTCAACATTCAGTCAAATAGATATAATGTAGGGTAATTGTTGTGAAGTTGTCCCACAGTAAATAATAAATAAAGGAAGTCAAGTCGAGGGTTGGTTCAACAAGTGTATTAACAAAGTAAGAAAATGACTAGCTAGACAGTTACAAGACTGTGCTTTGTCTTCTGGTGACTCTGGTGACTCGCACTATTTATAGTGACAACCGGTGCAGTTTCTCCTGTGTAAGAACGGCCGGTGTAACAGTAATGTTCTCTATAGTACTAAAATGTATCCAGTTTTATGAGATACTTTACATATCTTGAAAAATATTACCCGGGTGAATAGAGCTATCTATATTAAATATTAAAAAATTACCGTAAAAAAGAGTATTAAGTATTTTTTCATCAACACATATTCTTCCATTCTTGTTCATTTATATTCCTTCATTCTCATTCATTTATATTCCTTTATTCTCATTCATTTATATTTCTTCATTCTCGTTCATTTATATTCCTTTATTCTTATTCATTTATATTCCTTCATTCTTCTTCATTTATATTCTTCAATTCTCGTTTATTTACATTCCTTCATTCTCATTCATTTATATTCCTTTAATCTCATTCATTTATATTCTTTCATTCTCCTTCATTTATATTCTTCCATTCTCTTTCATTTATATTCTTCCATTATCATTCATTTATATTCTTCCATTCTCCTTCATTTATATTCTTCCATTATCATTCATTTATATTCCTTCATTTACATTCATTTATATTCCTTCATTCTCATTCATTTATATTCCTTCATTCTCATTCATTTATATTCCTTTATTCTCATTCATTTATATTTCTTCATTATCGTTCATTTATATTCCTTCATTTACATTCATTTATATTCCTTCATTCTCCTTCATTTATATTTCTTCATTATCGTTCATTTATATTCCTTCATTCTTCTTCATTTATATTCTTCAATTCACGTTTATTTACATTTCTTCATTCTTATTCATTTATATTCCTTTATTCTCATTCATTTATATTCTTTCATTCTCCTTCATTTATATTCTTTCATTCTCCTTCATTTATATTCTTCCATTATCATTCATTTATATTCCTCCATTCTCCTTCATTTATATTCTTCCATTCTCCTTCATTTATATTCTTCCATTCTCCTTCATTTATATTCTTCCATTATCATTCATTTATATTCCTTCATTTACATTCATTTATATTCCTTCATTCTCATTCATTTATATTCCTTCATTCTCATTCATTTATATTCCTTTATTCTCATTCATTTATATTCCTTCATTCTCCTTCATTTATATTCCTTCATTCTCATTCATTTATATTCCTTCATTATCGTTCATTTATATTCCTTCATTCTTCTTCATTTATATTCCTTCATTCTCATTCATTTATATTCTTCCATTATCATTCATTTATATTCCTTCATTCTCCTTCATTTATATTCTTCCATTCTTGTTCATTTATATTCCTTCATTCTTCTTCATTTATATTCTTCAATTCTCGTTTATTTACATTTCTTCATTCTTATTCATTTATATTCCTTTATTCTCATTCATTTATATTCTTTCATTCTCTTTCATTTATATTCTTCCATTATCATTCATTTATATTCCTTCATTCTCCTTCATTTATATTCCTTAATTCTCCTTCATTTATATTCTTCCATTCTCCTTCATTTATATTCCTTCATTTACATTCATCTATATTCCTTCATTCTCATTCATTTATATTCCTTCATTCTCCTTCATTTATATTTTTCCATTCTCATACATTTATAGTCTTCCATTCTCGTTCATATATATTCTGTTATTCTTATTCATTTATATTCCTTTATTCTTCTTCATTTATATTCTTCTATTCTCGTTAATTTATATTCCTTCATTCTCCTTTATTTATATTCCTTCTTTCTCGTTCATTTATATTCTTTTATTCCTATTCATTTATATTTCTTTCATTCTCCTTTCTATTTTTATTCTTTCATTCTCGTTCATTTATATTCCTTTCATTCTCCTTCTATGTATTCCTTTGTTCTTATTAATTCCTGCATTCTCCTTTATATATATATTTATATTCTCGTTCGGTTATATTCTTCCATTCCCGTTTATTTATATTCCTTCATTCTCCTTCTTTTATATTCCTTCACACTCATTCATTTATAGTTTCTTTATTCTCGTTCATATATTATTTATTTATATTCCTCCTATTCTCATTCATTTATATTCTTCCATTGTCCTTCATTTATATTCTCCCATTCTCCTTCATTTATATTTCTTCATTCTACTTTATTTATATTCCTTCCATTTTCATTCATTTATATTCTTCCATTTTCGTTCATTTATATTCTACCATTCTCATTTATTTATATTCTCCCATTCTCATTCATTTATATTTCTTCCATTCTCCTTCATTTATATTCTTCCATTCTCGTTCATTTATATTCTACCATTCTCATTTATTTAT
>OY744554.1:34750970-34753470 GCA_963556195.1 Sepiola atlantica
GTGTAAGAGTGGGGAAGAAGGGAATAATATTACTGTTAATAATAATAGTCAAAATAATAATAATGGTGGTGGCCCGGCGAATTTAAAAGATAAAAATAAAAATAAAAATAAACAAATAAATAAAAATAATAATAAGGATAAAAAAATAATAAAAATCCCGCGTGGCAGGGAAAAATACTGTAGGCATAAGCGTGTTATTAAAATAGCACTGGCTATTTGGTGTAACGGTTTCCGGGTGTCAAGCGGGTCCTAAAGTGTGATACTGAGTGAAGTGTGGAGAGGTATAAGGGAATGGATTTGGGGAGCTTGAAAATTTTAAAGGTTAGGTGACTTAAAGCGGAGGTTATGGAAAGTAGAGGATATGGAAGTACTATAGCAAAATTATAGAACGATAAATGAGCCTCGGATCTAACTGACCGATTCACTATCAACAGGTTCGGCTGTTGACGGCCCGAAAGAGCCTGCTACGAATCTGTTGATAGTGGATCGGGCTCTAAGGGTGTATTAAAAAGATCAAATATTTAAGGGGTCCGGCACGGGAGAAGTCTAATGGAAATTGGATGTCTGTCTAACGGCTGTCTATGGCATTATCTAAAGTTGGTGTTTATAAAGGGGTGGTGTTTACAAAACAGGTAGTTCTTCGTCGTCGAGGGGGGGGGGAGGTAATTAATCGATAAAGGTAGGTGTCTGATTCTAATAATTGGGGTTGCTTGGGGTGGGTGGATAACTTAATAAGAAATATAAAAAAATATTTAAGAAAATAAAAAAATAAATATATAGAAAAATATAATAAAATAAAATAAAATGATAATAAAAAAACAGGAAAAAAACAGGAAAATCATCTCCACAGAATCCAAGACACCAGACCCCACAGGATGCTCGTGCCATAACAAGAACGACTGCCCTTTAGAGGGGAATTGCAAAGTCAGCTCCCTAATTTATGAGGCTAATGTTACAAGCCTCCCCAGCGGGTTAACAGAAAAATATATTGGAATGACACAAGGACCCTTTAAAAACAGACTATATGTACATAGGCATACATTCAAATACAGAGCCAGAGCCAACACCAGCCTTGCAACCCGAATATGGCAACTGAAAGACGACGGGACCCCATTCACCATTAAATGGAAGAACATCGAGAGAAGACCATCTTTCTCCCCAGCCATCAACAAGTGCCCCTTGTGCGATGCGGAAAAATACCACATATTACGAGCCATTATGGACCCGCATATCACCTGCTTAAACTCAAGAGATGAAGTATTCCGAGGCTGTATCCACAGACGCAAAGCACTCCTCATAAACTGGACTGACCGACACAATAATGACTAAGACAAACCCATCTTGCACACCCTGCCTTGACCAACCACTCCATTTCTCAACCCCATATGACCCTTACCCCCTCACCTAACCCTAGATATAAACGTAATTCCCTAATTTTTTTATATCTCTTATTTTTTTATATCTCTTATTTTTTAAATTTTTTTAATTTTAATTTTTTTAATTTTAATTTTTTTAATTTTTTAAATTTTTAAATTTTATTTTCTTAATACCCTTTTTATATATTTTTAACATTTTTTATTTATATTTTATTTCTTATTTTTTATTTTTTATTTTTTATTCTTTATTGGTGTTTTTTTATTATTGTGTTTTTTTATTATCATTTTATTTTATTTTATTATATTTTTCTATATATTTATTTTTTTATTTTCTTAAATATTTTTTTATATTTCTTATTAAGTTATCCACCCACCCCAAGCAACCCCAATTATTGGAATCAGACACCTACCTTTATCGATTAATTACCTCCCCCCCCCTCGACGACGAAAAACTACCTGTTTTGTAAACACCACCCCTTTATAAACACCAACTTTAGATAATGCCATAGACAGCCGTTAGACAGACATCCAATTTCCATTAGACTTCTCCCGTGCCGGACCCCTTAAATATTTGATCTTTTTAATACACCCTTAGAGCCCGATCCACTATCAACAGATTCGTAGCAGGCTCTTTCGGGCCGTCAACAGCCGAACCTGTTGATAGTGAATCGGTCAGTTAGATCCGAGGCTCATTTATCGTTCTATAATTTTGCTATAGTACTTCCATATCCTCTACTTTCCATAACCTCCGCTTTAAGTCACCTAACCTTTAAAATTTTCAAGCTCCCCAAATCCATTCCCTTATACCTCTCCACACTTCACTCAGTATCACACTTTAGGACCCGCTTGACACCCGGAAACCGTTACACCAAATAGCCAGTGCTATTTTAATAACACGCTTATGCCTACAGTATTTTTCCCTGCCACGCGGGATTTTTATTATTTTTTTATCCTTATTATTATTTTTATTTATTTGTTTATTTTTATTTTTATTTTTATCTTTTAAATTCGCCGGGCCACCACCATTATTATTATTTTGACTATTATTATTAACAGTAATATTATTCCCTTCTTCCCCACTCTTACACTTTATGCTACGATATGGGGGCGAAAAGCTAGCGGCG
>OY744554.1:34758470-34760970 GCA_963556195.1 Sepiola atlantica
TCAAATGAATGGAGAGCCATGACTATCGATGTCTGCAAACAGACCTGATACCTGAAGAAGAAGTCAAAGCTCATAGGCTTTAACTTCTTTCTTTGAGAAGGGGTTAGTTTATTGCTAATAGCCAACGGGGCTGCTCAAGCATTTTTCGCAGGCCAGAGTGCCTTTCTCCGAGTGCACTGGCTTTTCGAAACCTCGTCTGACTTTCTGTCTAATCTCCTGCCGAGAAGGTCACTAAGTATGAGTGCGATCCTCGTGTGACAGAAAGCGTCTAAAACGAATGCAGAAAAATATCACCCTTCTGGTCTACCATACAATACGACGAGAGTCAATAAATACAATTAATAGTGACAGATTAATAAAACCTCTTTAAAGGCGACAGCTTTATCTGAGCTCCATTTCATTTCGACGCCATTTAAATCATGGCGCCTCTTGTATGTTCCAAGAACGTTTCATATATTACTAGGTTTAAATCATATCCGAAAAGTACCAAGTGTCTGTGTTTGTTATTTGACCCAGACAGTAAGCCGTTTATATATATATATATATATATATATATTTGTGTAATTAGGCAGCATTCCTTCTCTTATGCATGTTTGGTTAAACAATAGCGCCAGCTTTTGTTTATTTATTTTTTGATTCGTCTTTTCGATTCGTCGCACGACCGATTTGGTATTGTCGTCCATGTTGTATAAAAAATCGCCATATTTTCGCGAACGTTTTCGACCGACGTCGGTCATCTTCAGGCGGATGAATGAGTATGCAAAATAAAAGATTGGTGAATTTATTAAGAAGACGCTTTTAAAAAAACATTTCAATACCACTTCAACAACACTTCAACATAACTTATCCCCCTTCATAACGAATTCATTTTTGGGGATGCATCCCCAAAAATGAATTCAGGAATATTTAACCAAGAAGACAGCCATTCTTGGGATCTCATATTGCAGTATTCGTCTCCCCATAATGGAAGCGTTGTTTATTCAAGTAAATAAACCTAGTATCAAGCATGCTCGTTATGAGAGGGGGCGAAGGTATGTTGAAGTGTTGTTAAAATGGTATTGAAGTGTTTTTTAAAAATGTCTGCTTTTTAATAAATTCACCAATCTTTTATTTTGCATACTTATTCATCCGCCTGAAGATGACCGACGTCGGTCGAAAACGTTGGCGAAATATGACGATTTTTTATACAACATGGACGACAATACCAAATCGGTCGTGGGACGAATCGAAAAAACGCTATTGTTTAACCAAACATGCATATATATATATATATATATATATATATATATATATATATATATATATATATATATATATATATATATAACTATTAATGACAATATATGTATTAGCATATACTATCAGTGCCCTTTTACTTTGCAGTCTCTTTAGAAGATTCAGCTCGATGATTGTTAATTAGTGACAACAGAGCAATTATAAGTCAGGTTCATATTATATTCCTATAACCATGTTTTTATTTTATTATCTTTTATTTTTTATTTCACAGAAATGTTATGTTTTTTGGAAATGTCAAAAAATAAAAATAAAAATGATAAAATAAATACATGGTTACTTGAATATATATATATATATATATATATATATATATATTAATTTTAATAAATAATATTAAATTATTTTTACCTACATACGCTAGCGTTTCAAGCTTTTGCTATCATCGGACGGTCGCACGGTTCGAACCCCTGCCATAGAATCAACCTAGATTTCGTAAGCAAGCGCCATAACCATTAGAAAAAGTATTAAATTTGAAAAAAAAATTAAAATATTTGTTTCCTGAGACGAAGAAAAAATACAAGTATTCGCTGAAATATGAAAATAAAGAAATTGAAATAATAAATTGAAATTATGGTTTTGCATTTATTTTTCATATGGTCAGTAGAAAACGACTATATATATATATATATATATATATAAATTTAAGTATGTGTATATGTCTATATATTTCTATTCAGAGGATTTCATATTTAACTAATTAAGCGAGTATATATATATATATATATATTTTATATATATATATATATATATATATATATATATATATATATATATATATATATATATATATATATATATATATATATATATATATATATATATATATATATAATTAACTTGTTACAAATATCCAGGGGGTATGAATCCGAAGGAAGTTGAAACCGGGTTTATGAGAGTGCTCAATGAAAATTCAGAGCAAAATATATATTTTTTGATTTTATTCCATGAAACAAAACTTGTTTTGTCGCAACTAATGGAATAAAATCAAAAAAAAATATATATATATATATATATATATATATATATATTAACCTATGAAAATATATTTATGGCAATTAAGCTACACAGAGGCTCCCGCGTTTCATTCCCGGGAGCCTCTGTGTAGCTTAATTGCTATAAATATATTTTCATAGCTTACTACCTAGCTCTACTTACGTATCGAGCACTGTTGGAGTAAATACTGAAAATTAATACATAAAAAATT
>OY744554.1:34763470-34770970 GCA_963556195.1 Sepiola atlantica
CACTCGCGGGAATTTGGAGCGGAACGAAGATTCTAAAACAAGCGGTCCGAGGAATATTAACTCCTACTTCCTCTTAATATCACTAAGAAAAATAATGGGAAAAAATAAATAGTTAAATAAAAAATAAAATAAGTAATTAAAGACCCTAAAATGCGTAAAAATCTAAAAAGACAGAAAAGAAAAACGGAAAGCAAGTACAAGACTAAACGATAGGAAACATAAGCGGCTACTATGATAGTAGCGAGATTTATAGGGAGCAACCTGCGTTGGAAGTTGGACAGCGAGATGCTTGTTGATATTACATTTAAATTTCTGCATCCCACTCGCGGAAATTTGGAGCGGAAAGAAGATTCTAAAACAAGCGGTCCGAGGAATATTAACTCCTACTTCCTCTTAATATCACTAAGAAAAATAATGGGAAAAAATAGTTAAATAAAAATAAATAAATAATTAAAGACCCTAAAATGCGTAAAAATCTAAAAAGACAGAAAAGAAAAACGGAAAGCAAGTACAAGACTAAACGATAGGAAACGTAAGGGGCTACTATGATAGTAGCGAGATTTATAAGGAGCAACCTGCGTTGGAAGTTGGACAGCGAGATGCTTGTTGATATTACATTTAAATTTCTGCATCACACTCGCGGGAATTTGTAGCGGAAAGAAAAATTCTAAAACAAGCGGTCCGAGGAATATTAACTCCTACTTCCTCTTTATATCACTAAGAAAAATAATGCGAAAAAATCAACGGTTAATAAGTAATTTAAAAAAATGTTTATTTGATTTTATGACAGAATGAAAGGAAGATACAAGACAAAACGCAAGGAAGCGTAAGGTACTGCTGTGATAGATGCGACATTTATAGGGAGCAGACTGGATGGGAAGTTGGGCAGCAAGAGGTCTGTTCATATTACATTTAAATGTCTTCACTTTAGTAGAGTCGGTAAATCAGGAGCAAAGAGAGAAATTTCAAAAACAAATTGTCCAGGGAATACTAACTCCTACTTCCTAAGAAAAAAAAGTGAAAATTATACGTTTGAATAAAAAAGTAATTAAACCCACTAAAATGCGTAAAAATCTTTTCTTCTGCCTTTTTTTAAAAGGCAGAAGATAAGAACAGAAGGAAAATCCTTAAATTCACAACGAAATTTACATAAATTAAAAATGTGTAAAAATCTAAAGAAAACACAGAAGAGATGAACGGAACGAAGATATATCACAAAACGGGAGAAAGCGTAAGCGGCTGCTGGGATAAGGACGTGATTTATAGTTAGCAAAATGGGTGATTAGTTGGGCAGGAAGATGCGTGTTCATATGACATTTAAATTTCTGCATGTTAGTACAGTTGGGGTAATAGAGACCATGAAGGGAATTCCATAAGCAAGCGGCTCAAGGAATAGCACCTCTTACTCTCACTCCACATCTGAAATGAGTTACATCGAATCTATTGCTAAGGTCGCTGGAAAAATAGTTGACTCATTCTACCGCTCAAAAAGTACCTCACTTCTGACGGAAGAGCCAGATACATCCTAAAATGGAGTCATGCTGCTACACTTGAAGAGGTGCGGCTGTGAGCGTCCTTTTCTACCTGGACAGATTACAAAATTGACTTTAGAATCTAGTAGAGATGTCTTTTTCTCTTCCCTAAAGCCTTTCTCACAGAAGAGACGTTGCTAGTCTTTCTCTACTCTATCGTTATTTCCATGGAATGTGCTCGACTGAGCTCCAATCTCTTCTCTTCTCTGCAGGCCCTTTCTCACAGAAGAGACGTTGCTAGTCTTTCTCTACTCTATCGTTATTTTTATGGTAGCTGCTCGATTGAGCCCCATTTTCTAGTAACCCCTGTAAGCTACTACCACTGTTAACGATTTACCTTTTGCATTCTGTGTGCCCAAGACGAAACGAAACTTTCATGGGCAGAGTTTCTTTCCTAAAACTGCTAACCCTAACCCCAACCCGTAAATAATCAATTTCTGCCCTGCTAAACCCATCGTGCCGGTGATCGCGATGTTGTCTCACCATCCAGCAGGCAAACTCTTTAACCCTTATCCTCGAGTGGCCTTTGGGCCTTGATAAGCGGTGACCTTTATTGTAAAAAAAGGAAGAGCGAAAAGAAAATGCAACCAAAATTTTTAAAAACGCAAAAAGCCACAAAAGTTCAAGAACTAAATTGACAAAATCGAGAAAATTATAGAATTCTAATTAGTTCGAAAATAACAACAAATAATAGTTAATTAATAAAATGTCATTTTGCAAAACAAATATGCAAGTATCAGGAAGTTGCATCGGATGTCCTTCTGAGTTCTACAGGCTGAGAGCAGGCTAAAGACGTTTCCACGAATATTGGCGATGGAAAGGCGCTTGTAAAGCCAAGTCAATTCACGATAGTCCTCGGTGTGACGTGTCGTTAACAGACCAAGGTTGTTGAGAAAGTCACGCGTGGCGGAGACTATAACTCGACTCATCTCTACGGCAATCGGTTGGAACATAAATGTGCCGAGAAAACAATTACAGAAGATTAAGTTTAATCAATAATAATGACCAATAATGACCACTTCATTTTTCTGGGTTTTTTAACATTTGGCACTAGATCTACATATGGTACTACAGTTCGTAAATTCCACATTGGTCAGATGGCCCCTGTACGATTATGCTGAGGATCTTTCGGAAATGAAAACCCGAGGAAGCATATATCTTAACAATAATCAGATCACTCGTTTAATTAATCAACACAGCCGAATTAGAAAGGATTAACAAAACAGTCCTCTTTAGAATCAACAAGCAAATAAAAGAGATCTTGAACTAACCCAATGGATTAACAGTTACAAAGCAATCACTTGGTTCAATATCGAAAATAAAAATAAATTTGCCTTCCTAGAATTTGATATCGTAGATTTTTATCCATATATATATATATATATATATATATATATATATATATATATATATATATATATATATATATAAAGTGGTGTACTAAAAGCGAACTTATAGGAAAGGTAAAACCTATTGTGAAGAGTATACAGCTCAATATCCAGGATGGAGCAGGTAGATATGAAGAAGAATAGAAAGGAATTAGAGACGCAAAAGCCAAATCATAATTCAATTCAATTGCTCAGAGCAAGGTATATTCCGCTAAAAGGCAATTTATTCAAGTTAAATTTTCCTTAAGCCAGGCTTTTCAAAGATCAACATCTTATCATCAGAGGAAATCGCTGGGATAGATAAGTTGGCAAAGGCCAAGATTTAAAATTTGAAAAAATAAAATAAAAGTTGTAGGTAAAGAAACACAGGGCAAAACTCTGCCCGAATGCAAGCAAATGTCCGATTGTTAAAAAGTCCGGTGTCGAAAAGTCCAGCGGAGAGAATGAGATGTAGATAGGTAGGTCGTTAAAAGGCACGAGAGGTTGTGAGAGAGGATTCAAAGTCAAATTCCAAGAAGCCACAACTTCAGGTGCGGCGAAAATAGAAAATCCAAAGGGTAAAAAGTCCAATAAGAGGTACGCTAGTGGATGCAGGCAGGCTCAGTAAAGAATGAGGTGGAAAATATTCGCCATTAAAAATACTTCCTGGGCTAGGATATAAAGGAAAGTGTTTTAAAATGGGAAAAAAAGGCAGCGAAAATATTTTAAAGCTAGCCCGTTGAGAAAGCCGACTTGAAATGAGGAAAGGCAGAAACTCTTTGATTTGGCTTTTGCTTCTCTAATTCCTTTCCATTCTTCTTCATTCTTCATATATATATATATATATATATATATATATATATATATATATATATATATATATATATATATATATATATATGTTGGAACCTCATACGTCGCAATCGACGGGAGAGTCCATCATCATCATATATATATATATATTTGTCTACCACGGCATTTCATTTTCATGACTTATCGTGTACCTTACCCCGATATATATATAATTGATGTTGAAGGTTTTGTTTCAAACAAGGTTTGGATTTCTTCTTCTTTTGCATCATTACGTTTCGGAGCACCTGGTTTTTGAGCATCTTGGACGCTTCCAGTTTCCTTGCATATTTTAAAAATTGCGCGCATGGTGTTGTGCGAAGGAGGCTTTCTGTTCACATCACGTTTCCATTGCCTTTCAACAAGTGTGGGAGATTCATCAAATTTGGCCATATGAATGACAATAAAAATTTGCTCTTCAATTGTAAATGACATACTGCCTGAAAAAAAAAGCACATATGATGATTTACACAAATTTAAATAAATAAAAATAAATATGTATACAAACAAATATATAAACGAACAAATTTAAAATAACAAATAGCAGTAATTAGAGAGTAAGATAACAATTATCAAAAGTTCATAGTATGTTTGTGCTTCATATGGTAATCATTTTAAATAGCTAAGTGACTCATGAATCAGACTATATTTATATATATATATATATATATATATATGTGTGTGTGTGTGTGTGTGTGTGTGGTTGTGTGGTTGTGTGTGTGTGTGTATGAAGAATGACAAACGGAAAACGGGTAAAAGTTCAGGAGAAAAACTAAAACAAGTGATTTGACCGGTTTCGTTCGTGTTAGCGAACGTCTTCAGAAAAAGTGAGGATTTGAAAATAATTTTGTTCCAAATCTTACAAATCTTCAAATCTTTTTCTGTAGACGTTCGCTAACACGAACGAAACCGGTCAAATCTCTTGTTTTTGTTTTTCTCCTGCACTTTTACCATTTTTCCGTTTGTCATTCTTCACACATTTTGTCTACCGCGGCATTTTATTTTCATGACATATCGTGTACCTTACCCCATATATATATATATATATATATATATATATATATATATATATATATATATATATATATATATATATATATATATAATACTCTGTTAAATAAGTTCTGCGAGTCGTAATATAAAAAGTGTATTATCAAAATGAACATGAAAAAAAATGTATTAATCAGTAATATAACCACCATGTTCATTAATTACACGCTCACGATGACGTCATCATTTTTCTACTTGCTCATGATATTCATCTTCTGGAATGTCTCTTAGCACTCGCAGCGCCTCAATCTTCATCTCCTCGGAATCATGAAATGTAGTTTTCCGTAGTTCTGTCTTCAGTTTATGGAACAACCAGCGGTCGCATATGTTGAGATCAGGTGGATAGGGGCTCTGCTTCAATGTAACAATTCCTCGACTTTCGAAAAATGAACTGGTCTCACGTGAAACACGACAGCGTGCATTGTCATGTTGCCATGCAACAGCACGGAGATTAATTGGATTTTTCCTCAAATTTCGCCACTTCCTACCACAATCACGTACAAACTCTATGTTACCAGCACTATTGAGATAAGTTGTACATGTGTACAACTTTTCATAAGCAACCAATGAACAGAAAAAAAAGTTATTAATACATATATATATATATATATATATATATATATATATATATATATATATATCCGAAGAACTCTTTAACATGGTCCAAGAATTCACCAAGATATATACCGACATATCCAAGGATTAACTCCACATGATCAATAATTGCAGATCAGGTTTAATCAATAATAATGACCAATGAATAAAAACTAAAATGACAAACTCCTTTGGCGATGGGTGTATCTCATCTATGTGGCCTGTATTCTTCTGTCTAGATCCGTAGTTAGGGTATGCAGAAATATGGAGATGACCGGGAAGCATATTAATCTGTTGTTTTTGTTTTTTTAGCTGAATGTAACGTTTCCGTCATTCCATGTTGGCCTTAGTTTGGCCAGGGTAGCTGTCGTCTGCGCAATTCTTGCAAGGTCTTCAGGCTTTTTTTTAAACATGGTTCACCCCAAACAAGACAGGCCGCCATTGTAGACGTAAAGGGCTACTTAGAAAAAAAGGGTGAAGGTTTTTTGAGGGGGGGGGGTCAACCTAATTTAGGAGCCGCGCAGCGAAATGTCTGTTTATATTAATTTTAAATTTCTGCATGTCAGTAACGTCAGGAAAGCAGGGAGCACGGAGGGAGTTCCAGAGTCCAACAGCACGAGTAAAGAAGCTTTTGGAGTAGAAAGCTCTTCTGCATCTGGGGACCTCCATAGTATATGGATGGGATTTGGCAGATTGTCGGGTTGGTTTAGTGAATTTACGTCGTGGAGGCACCAGAACAGCATGCTCATCAGAGCACAATCTATTGAAGTACTTGTAAAACAGGCAACACGAAGCAACACTGTGGCGATGGGACAGGGTCTAGAGCTTGGTGGACAGTGAAGGACCTATCAAGTCGGCGTCTCTTTATTTTGGTCATTGTCCAAGATGAAGAGACTAGCGGACGATGCATCAGCCCAGATGTGGCAACAATACTCCATGCATGGTGGCTTTGTAGAGATATAGGATAATGTCAGGTGTGAGAAGTTTACTGGCACGGTAGAGGGAACCCACCTTCTTTGCAGCAGCCCTGGCAATGTTTTATTCCATGCTTGGATCCATCATCCGTCACAACCGTCCCAAGGTACTTGAAGCTGTTGATGGAGTAGTATTGATTTACTCCTCTCCAGGAGTTAGGCACAAGGCCAGTTTTTATCTTACTCCCACAAGTAAGATGTGACCCAAGGTTGGGTCGGGAAAGTGGGGTTTGAAAATTGCCTGGGCAGCCCCGTCGGCATTCCCCGGTAGGGGCCCCTCAGGCAGTAAGCAATAAACTTACTCCTCCCCAAAGAGGGGAGGCGAAGCCTGGGAGGGTGGACCTCTTGAAACTGCACAGGACAGACCCATAGACCGGCGTAAATCAAGCCCCGAAGGCCAAGACAATACCAGTCTATGGGGTGCAGTATCCATCGGAACAGATACTACACTTTGATCTTAAGTGATAGATAAAGAATAAAAGAAAGGGGTCTCTTGTATCCACATGAGGGTTCGAACGAAACTGGGGTATTTTATTCCTGGTTAAAATGGCGGCAAATGGATGAAGCCAGCATCTTTCCGTCTCTCGTCGAGTAAATCGTGATCCACTTACCCCAATGTTCGTTTATTTGGACGTAAATATAAAAGCGAAACGCGGGGTTGTGGGCGCAGAGGAGAGGAGGCTGCAAATGACGGGGGCCGATAAATTATTGTCATTTCATTGTTCTTATTAGTTCGGTCATTTTTTTGGAGGGGGGGTAGAGTAGTATGTTGTCACATGGACTTAGGGTAAGCTTAGGATTAGGGTTAAGTTAGGGTTAGTGATAGGGCTCTATGGATTTTTTGTGTGTGAGGAGGAGGAAGACTGCAAATTGGGTGGGAGGTCGATAAAGTTGAATTAGGTATATTTATTTATAAGACTTCATCAGGATGATAATATAGAGAAAAATGTCATGCAAGTACAAACACATGTAGGGTTGACATATTTGGGAAAAAGGGAAGAAAATAATGGCCACTACTGGGTGGACGTCCGTACTTGGTGAGGAGCGAAAAATGAATGTTGATGAAAATGAGTGGGGAAGAAGTGGAAAGAAGTGGCCATCCTTCATCCTTCTCTTCCCATATATATATATATA
>OY744554.1:34775970-34790970 GCA_963556195.1 Sepiola atlantica
TTACATCAAACGTAACGACCTTCCGAATCTTTGTATGCTACTCATGAATTGGAGCCAAATTTAATTTAATCTAAAGCATTTACAAAGTAAGATTTAGTCGTCGAAATCGGAATTAGTTGATCGGTCAAATCGATAAAACAGCTAGACGGACGGACGGACACGAAACCGCTTTTATTTATTTGACGCAATCCTATGAAATGTTTTCGTTGTTCTGAAACGCTTGAATAATCTTAGAGAATTCTCGATTGGTGAAATACTTTAAGCAAACATGTATAAATTATTAATGCTAAATAATGAGCTTAATAACAATATTGATTTACTCCTCTCCAGGAGTTAGGCACAAGGCCAGTTTTTATCTTACTCCCACAAGTAAGATGTGACCCAAGGTCGGGTCGGGAAAGTAGGGTTTAAAAATTGCCTGGGCAGCCCCGTTGGCATTCCCCGGTAGGATCGCCTCAGGCAGTAAGCAATAAACTTACTCCTCCCCAAAGAGGGGAGGCAGAGCCTGAGAGGGTGCACCTCCTAGAACTGCACAGGACAGACCCATAGACCAGTGTAAATCAAGCCCCGAAGGCCAAGACAATACCAGTCTATGGGGTGCAATATCCATCGGAACAGATACTACACTTTGATCTTAGCCAAAAGGCCAAGAACGTAATGCTTATGAGCTTAATAACAATATCTTTATTTATCTACCTCCCACAAGGTAAGATGTGACACGGGAAAGTGGGATTAGATAAGCCAGCGCTCGAGAGGTGAGCAATCTGACCATTTAAAAATTGCCTGGGCAGCCCCGTCGGCATTCCCTGGTAGGGGCGCCTCAGACAGTAAGCAATAAACTTACTCCTCCCCAAAGAGGGCATGCAAAGTCTGGGAGGGTGCACCTCCTAGAACTGCACAGGACAGCGTGTAGTATCCATCGGAACAGGTACTACACTTTGATCTTAGCCAAAAGGCCAAGAACGAAATGCTTATGAGCTCTCTCTCTCTCTCTTTCAACTTCCTTATATACTGTTACAAAAAGTCGCTCAGACACATGACGGGTTTTGCAATTTACATAATTCATTTCTTTTAAACTTCTAATAAATTCATATTTACAAATATACACTTATAACTGCTATTATCAAATTTACATATGTATTTACAATATTTTCCGATAAGGTGATATCAATAAAAATTATTCATACAATTAATTAAACACATTTCATTCAGAAACCAGCCTGTTTTTAAACCATAATTTGAATGGCAATTATTGTTAAAATTGCAAAGTCATCTTTCCTGAAGTGACGTCATTGTGAGAGGAATTTTTTCACATTATACTTCTTTATTTTCATTACGTTGTTAAGACAAGGTGTTTTGTTGTACATTGGAGTTAAGCAAGGCATATCGAGGCTATTACTAAATGGGTGATCATTTTGGAAGAATTGATGCTGTCGGACTTAAGTTACGTCCGGTTCAGTCCTAGAAAGTTGTTCGGGCAACCTAACAAAACAAAATCGAGTTATTTATCTTGGACCAAATAAAAAAGTTATCGCCCTAGGATAAAAAAAGTCGTCTGCCTGGACAGTGAAAAAGTAAACAGAACGGCTCTCACGATCAAACAAGCATCTCGCGTTCAGCGGTTTTCTACATTTTAATTTAATCAGTGTGTTTGTTAAATAAATATGTTAACGGTTCTACTTCGTACTTCTTTCATTTTATTAACGTATAATCATCCAGACGTAACAACGGTCCACCCTCCCAAGCGTTACTTTTTTCTCTGAGAAGGGGCTTAGTTTATTGCTAATCGCCTGAAGCGCCTCAAAAAGTGAATTCCGACGTGGCTGCTCATGCATGTTATGTAGGCTAGAATGCACATATCCTAGTAGGCTACCTTAAAAAAAAACACACTTGGCCTTATGTCTAACCTCTTGGAGAAGCGATAAATAAAAAAAATAATTAGAGGGCATACATCCGCCATGGCTCAACTGAAAAAAATAAAATTACTGAATTAAAAAAGATAATTAAATTAAATAAAAGTTAACAAATTCTAGTGGAGGTTATACAGAAAATTAATTAGTTGGTGTGTATGCGGTGGAAGTGGGACGGTGGCCTTCCTAAAACAAGCAAAGCCGACACGAACCCAGAAACGGTTTGCTGTAAACAAGATAGCTGGCAGATAATGACGTTAGTTAGTTATCCTTGGTAGAGGTTCTTGCGCTGTTCTGGTTGGCAGTTTCCCGGGTAATCGTGGAGAAAACGAACTCAATTATAGGCCATTGAGCACTACATCAGCACTCAATAAATGTCGGGGTATTCTCATGTGCCATGTGGCGCATGGATATGTATCCCTGAATTTAGAACCGTCAGTTATAAGACTATCTTGGTTTAAAGTGATTCTACATTCGTCTCCCTTTTTGTTATTATGATACGTAATTATGTTTCGTTCTTCCCGGAAGTGACTTCATGCCTTGTCTGGGCTTACTATAAATAAAAAAAAATTTTAAAAACAAAATACACATGTATAAATATAAAATATATGAATAACTCAAGGCTATAATCATCCGGCACTTTAGTGATCGTCTCATCAGTAATAAGTTGGATCCTTAATGGACTTTACACTCACCGGACCTTACCCCCTCCAGATTTTTATCTGTGTCGTTATCTCAATAAAACAATTTGACAATAGTGCAAAGATTTCTGTAGTATTTCATTCATTAAAGTTTTCAACTTAAATTTGTTGGTTAAAGACAACATAAAACCTTATATTAAGTCCACAATATTGCCGATGGACCGTTTTCTTTCAGGTGAAGCTTATGCTGTCATTGGTGTGTGTTTGTTTCGTAGAAACATGCAAACGTTGGACAGATAGCATAAACTTTTATTGACAATCAAGACTCTGGGGCATGGTATATTTTAGGCACAGGTTTATTTATAATCGACAAAGGTAAAACTAAAGATGAATAAAAACGTTGCTGCTGGAACATGTAGATACAAAATAAAAACTAGACAGAGACGAGCAGTTTACTCAACCCTAAAGGGCCATAAGCTTAATAAAATTACAGAATAGAAAATATTTTGAGCGTAAAAATAATGCTTGAAATGAAAAAACTACAAATTGTGCTAGGATATATACAAGTTACAAGCTTCAAGATATAAGCTAACACGTGGGAGGACGTAAACAAAGTTTGTTTAGATAAAAGAAATAACACTAAAAGACGATACTAGCACTATAAAAAAGGTAACAATTCTTACCGGCGATGCTTAAAATTTCGGGATATTTAAAAGGGATAGAAAACTGCGTTAGGAAGCATCGGGAAGGAAGCAGCTAAATACACCGGGGATAATTCATCGGAAGACTCTAGCAGGTGATGAGTTTGAAAGAATCCCCCAAAGAAAAATGGGCTGGTAAAGGGAGATAAATGTGAGGGGATCTATTCTATACTAGACAAAACAGAACTACCAAATTTGAAATACACCAACAGTTTTTTTATTACGCATAGTCAGGAGTCGCTCGTTCGCTAAATGTCAAGGTATTCTTAAATGCCATGAACGTGTGTCCCTTGGAGTATTTCCGGCGTGGACAACTGGGTCCGTCATACTAATGTTTCAGCTTTTCGTTCGATTATTTCGCCTCTGAATTTTCGACAGTCACTTGTTTTGAAGTGATTTTTTTTATCATAGTTCACCCCAAACAAGACAGGTCGCCACTGTAGACGTAAGGGGCTACTTAGAAAAAAGGGTGAAGGTTTGGGGGATCAACCTAAGTTAGGAGCTGCGCAGCGAGATGTTTGTTTACATTAGTTTAACATTTTTGCATGTCAGTACGGTCAGGGAGCAGGGAGGGAGTTCCAGAGTCCAGCAGCACGAGGAAAGAAGCTTTTGGAGTAGAAGCTCTCCGGCATCTGGGGACCTCCACAGTGAATGGATGGGATTTGGCAGATTGTCGGGTTGGTCTAGTGAATTTACGTCGTCGGTAAGAGATTCTACTTTCCTCTCCCTTTTTGTTATTATGCAACTCAATCATCTTTCGTTCTTTTAGTTGTTTACATTAAATGGCTTCATACCTTGTCTGGAGCGACTTCCATAAAAATGCCACGCGGTTTATTTATTTTTAAAATTTTATTTTCATCCAAGTTGTATTTTAATTCATTATAGCATATATTTGAAAAGAAATGGTGAGAAAAAAGATAAGGACATACTATCTATCGACTCATCTAATATTTATTACCTACAGACATCGATGTTTCATGCTTACGCAATCTTCAGTGCAGGAAGCTAATTCCCGACGGTCGACGGGCTCGAACTCCGATCACAAATCGCCACTGATTCGCAGTCATGAGCCTTTCCCGTTGGCCACCACAAATTAGCTAAGAATTAAGGAGGAATTTAAATTTGTAAATGCCAAGTCGGCGGGTATTTACAATGAGCAGCGAATAGTGATCTACAACAAACTGTGTTGGATCTCGCAATGAAGCTATTAGTACTACTTGTTATTAAACTATCTCAGAGTGCCCAGCCTATAATAAACACCAAAGGAAATATATATATATATATATATACAATAATATTTTAATAAATAAATATTAATTATTTAAAATACCTAGAGACATCGATGTTTCATGCTAACGCAATCTTCAGTCTAGGAACTAATTCCCGACGGTCGGTAGGCGCGAACCCCGAACACAAATCGCCACTGATTCGTAGTCGGTGATCTTAACCAAATGGCCATCGTCAATTAGTTAGTAACTTTAACTGTAAATAGCGACATGTGGCCGCCATTTACCAGGCAGCTAGAGTGATCTTACGAAACGGTGTTCGGATCGCGCATATATTGTTAATGATTTTATTCCATTAATTGCGACAAAACATATTCTGTTTCGTTAACACTTGCAAATAGCGTCAACATCGTCAGGCTACAAATGGAATCAAATGGCATAGATCTTAGATTTACCTCAACAGGAAATTGAAGATGCATTGGGTGGGGGGAGGGGGGGACAGAGATGGAGCTCTGCCTATGACGGGGACATGAGACATGAGAAGGGAGGGGGAGACCCCAACAAGTCATGTTTCAAAAATTGCGTGGGAGGTTTTCTCGTGTCTGGGCCATAGTGACCTCAATTCCAGCCGGGGCGACGGGGGGGGGGGGCAGGGTGAGTTAAATTTAAAATGAGAATAGAATTGAATTATAATGACAGTTAAAACTGTCATTTTTGTTGTAATAGGTACTTATTATGTAGATAAAAATGTTTGATAATTTTAATTTATGGTATTAATTGCTACTTCTGCATTCTATTTTTATTCTATTTTAATGTAGTTATTTATGGCTTAATTATATATATATATATATATATATATATATATATATATATATATATATATATATATATGCGTTTATTTGTATGTATGTATGTGTGTATGTATTATTGTGTAAAAAATTTAATGTGAAAAATATATATTTTAATATATCTTTTATGCTGACTGTTTTCCTCCTACCTATAATCTTGGTCTTTTCAAGACTAAGGTCAATAAGAATCGTATGTCTTTGCGATAATCATATTTGTTCTTGTAAGCTCCTTAGATTAAGTGGCTTCATGCCTTGTCTGGAGCGTTTCCATAAAAAAAAACATATATAATCATTCACGTTGAATTATGTGTATGATATGTGTATGCCTTTATTGTCTACAGTGTTCATATTCAATCGATAATAAATCGATAAAAAAAACTACTTCAAAGTTAACATGAAACTAATAATTTTTCCATCGACCGCGATTATTAGAATTTGTAATCGTTTTATACATTTCTCTCTTTTCTTTTGATTACGAGCAAACCCTGACGAAATATTCAAAACAACATAGTATTAGAAGTCCAAATAAGATCCCCGCGATGTGGCTATAAACTGGCTCATACCAGAAATAGTGCACGTTTTCCTAGTGATGCTATCTTAAGTAACACAGCACTTAACTGGATACTCCACCAGACTAGACGGATTCTTGTCATGGAATCACGCGAGACCAAGAATTGGCACAAGAAATATGAACTATAAGTAAACTGGTCAATTGGGGAGAAGAAAAGTAATGTTTTTCACAGCTTCTACGAACTCAACGTTTGAGATGTAGAGGGAACTCTTACTTTAACTCTTCAATATGTATCTCATATAGAAACCAAGTGTTAGCTCTAGAAAGGGGCCCCTTGATTTCTGAGAACTTCAACTGAAGTAAAATGAAAATTGATATTTATGGGCTAACAGTAGTAAAATAAGATAACATATAGAATATAGTCATACAAAGGCAGCTTTTTCATATATATATATATATATATATATATATATATATATATATATATATATATTAATGCTCTATCCAGTATATTGAGCTTCAGTTTTTTTATCCGGATGTTTCACTAATTATAAGATATTAGTTGACGCTTATATCTTTTGTTGGATTGCTTCATATATATATATATATATATATATATATATATATATATATATATATATATATATATATATATATATATATATATATATATATATATATACATACATATGAAGAAGAATAGAAAGGAATTAGAGAAGCAAAAGCCAAATCAAAATTCAATTCAATTGCTCAGAGCAAGATATATTCCGCAAAAAAGCAAGTTATTCAAGTTAAATTTTCCTTAAGCCAGGCTTTTCAAAGATCAATATCTTATCATCAGAGGAAGTCGCTAGGATAGATAAGTTGGCAAAGGCCAAGATTTAAAATTTGAAAAAAAAAAAAAGTTGTAGGGAAAGAAACACAGAGCAAAACTTTATATATATATATATATATATATATATATATATATATATATATATATATATATATATGTTCAAAAGACAAACGTGAAAAAAAATTAAATACAGGAACATTATACAGACACAAGAGATTTTACCGGTTTCGTCCGGATCAACGAACGTCTTCAGAAATGGTTATTCATTGATCCGAACGAAACCGGTAAAGTCTCTCGTTTCTTGATGATTTTTTCCTGTATTTAAATTTGTTTGTTTTTTTCGTTTGTCTTTTTCACACATCTTGTCTTTCTACGGCAATTCATTTTCGTGATATTTCGTGCATTTTATTCTCATATATATATATATATATAAATATATATATATATATATATATATATATATATATATATATGATAATTTTATTTACACAGACATGTACAAAATCTGCGACACTGGCATGTCGATAATATCGACATGCCAGTGTCGCAGATTTTGTACATGTCTGTGTAAATAAAATTATCATATATAAAGTTCTATTTTGATATTGAGCACTTTTTATAAACCCGGTTAAAATTCTCTGGATTACCACACTGTGGATATTTTTCACCTGGATTATTACCATTATTATATATATATATATATATATATATATATATATATATATATATATATATATATTGGTTTTAAATATGATGAACGGAGTCATAGCGAGTCGAGGCACTATCACAAGAAAAAAAATAGAGGAAATATCAAATAATATATTTAATCGTCGATTAAAAACTTTTAATCGACGATTAAATATATTATTTAATATTTCCTCTCTTTTTTTTTCTTGTGATAGTGCCTCGACTCGTTATAACTCCGTTCATCATATTTAAAACCATTATAAAAATTTGTTCATATATATATATTGGTTTTTTGACGTGGTTGTTTATACATCTAATGAGACCTAATTAAGGGGTCGAAATAAGTTATAATGTGTACAACCTTAATGTGTGTATAGTTTTTTCTTTTTATAATTCTGTTTTGCTCTGTTTAAATTACATTGAGCTCTGTTATTCAGATTCTCAACACAAAATTGAAATCTACACACTATATATATATATATATATATATATATATATATATATATATATATATATATATATATATTGACTTTAATATATATATTGACTTTAATAACAAGCAGTACTAATAGCTGCATGCACGATCCGAATACGTTCGTAGATAACTCTAGCTGCTTGTGTAAATCTAGCCGCCGATTCGCTATTTACAATGTTAAATTCCTCCATAATTATAAACTAATTGTCTATGGCCGAAGGGTTAAGTCTCTTGACTATGAATCAGTGGCGATTTGTTATCAGGGTTCGCGCCCGCCGACCGTTGAGAATTATTAATATTATATATATATATATATATATATATATAATATTAATAATTATATATAAATGATATTAATAAACTATTTTTAAGTGCTTAATACAAGGTAGAGCTTTATAAATAATCTTTAAAGGTTATTTACATACGACCAAACAGCTTTTTGTAGTTGACTATATATATATATATATATATATATATATATATATATATGAAGATATGGAAATAATATTCCAACATGAGGGAAAATGAAATAAGAAAAAAACAAAATTATTAATGCGTTTCGTCTTTATTTGAAGACTTCTTCAGGATGATTTATTTTAAAAAAAATTTTCTTGAAAAAAAGACCAACGTTGATGAATATGACTATATAAATATTTTTTTTGTTTTTCATTTTTCATTTTCCATGTGCGTCTGTGTGTGACAATGTCATTACACTAAAAAATAAATTTATATAGACATGAGAATTGTGTATAGACGTATATATCAAATATCTATTCAAAATATCTTTGATAATGTATATATATATATATATATATATATATTATATATCTTATATATATAAAAATTATATTATATATATATATATATAAATAAATATATATATATGTATATATATATATATATATGTATAGAATTATAAAAAGAAAAACTATACACACATTAAGGTTGTCCACATAATAACTTATTTCGACCCCTTTAATTAGGTCTCCTCAGATGTATAGACAACCATGTAAAAAAAAAACCGGTTTTTTTTTTACATGGTTGTCTATACATCTGAGGAGACCTAATTAAAGGGGTCGAAATAAGTTATTATGTGGACAACCTTAATGTGTGTATAGTTTTTCTTTTTATAATTCTGTTTTGCTCTGTTCAAATTACATTGAGCTCTGTTATTCAAATTCTCTACACAAAATTGAAATCTACACACTATATATATATATATATATATATATATATATATATATATATATATATATATATTATTACCGAATATACCTGGCATTGAACAATCGAAGTTGAAATGAATCTGCACACTCGTACATATTTATCACTCTTCTTTCACCTATCTTTATATATATATATATATATATATATATATGTATATAATATATATTATATATAATATATATATATATAATATATATATATATAATATATATATATATAATATATATATATATTATATATATATATATTATATATATATATATATAATATATATATATATTATATATATATATTATATATATATTATATATATATATTATATATATATATTATATATATATATATTATATATATATATATACTATATACATATATATATATATATATATATATATATATATATATATATATATAAAGATAGGTGAAAAAGAGTGATAAATATGTAAGAGTGTCCAGATTCATTTCAACTTCGATTGTTCAATGCCAGGTATATTCGGTGATAAAATTATGTTTATTATTCTTTCCTTAAGCCAAACCTTTTCAAAGATCGAAATCTTATCATCAGAGGAATTACATAGATAGATAAGTTGGCGGTGGAAAAGCCAAAATTCAACATTTGGAAAATATTAAGTATTTACAATTGCTCTATCTCGTAATTTGAGCTTTAACCATTTCACTATATGTTCTATCTACTAAAAGTTTACTTTTAGTTTCATATTTTATTTTATATATATATATATATATATATATATATATATATATATATATATATATATATATATATATATATATATATATACATACATATATATATATGTATGTATATATATATATGTATATACGTGCATGTGTGTGTGGGTGTGCATAGGTATTCGTGTGTATGTGCGTGTGCTTGTCTGTGTGTATGCGTGTCTGCGTGTATGTGAAAGAGATAGAGAGAGAGAGAGAGAGAGAGAGAGAGAGAGAGAGAGAGAGGGCCGGGCTGCTGGCCATAAAACTTTGCCGGGAACCTTGCCATATCTGTGAGATGATAATCACTCGACCTTTCAATCCATTTCCTCACACAGATTTCCCTTCCCTTCCCACCCCTCTGCTTCCCGACGAATCATTTCCGCTTGGTTTTTACATAAATACGCGCGCTGTCCATCGCGATGCAGATCTTCGTTCCGGACGGGCCAGATCGTATCGCTAAATTACGGTTAAGTTCCTATCTGGCAGACATTAATTTCGACATCGGCTAAACTGTTTTTTGGGCGGCGCGAAAAACCGCGTGGTGTCTTCGTCCAGGCGCTAACCGCAAAGTCCCTCGATGCAATCGCTACAAATACATATGCTTTTTTTTTCTTTCTATTTTCTTATTCGTTATTGGATTCACTCATTTAATCACACTAACATGGACATATATACATATATATATATATATATATATATATTGTATTAGTTTCTGTAGATATAAATCCGTTGAAACTCAAGTGTTTATAAAAAGTGCTCAATAACAAGTAGAGCTGTTTATAAGTATATTTTTTTATTTATACAAACATTATTGGTTACATATGTGCATACATGTTTCGGTTGCACTCTTCACAGAGAGTCAACTTCGGCTAGACCAAGTATTATATATATATATATATATATATATATATATATATATATATATATATATATATATATATATATATATATATATATATATATATATATATTACCAAAGATTAACAATGGTGAACAAGTGAAATAGGTAATCCGATACCAATTCATAAGAAATAGAGAATAACCAATCCCAAACGAAGATTTATTCTGAAAAAATCTGCAAACCCATCTCATTGCTCTGAATCCTTGGTCTGACGAGGTTTACTCTCTGCGAAGAGTGCAACCGAAACATGTATGCACATATGTAACCAATAATGGTTGTATAAAAAATGTATACTTATATATATATATATATATATATATATATATATATATATATATATATATATATATATATATGTATGTATATATATATAAGTATAAATAAAAATGTATACTTATATATATATATAGATATATATAAATATATCAACTATTCATCAAGCTTCATAAATGTAAGCATGGCTTATATCTATGGCGTATAGTTGTATATACTGAATTGGCCATTACACACAAAACCATATATATATATATATATATATATATATATATATATATATATATATATATATATATATATATATACAAATATGATCTAAGGTTAAGATCGGATTCTAACTCTTCCTGATGAGATTTATAATAGCTTTTGATCGATAACATCGATATGCCAGTGTCGCAGATTTTGTACATGTCTTTGTAAAAATAATCATATATATATATATATATATATATATATATATATATAAATATAAAGATAGAATAAATAAGAGTTCTTAACATGTTCAAATGTCCAAATTTATTTCAAATCTCGATTGTTCAATGCAAGGTGTATTCTGTAATAAACCAGTGTTTATTATTCTTTCCTTAAGCCAAGGCTTTTCAAAGATCGAAATCTTATGATCAGAGAAGAAATACAGATAGATAATAAGTTGTCTGTAGAAAAAGCCAAAGTTCAAATATTTGAAAAATATTAAAAATGCGGTGAAAAAAGTTCGTGTAAAAAGGAAATTATTATATATATATGATTATATATATATATATATATATATATATATATATATATACATATATATATATATGTATATATATATATATATAGAGAGAGAGAGAGAGAGAGAGAGAAACTGACACGAAGCGATAAGGCATATTCCGAAAATGTTCGTAGAATCTCCAGTCAGTCTTTCTTGATATGCTGCCCTTCGCATGAATAGAACTTAAATTCCCTCCTTGAATGTGGTAATGTCTCGTGGCCTAATAGTTATGGCGCATGCTTGTTGAGTCTAGGTTGATTCTTTGGCACAGGGTCGAACCGCGCGACCGGCTGATGAGCGCGAAGTGTATATATATATTATTTCATGTATCCACATAAAAGGTTATAAGGAAATATAATCCTTTCTGTATCAATTTTCAGTATTTACTTCAACAGTGCTCAATACGCTAGCTAGTAAGTTGCGAAAATATATTTATGGCAATTAAACTACACACACACACACACACATATATATATATATATATATATATATATATAGTCTCGGAAGTTTCTCAACCATTAAAACTATATAAAAAAAAAAAAAAAAAAAAAAATTAAAAAACTAAAGAAATTAAAAAAAACAAACTTATAGTCTCAAGTCTTCCAGTGGAAAATCACTCATGTAAGTCAATTTATTTTTTACAGTTATTATATTAGTTAGTTTCTAACACTATTTTAAGGGATCATCAGTTGTTTACCATGAAAAACTGTTTCGGGATAGCTACATAGCAAACAGCTGATGGGCCCGTTTAGGATTACACAATTCAAGTTTGGTTTTGTTTCACTTGAATCCCTATTTGTATTTGCAAGTGCTAAGTCTGCGATATTTTGGATTTAGTTAGTATCCCTGGGAATTTGAACTGCATTTTCTTTGTTTAGAGTGACTCCAAGCTTATTTAGACTAAATATATAGTCTAATATATATATATATATATATATATATATATATATATATATATATATATATATATATATATACCCACATATATATGTATATATATATACATATATATATATACATATATATATATATATAAATATATATATATATATATATATATATATATATATATATATATATATATTGTAATTACAAACGAGAACAGACGTAACTTGAGAAAGCTTTATTCGGCATACAATATAGTTATATTGTTTATTAAAGAGTTCTCCAAAAGGGGAGATAATTCAAAATAGGGAAAGTATTTCGTAATTGTTCATTATATATATATATATATATATTTATATATATATATATATATATATATATATATATATATATATATATATATATATATATATATACATATACATATATTAGACTATATATTTAGTCTAAATAAGCTTTTGAGTCATTCTAAACAAGAAGGGCCTATGCTGGAAATCTCATTTTTGATAGGTTCTATAAGTGTGTAGAATTTCAGCATCATTAGTCAAGGCAACCCAGAGATCCAGAAAGTTCAATCATGAAATCATGTTATCTGTGTGTACGTACGTACGTATGTGCCACCCTGTATCACATCAACTATGTGATGGATTCAGCTGATTTTTGGCAGAGATAGAGGTTCTAGGCTCTAGTTGATGGCATTTTGATTTCAGTTTACCATATACCTTGATTAGTCAAACTATTAACTATATCAATTATGAGAAGACATTGTATTGAGGCATAGCCTTTACAAAAGTAGTGACATTCCATGATAAATGCCAGTATACCCTATGTATATCATATGCCCTTAATAGGGTTAAGATGAAAATTCATATACACTAAATGTACAAAAGCAAGGAAATTCCCAAATCTCGGTCGAGAATGATTTCTCCTTCACTGGCCGAGGACAGAAACGATGAAGTATAGTGTACAGAACAGATACTACACTTTTTTCTCTTTGTCAGTGTAGTTTGTTCTGTATCGAGTTCCTTATTTCTCCAACAAGAAATGCTTTTTAAATGAAAATTTGTTCACGCAGCGTCTACAATAAAAAGCGAATATTTATATATATACTAGACCACCCGTGACCCGTTGGGTCAGTTTGTTATATTAGCTATGGAATTCATGTATGTGCGTGACACTTGTGGAGAAAACAAAAAAACTATTTGATGAAATTAAATGTAATTGTTGAAAAAAGAATATAGATAGATTTCTATGCGTCGTTCTGTTTATTATAATTGTTTTTTTTTTAAATTATAGTTACTGAATTATAAGTGGTTGGCCATACTTATAGGTAAATATGCACTGAACAGGTACCATAATACTTATTATAGTTAAATTCAAATTTTTATATATAATCTTTTAAATGAAATTGTTAGTTGAAAGTACAGAATAATAAAAGGGCGATTTGAGGAAGGAAGGGGGTACAACCGGCTGTCTCGCGTACGTAACGAAAACAGAGGGAGTAGGAGTGGTGAAATCTGTGAGAGGAAAAGTGGGAGGTGGTTTCGTTCACCGCCGCTATTGATATTAATAATGATTGTTGTTGTTTTGTTTGTTTGTTTTTGTTTTTTAAAAGGGTGGAGCTTTTTTGAAACTGCGACAGACTTTACAAAGTCCTGCCGTTGAATGTTTTTAGCCGTGGAGAAAACAAAAAAACTATTTGATGAAATTAAATGTAATTGTTTTATATTTAAAGCGATATAAACATTTCCAGAATGAAAAATTTCATGCGTTCGTTAATAATAAGAGTTCAACGGAATTGGAATAACAGATTGGAAGACGATGCTATTTACGCATGCGCAACCGGATGTTGAAAACCGGAAAGCTGAAAGCTGATTGCAAACATACAAGACCCATAGACTTTTAGTAGTATATAGATACATACGTACATATATATATATATATATATATATATATATATATATATATATATATATATATATATAATTAATTATGACAGTATATATATTAGCATATACTATCAGTGCCTTTTAATTAGCAGTCTCTTTAAAAAAATTCAGCTCGATGATTGTCAGTCAGTAATAACAGAATATATATGTCAGGTTCATCTTATATTTCAATAACCATGTTTTAAATTTTTATTTTTTAATAAAGATAAAAATTAAAAATTAAAAATTAAAAACATGGTTATTGGAATATAAAATGAACTTGACCTATATATATGTATATATAGTCATCCACATACAGACTGTTTCGCAGCTCTTCAGTGCGGCTAGACCAGCCAGTGCCTGAAGAAGTGATTGAAACTCAACCGTCTAACTGACAGTCGGCGCTGCTACCCCTATGCTACCATACGACACTGGCTGAATGTACGTAGAATTTCGATGTAAACAT
>OY744554.1:34793470-34823470 GCA_963556195.1 Sepiola atlantica
TGTAAAAAACAATACTTTAGTTTTTGTAAGTTTTAAGAAGTGTTTTTCGGCTAAAATTTGTTTTGTTTATTTCAAAAGATCTCGGAAGGGTCAGTCTACACACACATAAAGTTTGGTGAGTTTAACTTTTATTTTGTGGAAGTTATTCAAATTCAAGTTATTCAAATTTAAAGATAGGACCCTTATTTTGGCCCACCCTGTATATATATTAGCAACGAAATATATATATATTCTAGCAACGAAAATGTTTTTTTAAAATCAAGCAACATTTACATTACAACTCTAAAAATAGAGGTTACCATAATACCGAAATTAAACATAAAAATAATAATTACAACAAAATTAAAAATGAAAGAAAAAGAAATATAATCTATTATGAAATGATGGATTAGCGATAATAAGAGATTCCAACAAAGTCAAGGGAGAAAACCTCAAGAAAATTATACATATGGAAATGAAAAAACTATGCCTAAAAGTAGAAGTAATGGCTAACATAAAAAACAACTAACTTTCTAGACGTCACGTTAAACCTAAATAAAAAATACTTACGAACCATACCTAAAAGATAACGCTAATCCAATATAGGTAAACCCAACGTCTAATCACCCCCCCCCCATCAATCATAAAACATATTCTGAATTCTATCGAACGTAGGCTTAGCAATAATTCTAGCGACGAAAGTGTTTTTAAAAAAATCAAGCAACATTTACAATACAGCTCTAAAAATAGTGGTTACCATAATTCCGAAATTAAATAATAAAACAAAACACTAATAATTACAACAAAATTAAAAATAAAAGGAAAAAATATATAATATACTATACACCGCCTTATAACCAGATGCTAAAAACTAAACTGGGCAAAAAGTTCCTAAATCTGATTGAGAAACACTCAATAACCAATCCCCTGCATAAAATATTCAATAAAAATGACCTAAAACTGTCCTACATCTGCTGCGAAAACCTAGAAATGATAATTAAGGCACACAATAACAAAATACTGACAGGGAACAGCAGAGAAGAAGAAAAGAATAACAAATTACCTAAAAGAAGTGACAAATATAGCAAAAATAACACTAAGAAGAACAAAAATATAAACAATACAAATAGAAATAAACAAAACACTAAAAGTAACCACCCAAATAGGAATGAGAAAGTTAACAATAAAGAAAAAATGTAACTGCATAAATCGTACACTTTGTCCACTACAAAATAAATTCCTTACCAAAAGTATTGTATACCAAGCCACATTTGCCAAGGAAAGACCGAATAACAAGAAGTACTACGTGGGTATGACCTCTCTAGATTAAAAAAAACCCGATATTATGACCACAAAATCACATTTAAAAACAGAGAACGTCGAATTAAAACAGCACTAGCAAACCACTATTGGGAGCACAAAGAAAATGGACGCTCACCAATAATTGAATGGAAAATAATACGACAGGCCAGTACATTTAGAAATTTAGACGACCCGTGTAGATTATGTCTGAGTGAGAAATTTGAAATCCTAAACTTTAAAGACCTCCAAAATCTATTAAACTGGAGAAGTGAGATAGCAAAAAACTGCCTACACAGAAATAAATTAACCTTGGGCTAACGATAAATAAATAAATAAATAAATAAATAAATAAATGAACAAATAAGTAAAAAAAAACTAAACTAAACTAAAACCTAACAACTTAAAAACTAAAACGTGAAACAGAAATACAAGGAACCACGTGTTAAAATAAGTTCACCCATTATATTGACACAAGAAAGAAACAGGATATAGGCTACTCTATAGAAATCAGAACAATAGAACAGGAAATAGGAAGTAAAACTAACCGGACCTTTGTTCGTGAGAAGTCTAACAATTGGCTAAGAGAACAACAAAGAATCTGATTGGTTTACTAGCTAGCCGTGTACATAAAACATCCGTCATTTTAGCCTGAAGATCCCCCGGGGATGAAACGCCGGAGCCTCTGTGTAGCCATAAATATATTTTCATAATTTACTATATATATATATATATATATATATATATATATATATATATATATATATATATGAAGAAAAATGGGGATAAAAATATCCGACGTAATGTAAAATGATAAAAGGAAAGCCAAACACTATGTCATTTAAATATTCATGAGCGTTTCGTCTTTATTGAAAGACTTCCTCAGGATGAAGAAAACAATGTAGAAAAATCATGCAGAATACGAATTTTGATATGTCAGAAAATGTTCAGATTTCGGCATAGCTGTCGACGTGAACAAGCAGAGAATGAACATTATGAGTTTGTACATAGCGTTATCAGCAGTGGCCTGTCTCCTTCAAAGCTTGGTTGGCAGTGAATGTTGGGGACGGGAGGACGGAAGTTGAATCTGCCGTTTATTCTAAACTGGGAGGAGAAAGAGGAAAAAGTTAAAAGAAAAAGAAGAAAAGGAGAGGAATTAAAACAAATATAATAAGAAAGTACAAACGTGAAAATGTTTTTAACTAATTTTGAAACGCAAATTATCATTAAAAATTATATATATATATATATATATGTATATATATTCAAATAACCATGTTTTTATTTTATTCGACCTATTTTCGACCCCTCGGCATTAATACCACCATCAAAATGAGGAGGAAGAAAAGGAAAAAAATATATAGGACAGTCTCGCTTGATAAGGTTGCATTTTACAACGAAAATTCGCCATAAAAATTTTAAATAAATGAATTTTTCATTTATAAAAATATTGCACGATTGTTGATTTTCAAAAATATTTAATACATTCTAATCCGTGCTTCAAAGATGTTAACTTCCTTATTTTTATTTTTATTTTTTTCATTTCATTTTTTTTTAATATTTATTTCACATGTTTTTTGGAAATGTGAAAAAAATAATAAAATAAAAAACATGGTTATTGGAATATAATATGAACCTGACTTCAAGTGTTCAATGCAAGGTATATTCTGTAATAAAATTATGTTTATTATTCTTTCCTTAAGCCAAGGCTTTTCAAAGATCGAAATCTTATCATCAGAGGAATTATATAGATAGATAAGTTGGCAGTGGAAAAGCCAAAATTCAACATTTGAAAAAATATTAAGAAACGGAGAGTGAAAAAAAGTTCGTGTAAAAAAAGATATGGGGTTTTAATGAAATATATATATATATGTGTGTGTGTGTGTGTGTGTGTGTATGTGTGTGTGTGTGTGTATGTGTGTGTGTACAGGATTCATTCCTAAACTATTTCACCGATCAAAATGAATTTTGGAACACATTACAACTAGTTGGTTCGGTCTGAATTTCGACTAATTTTTTTTCATTTAGTTTTCATACATAAGGGAGTATAAGGTAGTTGAAATGCTTTTCCTGAAAATTACGACATCTCTGAATCGTGCCAAATATTAACAATAGGTATTTGACATCAATTAATAAATTCTTCCACATTTTTAATTTCTTGAAGTTTTTTTAAAGAGGTTTAAGCTGCTCAACTTCTCATTTAGATTTAGACATGAGCTTAAGTGATCTCAAGACGAAAAATGAAATTCAGGGAATCTTACTAAATTAATGTCTAATGACCATGGATGAAGTTTAAGGCAAATAATAAATATTCAAATATTTATTATTTGCCGTAAACTTCACCCATGATCATTAGACATTAATTTAGTAAGATTCCCTGAATTTCATTTTTTTCTTGAGATCCCTTAAGCTCATGTCTTAAAGATTATACACTCCATAAATAAGCATAGGGGTAGGAGTGCCGACTGTCAGCTGGGTGGCCGAGTTTCAATCCCGGCTTGAGGCACTAGCTAGTATAGCCGCACTGAAGAGCTGTGATACAGTGAAACCGTCTGTATATGGATGACTATATATATATATATATATATATATATATATATATATATATATATATATATATATATTCGCTTTTTATTGTAGACGCTGCGTGAACAAATTTTCATTTAAACAGGTTTTCTTGTTGGTGAAATATCCATCATTTATGCAAGTGATTTTGATCAAAATTAGAATAAGTATTCGAAACATAAGGTTTAGTATAATTATAGCTTGATTTTAATCTTCGTAATGTGGTGCAAACTGTTCCTTTTCGGGAAATCCATTTTACCTGTCATGGGACGGGTAATCTTTTAGATCTGTATAAAAGAACTAAGGGTTGGGGGGGAGTACAAAGAGGAAAAATCGGCTACCAATGACTGGTTATATGTATTGATCGGGTCACTGGGTGCATGGTCCCACATCGAACGATCAGCATACCTGTCAAAATTAAAAGGCAAGTTGGCATCCTTAATAGACTAAACACTTATATTGTCGATTAAGTTGACGCCCCTTCTTCATACGTGAAACGAAGGCTTTTATCGGCTGACCAATCATAACATATTGGAAGAATACGAGACGATCTGCGGTTGGTTAGATAATCAGAATAGCCACATCGAGTTAAGATTCTGTATAGAAAGACTAACTGTTTGGGAGTTGAAAGAGGGAAATGTCGATTATCTCTGACTTAGTTACGGGAACTATGGATCTTTTTAATGTAGCATAAGCATCAAACGTATCCACACAGCAACAGGGCACGTGATGGATAATGGCAGAAGGATTAGCGATAGAGCGAATGGTATGATTAACGGATCTGGGGTTAAAAGATGAAGCTGTCAGGGTTCGAGTGAGCGGTCACGAAAAATTGTACTCTCCCCAAAACCCTAATGGATTGTGGGGCGAGCGAACATAAATGGTGACCAAAACATCTCTCTCTCTCTCTCCTTCTCTCTCACACCAGTTAACACTTTTTAAATATCTCTCTCTCTATCGGATGTCTTTTAATCATATAATTACTATGTTCTAAAGCTAATAAATCATCTATTGAAAAGAAGCCTTATTTTTTAAGTGAATTAATTGCAGACGATGATGACGACACGCAGTGTATTAGCCACGGTGTGTATAGGGAGTTATACACGCCTCAGACGACAGGAGTAGACAACAGAAGTCGGTCTTTGTGTCCTTGCGTGTGATTAATTTCATACACATTAGCAAAGTTCCATGAGCAAAGTTTCTTTCCAAGAACTACCCGTCTGTGGAACACAATACCACAGATTGCTTCACAGCAGATTACAACATGCTTGCTTTCAAGTCAGATGTAAACAAATTCTTGTCGAGTCGTTCTATTAAATATTCAAATAATACCCAGTTTCAATCCTCAAGGTGTTGTGTCACTGTACACAATCCTCAAGGTGTTGTGTCACTGTACACAATCCTCAAGGTGTCGTGCCACTGTACACAATCCTCAAGGTGTCGTGTCACTGTACACAATCCTCAAGGTGTTGTGTCACTGTACACAATCCTCAAGGTGTCGTGTCACTGTACACCATCCTCAAGGTGTTGTGTCACTGTACACAATCCTCAAGCTGTTGTGTCACTGTACACAATCCTCAAGGTGTCGTGTCACTGTACACAATCATCAAGGTGTTGTGTCACTGTACACAATCCTCAAGGTGTCGTGTCACTGTACACAATCCTCAAGGTGTTGTGTCACTGTACACAATCCTCAAGGTGTTGTGTCACTGTACACAATCCTCAAGGTGTTGTGTCACTGTACACAATCCTCAAGGTGTCGTGTCACTGTACACAATCCTCAAGGTGTTGTGTCACTGTACACAATCCTCAAGGCGTTGTGTCACTGTACACAATCCTCAAGGTTTCGTGTCACTGTACACAATCCTAAAGGTGTTGTGTCACTGTACACAATCCTCAAGGTGTTGTGTCACTGTACACAATCCTCAAGGTGTTGTGTCACTGTACACAATCCTCAAGGTGTCGTGTCACTGTACACAATCCTCAAGGTGTTGTGTCACTGTACACAATCCTCAAGGTGTCGTGTCACTGTACACAATCCTCAAGGTGTTGTGTCACTGTACACAATCCTCAAGGTGTCGTGTCACTGTACACAATCCTCAAGGTGTTGTGTCACTGTACACAATCCTCAAGGTGTTGTGTCACTGTACACAATCCTCAAGGTGTCGTGTCACTGTACACAATCCTCAAGGTGTTGTGTCACTGTACACAATCCTCAAGGTGTTGTGTCACTGTACACAATCCTCAAAGTGTTGTGTCACTGTACACAATCCTCAAGGTGTCGTGTCACTGTACACAATCCTGAAGGTGTTGTGTCACTGTACACAATCCTCAGAGTGTTGTGTCACTGTACACAATCCTCAAGGTGTCGTGTCACTGTACACAATCCTCAAGCTGTTGTGTCACTGTACACAATCCTCAAGGTGTCGTGTCACTGTACACAATCCTCAAGGGGTCGTGTCACTGTACACAATCCTCAAGGTGTTGTGTCACTGTACACAATCCTCACGGTGTCGTGTCACTGTACACAATCCTCAAAGTGTTGTGTCACTGTACACAATCCTCAAGGTGTTGTGTCACTGTACACAATCCTCAAGGTGTCGTGTCACTGTACACAATCCTCAAGGTGTCGTGTCACTGTACACAATCCTCAACGTGTCGTGTCACTGTACACAATCCTCAAGGTGTTGTGTCACTGTACACAATCCTCAAGGTGTCGTGTCACTGTACACAATCCTCAAAGTGTTGTGTCACTGTACACAATCCTCAAGGTGTTGTGTCACTGTACACAATCCTTAAGGTGCCGTGTCACTGTACACAATCCTCAAGGTGTCGTGTCACTGTACACAATCCTCAAGGTGTTGTGTCACTGTACACAATCCTCAAGGTGTCGTGTCACTGTACACAATCCTCAAGGTGTTGTGTCACTGTACACAATCCTCAAGGTGTTGTGTCACTGTACACAATCCTCAAGGTGTTGTGTCACTGTACACAATACTCAAGGTGTCGTGTCACTGTACACAATACTCAAAGTGTTGTGTCACTGTACACAATCCTCAAGGTGTTGTGTCACTGTACACAATCCTCAAGGTGTTGTGTCACTGTACACAATCCTCAAGGTGTCGTGTCACTGTACACAATCCTCAAGGTGTCGTGTCACTGTACACAATACTCAAGGTGTCGTGTCACTGTACACAATCCTCAAAGTGTTGTGTCACTGCACACAATCCTCAAGGTGGTGTGTCACTGTACACAATCCTCAAGGTGTTGCGTCACTGTACACAATCCTCAAGGTGTCGTGTCACTGTACACAATCCTCAAGGTGTTGTGTCACTGTACACAATCCTCAAGGTGTTGTGTCACTGTACACAATTCTGAAGGTGTTGTGTCACTGTACACAATCCTCAAGGTGTCGTGTCACTGTACACAATCCTCAAAGTGTTGTGTCACTGTACACAATCCTCAAGGTGTTGTGTCACTGTACACAATTCTGAAGGTGTTGTGTCACTGTACACAATCCTCAAGGTGTTGTGTCACTGTACACAATCCTCAAGGTGTTGTGTCACTGTACACAATCCTCAAGGTGTTGTGTCACTGTACACAATTCTGAAGGTGTTGTGTCACTGTACACAATCCTCAAGGTGTCGTGTCACTGTACACAATCCTCAAAGTGTTGTGTCACTGTACACAATCCTCAAGGTGTTGTGTCACTGTACACAATCCTCAAGGTGTTGTGTCACTGTACACAATCCTCAAGGTGTTGTGTCACTGTACACAATCCTCAAGGTGTTGTGTCACTGTACACAATCCTCAAAGTGTTGTGTCACTGTACACAATCCTCAAGGTGTTGTGTCACTGTACACAATCCTCAAGGTGTTGTGTCACTGTACACAATCCTCAAGGTGTTGTGTCACTGTACACAATCCTCAAAGTGTTGTGTCACTGTACACAATCCTCACGGTGTTGTGTCACTGCACACAATCCTCAAGGTGTGGTGTCACTGTATACAATCCTCAAGCTGTTGTGTCACTGCACACAATCCTCAAGGTGTTGTGTCACTGTACACAATCCTCAAGGTGTTGTGTCACTGTACACAATCCTCAAGGTGTTGTGTCACTGTACACAATCCTCAAGGTGTTGTGTCACTGTACACAATCCTCAAGGTGTTGTGTCACTGTACACAATCCTCAAGGTGTTCTGTCACTGTACACAATCCTCAATGTGTTGTGTCACTGTACACAATCCTCAAGGTGTTGTGTCACTGTACACAATCCTCAAGGTGATGTGTCACTGTACACAATCCTCAAGGTTTTGTGTCACTGTACACAATCCCCAAGGTGTTGTGTCACTGAACACAATCCTCAAGGTGTTGTGTCACTGTACACAATCCTCAAGGTGTTGTGTCATAGTACACAATCCTCAAGGTGTTGTGTCACTGTACACAATCTTCAAGGTGTTATGTCACTGTACACAATCCTCAAGGTTTTGTGTCACTGCACACAATCCTCAAGGTGTTGTGTCACTGTACACAATCCTCAAGGTGTTGTGTCACTGTACACAATCCTTAAGGTGTCGTGTCACTGTACACAATCCTCAAGGTGTCGTGTCACTGTACACAATCCTCAAGGTGTTGTGTCACTGTACACAATCCTCAAGGTGTTGTGTCACTGTACACAATCCTCTAGGTGTCGTGTCACTGTACACAATCCTCAAGGTGTTGTGTCACTCTTCACAATCCTTAAGGTGTCGTGTCACTGTACACAATCCTCAAAGTGTTGTGTCACTGTACACAATCCTTAAGGTGTTGTGTCACTGTACACAATCCTCAAGGTGTTGTGTCACTGTACACAATCCTTAAGGTGTTGCTACTGTACACAATCCTCAAGGTGTTGTGTCACTGTACACAATCCTCAAGGTTTTGTGTCACTGTACACAATCCTCAATGTGTTGTGTCACTGTACACAATCCTCAAGGTGTCGTGTCACTGTACACAATCCTCAAGGTGTTGTGTCACTGTACACAATCCTCAAGGTGTCGTGTCACTGTACATAATCCTCAAGGTGTTGTGTCACTGTACACAATCTTCAAGGTGTTGTGTCACTGTACACAATCTTCAGGGTATTGTGTCACTGTACACAATCCTCAAGGTGTTGTGTCACTGTACACAATCCTCAAGGTGTTGTGTCACTGTACACAATCCTCAAGGTGTCGTGTCACTGTACACAATCCTCAAGGTGTTGTGTCTCTGTACACAATCCTCAAGGTGTTGTGTCACTGTACACAATCCTCAAGGTGTTGTGTCACTGTACACAATCTTCAAGGTGTTGTGTCACTGTACACAATCCTCAGGGTATTGTGTCACTGTACACAATCCTCAAGGTGTTGTGTCACTGTACACAATCCTCAAGGTGTTGTGTCACTGTACACAATCCTCAAGGTGTTGTGTCACTGTACACAATCCTCAAGGTGTCGTGTACCTTTACACAATCCTCAAGGTGTTGTGTCACTGTACACAATCCTCTAGGTGTCGTGTCACTGTACACAATCCTCAAGGTGTTGTGTCACTGTACACAATCCTTAAGGTGTCGTGTCACTGTACACAATCCTCAAGGTGTTGTGTCACTGTACACAATCCTTAAGGTGTTGTGTCACTGTACACAATCCTCAAGGTGTTTTGTCACTGTACACAATCCTTAAGGTGTTGTGTCACTGTACACAATCCTCAAGGTGTTGTGTCACTGTACACAATCCTCAAGGTGTTGTGTCACTGTACACAATCCTCAAGGTGTTGTGTCACTGTACACAATCCTCAAGGTGTCGTGTCACTGTACACAATCCTCAAGGTGTTGTGTCACTGTTCACAATTCTCAAGGTGTCGTGTCACTGTACACAATCCTCAAGGTGTTGTGTCACTGTACACAATCCTCAAGGTGTTGTGTCACTGTACACAATCCTCAAGGTGTTGTGTCACTGTACACAATCCTCAAGGTGTTGTGTCACTTTACACAATCCTCAGGGTGTTGTGTCACTGTACACAATCCTCAAGGTGTTGCGTCACTGTACACAATCCTCAAGGTGTTGTGTCACTGTACACAATTCTCAAGGTGTTGTGTCACTGTACACAATCCTCAAGGTGTTGTGTCACTGTACACAATCCTCAAGGTGTTGTGTCACTGTACACAATCCTCAAGGTGTTGTGTCACTGTACACAATCTTCAAGGCGTTGTGTCACTGCACACAATCCTCAAGGTGTTGTGTCACTGTACACAATCCTCAAGGTGTTGTGTCACTGTACACAATCCTCAAGGTGTTGTGTCACTGTAAACAATCCTCAAGGTGTTGTGTCACTGTACACAACTCTCAAGGTGTTGTGGCACTGTACACAATCCTCAAGGTGTTGTGTCACTGTACACAATCCTCAAGGTGTTGTGTCACTGTACACAATCCTCAAGGTGTTGTGTCACTGCACACAATCCTCAAGGTGTTGTGTCACTGTACACAATCCTGAAGGTGTTGTGTCACTGCACACAATCCTCAAGGCGTTGTGTCACTGTACACAATCCTCAAGGTGTTGTGTCACTGTACACTATCCTCAAGGTGTTGTGTCACTGTACACAATTCTCAAGGTGTTGTGTCACTGAACACAATCCTCAAGGTGTTGTGTACATGTACACAATCCTCAAGGTGTTGTGTCATAGTACACAATCATCAAGGTGTTGTGTCACTGTACACAATCCTCAAGGTGTTGTGTCACTGTACACAATCCTCAAGGTTTTGTGTCACTGCACACAATCCTCAAGGTGTTGTGTCACTGTACACAATCCTCAAGGTGTTGTGTCACTGTACACAATCCTCAAGGTGTCGTGTCACTGTACACAATCCTCAAGGTGTCGTGTCACTGTACACAATTCTCAAGGTGTTGTGTCACTGTACATAATCCTCAAGGTGTTGTGTCACTGTACACAATCCTCAAGGTGTTGTGTCACTGTACACAATCCTCAAGGTGTTGTGTCACTGTACACAATCCTCAAGGTGTTGTGTCACTGTACACAATCCTCAAGGTGTTGTGTCACTGCACACAATCCTCAAGGTGTTGTGTCACTGTACACAATCCTCAAGGTGTTGTGTCACTGTACACAATCCTCAAGGTGTTGTGTCACTGTAAACAATCCTCAAGGTGTTGTGTCACTGTACACAACTCTCAAGGTGTTGTGTCACTGTACACAATCCTCAAGGTGTTGTGTAACTGTACACAATCCTCAAGGTGTTGTGTCACTGTACACAATCCTCAAGGTGTTGTGTCACTGCACACAATCCTCAAGGTGTTGTGTCACTGTACACAATCCTCAAGGTGTTGTGTCACTGCACACAATCCTCAAGTCGTTGTGTCACTGTACACAATCCTCAAGGTGTTGTGTCACTGTACACAATCCTCAAGGTGTTGTGTCACTGTACACAATCTTCAAGGTGTTGTGTCACTGTACACAATCCTCAAGGTGTTGTGTCACTGTACACAATCCTCAAGGTGTTGTGTCACTGTACACAATCCTCAAGGTGTTGTGTCACTGTACACAATCCTCAAGGTGTTGTGTCACTGTACACAATCCTCAAGGTGTTGTTTCACTGTACACAATCCTCAAGGTGTTGTGTCACTGTACACCTCACAAACTGATTAAGTCTTATCTTTGAGTGGCGTTTGGGCCTTCATAAGCTGTGACAAATTAAGTACAAGAAGATGAGAGAAGAAAAGACCAAACGACTTGAATTTGAAAGCAACATATTCAGCACATAACGTGTCTGAGAGATCGGGCTACATTTAAGTGGGTCACCATGTATTCGTGCGTGAATCCGATTGGTTGGTTGTTTTGTTTTACGGCATATGAACCCTCCTCGGGTTATTTAATCCGGTCATTTTGGTAAAACTTGTTATGCTTCAAGTTCTTTATATGTTAAATTATTTATTTATGATGTTTGGTTGAGTGAAAGGGGGAAGCAAGGAATAGGGTGAACGAATAGAGGGGAAATTGTTTGTTTTTTGGGGGTTTTTTATATAACATAGTTCACCCCAAACAAGGCAAGCCACCACTGTAGACGTAATGGGCTACTGAGAAAAAAGAAAAGGGGAGAAGGTAGGGGGTCAACCTAAATTGGGATCTGCGCAGCGAGATGTCTGTTTACATCAGTTTAAATTTGTGCATGTCAGTACTGTCGGGGAAACAGGGGGCAGGGAGGGAGCTCCAGAGGCCAGCATCACGAGGAAAAGAAGCTATTTGAGTAGAAGGCTCTCCGATATCTGGGGATCTCCAAAGTGAATGAATGAGATTTGAATGAGATTTTGCAGAACATGATTGAGTTTTGCAAAGAAAAAAAAAGCAATAAAACATCAATGTTTGGTGCATTTTGGACTCAATAAACTAATATCTGCAGACAGCCTGATGTGGTAGCACCAGACAATCCGATTGGCTTGTAAGTTTAGTCCGTGGCTGCTGCGTATTCTCAGCCGTACCGTGTAAGGATTTCGAAAACACAACAATGGTTTTGATAGTATGAATGAACCAATGTTTACTTTACTTATTTTTTATTGACTTTTTCATGTTTTCTTTTCATTTTTTCTGCTTCACGTGTCTTTTTCTCATTGGCCCTAGGTTATTTACAGCCGTTGTTAAAATGGCCGAAAGAACGTCCGCTTTTTTTTTTTTTACAGCAATGTGACCTTTTAAGATTTCTACTTTTTGGGGATGCGACCACGCATCTCTTTTTGGGGCTTTGTCCGTCAGTAGGTTCGTCTGTCACACTTACAAGTATAACTTTCACCACTAAACGCGTTTTTCTACTTTTTGGGGGATGCGACCACGCATCTCTTTTTGGGGCTTTGTACGTCAGTAGGTTCGTCTGTCACACTTACAAGTATAACTTTCACCACTAAACGCGTTTTTCTACTTTTTGGGGGATGCGACCACGCATCTCTTTTTGGGGCTTTGTCCGTCAGTAGGTTCGTCTGTCACACTTAAGTTAAAAGTATAATTTTCACCACTAAACGCGTAGATTAAATAGACGTATCTTATTCTAGATGCGTACAAACATCTCTGTCCGTTTGTTGGTCTGTCATGTTTAAGTTTGGTTTGTTGCAATTAAGTTTGAAATTGAAAGATAATTTTCTTTGGTCTGTCACATTTAAGTTTCAATTTGAAATTACATTTTCTTTGGTCTGTCACGAAATATACACGTTTTGGTGTGTCACGTCTAAGGTAGAAATCGAAATATCATTTTCTTTGGTCTGTTAAGATTTAGATGGAAAATAACACTTTCTTTGCTCTGTCAGATTAAATTTGAAATATCAAACTTTGGTCTGTCAAACTTAAGTTAGAAATAGACATAGCATTTTCGTTGGTCTGTCACGTTTAATTTTTAAATTGGAATAGCATTTTTTGGTCTGTCATGCTAAAGTTTTAAATAACATTTTCGTTGGTCTTTCACGTTTAATTTTTAAATTGGAATAGCATTTTTTGGTCTGTCATGCTAAAGTTTTAAATAACATTTTCGTTGGTCTGTCACGTTTAATTTTTAAATTGGAATAGCATTTTTTGGTCTGTCATGCTAAAGTTTTAAATAACATTTTCGTTGGTCTGTCACGTTTAATTTTTAAATTGGAATAGCATTTTTTGGTCTGTCATGCTAAAGTTTTAAATAACATTTTCGTTGGTCTGTCACGTTTAATTTTTAAATTGGAATAGCATTTTTTGGTCTGTCATGCTAAAGTTTTAAATAACATTTTCGTTGGTCTGTCACGTTTAATTTTTAAATTGGAATAGCATTTTTTGGTCTGTCATGCTAAAGTTTTAAATAACATTTTCGTTGGTCTGTCACGTTTAATTTTTAAATTGGAATAGCATTTTTGGTCTGTCATGCTAAAGTTTTAAATAACATTTTCGTTGGTCTGTCACGTTTAATTTTTAAATTGGAATAGCATTTTTTGGTCTGTCATGCTTAAGTTTTAAATAACATTTTCGTTGGTCTTTCACGCTTAAGCATGAAATTTTCTTTGGTCTGTCATGCTTAAGTTGGGCACTCACATTTAAATCTGAGATAGCATTTTTGTCCGTTTCACGTTTACTTATAAAATAGCATTTTCTTTGGTCTGTCATGCTTAAGTGTTAAATAGAACTAGAAAAAATATGACCCGTTTGGTCACCCATTCAGTCCAGGTTAGATCGTTTAAGCCAGCAGGAAGTGAGTTTGCAAATCTAGTTAAATATAAAAAATAAATAGACAAAATCCCAAATTAGTTGATTTTGGCTCGCTGTATCACCCGTCTCTCTTCTTCATTCACTATCTCTCTCTCTCTCTCTCTCTCTCTCTCTCTCTCTCTCTCTCTTTCACACACACTCTTTTTCTCTCTCTCTCTCTCTCGTTCCCCCTTACTTTCTCTTATCTCTTCCTCGTCGGCTACTATTATTTATTACTGTGCTGCTATTCTCTTTTGTGTATAATCAACAATACAAATGTTGTTGTTCTTTCTTTTCTTTAAAATCACCATCATGTCCGTCACTCGAATCGAGTATATGGTTTTTCAGGGGCTTCATTCGTGGGTTCGCATATGGGAAAACAGTCCAATTCGAAATCCACACATCCTATCACAAACCGGGCATACATTATTGTTCGCCAATTGTGCGTGTTGCTGATTTTCTTGACTTACTATTCTTGCTACCCTCATCTCTTTAACGTGATGACGCCGTTCACTTTCAAACCTTTCCACACCACCCCTTATTCCATTCCTCCACTCCGTTCTCCCAAGTTCACTCGTTTCCCATGTTGTGTGATCAATGTTACCGGTTTTAATATCCTCCTTTAAACAATCCGTGTGCCGCTTCTTCTGTCTTCCAACCCTCCTAGCCTCCACGTTAGGATATGACTGGTCGCTCATCCTTACAACGTGACCAACCCATCTCAAACAATTTTTTTAACAATTAAAGCTTCTATACTAGAGCAACTAGAATAACCCAAGACACTGATGTTACTTCGACGATTATGCCAGTTACTCTTTTTTTAATTTCGTAAAAGTCTTCGATGTAGTTTTTCGACTGCTTTAAGATGTCGACGGTATGTCGTCCAGGTCTCCGATGCATACAAGAGTGTTGGAAAGACAATGGCTCTAAGATTTGGGTACCTAGCCTTCAATCTTTATCATCAAAGACTCTGGAACGAAGTTTACTGAAAGCAGCACTTGCGCACCTCATACGATATTGGATTTCGTCGTCAATAGTGGCATTGGAGACGAGATGGCTATCCAGGTATGCTAAGTGATCCACGTTTTCTAGCAATTCGCAGCCTAGTTCGATATTAGGAGGGTTTCTCAAACGATCAGGACACTGATGTTCGTTCGATGATCTTACCAGTTAACTGGTGATACCAGATCAGGCTGCCCTGTGGCTCCCTGAGACGAAATTCATCTACATTGACGTTGTTTTTTTTTGTTTTGTTTTTTTTTGTTTTTTGTAAAACTTAATTATGTTCTACAAAACCAAAAACAAAAACAACAGCCCCTCTCCCTTTCTCCCTCCCCTTTTTTATTTTTATTTTTCCTACCCTACTCCCGGTCCTGGATATGACCTTAAACTACATCCGATGGTGAGATCCGGCTTACGGACTTTGGGGAATGTGGAGCCTCCTCTTAATTACCATTGCTCCCAGGTCCACCCTGACCCGGAGTGGTAGTACCTGTTAGGGTCCAAACTATGGGTTAAATAGAAACAGATATTAAAAGGGGAAAGAAACAAAAAAGAGAAGAAAACAAGACCAGATTCGGCATTAAATAACCCAAAAAGGGTTGATATGCCGTAAAACAAAATTACCAAACCAAAAACCCTGATTAAACATTTGAAGATATAAAGAACTTGAAGCATAAAAACTTTCACTATAATGACCAGATTCGGCATTAAATAACCCAAAAAGGGTTGATATGCCGTAAAACAAAACTACCAAACCAAACCATACCTTACTAGTTAATTTTTTAACAAATTTCGTAAAAGTTTTCGATGTAGTTTTTCGAGTGCTTCAAGATGTCTACGGTATGTCGTCCAGGTCACCGGTGCATATAAAAGTGTTGGAAAGACAAAGGCTCCATTTACTAATATTTGGGTTTCAAGCCTTATTGTACCCCACCTCTCAGCTAAGTGAGTGACGACATCAATTTGGCCGTTCCTGAGTTCGGTTGGTCACCCGGTACTGTTCGGTAAAAGTTACCGCTCTGATGAAGACAACAGATGTCGAAAAGCATGGTCCAGCGATTACCACACTCCAACGTTGTGATTGATTGATCAATGGGTAATTATCTGGATTGCGTCAGCAACTTAGTACCGCTGCGAAGCAAAGGGACATTTCAAGCGGAACAAGTGGAATAATAGAAAGAAAATAAAGTCTTCAACAACTCATATGTTGGATTTTTTTAGAAGAAGAATAATTATTTGGTAAAGCGAATAGTAAAGAAAACTTATATAATTTCAAGTCAAGAACTCTGTTTTTTTGGACCGACGCTCTAATTGTTAACGAGTTATTTTTAGTTAGTTTGGCGAAGTTCGGGGGGTTCGTCTCAGAACGACGTGGATTCAGTGGGCGAGCAAGAACGAGTCCCTTCTAACTATGTGTTTCAGACCGGCAAAGCCCCAACACCAGGTTTGGGGGAGGAGGGGAGGTCCGTCTCCCACCGACGTGGACAACGGTGGCGAGCAAAAGCGAGTCACTAAAGCTTGGGAGGATGAACTTGCTAAAACTGCACATAACCATACCTTAACCTGAACGAAAAAAAAGCCACCTAACTCGAATTGTTCAGACTCTGTCGGACTGATTGTCGTGGACGTGCCCTCCGCTTTGCATGAAAAACACAACCACGAATGAGTTCACGTCTTCAGTGCTTGATGCCAAAACCGTGACTGGCTGGATAGACTTGGATTAGACTGTTCCAATTATTTTCTTTATCCTTTTCTTTATAATATTCGACTGTTAATAAACAGCAAAGGAGAGAAAGGGAGAGACGGTGAGAGAGGCGGAAGCGAGAGTAATAGAAACAGCATATAATAAGAGCGAAAGGGGTCAAACAAGATAGAGTAGGAGAGGAAGAGAGTGATATGCACAGCCATAAACAGAGATATCAATTAGTGAGTTAATTGCAAATTACGGTTAATTAGAACAATTAAAATAGACGTTTTTAAAACATAACGCAATCCCAAAACTAAGCAATAGTTTACTGTGTATTTAGTGTGTTGAAAATATATAAGAAAAAAAACATCAGGAAAACAAACGTTGATAAACTCAGATTTTGTATAATACCAGAATAATACTTGTCCCAGGACGGGTAAAATTAATTCCTCGGAAAGAACAGTTTTGCACCACTTTTATATCCCTTTGCGACCCATTTGTCATGATGGTAAGAGTTTTCACTAATGGGTCGATAGATCAGGGTCGATTTTTGGTCGAGTCATACCAAAGATTTAAATAATAGTACTTGATGCTTCCTTGCTAAAGACTCGGGGTTAAAAGGTTAGGATCAAGGGTAAGTGGAGCAGTCCAGAGAAATGAGTGACGTCCTCCCCTACACTTTGGTGTAATAGCTAATGAAAACGAAGCCTACGAGTTCTAAATAGCATTTTCGTTGGTTTGTCACGCTTAAATTTTAAATAGCATTTTCGTTGGTCTGTCACGCTTAAGTTTAAAATATCATTTTCGTTGGTCTGTCACGCTTAAGTTTTAAATAGCATTTTCGTTGGTCTGTCACGCTTAAGTTTGAAATAACATTGTCGTTGGTCTGTCATGCTTAAGTTTAAAATAACATTGTCGTTGGTCTGTCATGCTTAAGTTTAAAATAACATTGTCGTTGGTCTGTCATGCTTAAGTTTAAAATAACATTGTCGTTGGTCTGTCATGCTTAAGTTTAAAATAACATTGTCGTTGGTCTGTCATGCTTAAGTTTAAAATAACATTGTCGTTGGTCTGTCATGCTTAAGTTTAAAATAACATTTTCGTTGGTCTGTCACGCTTAAGTTTGAAATAACATTGTCGTTGGTCTGTCATGCTTAAGTTTAAAATAACATTGTCGTTGGTCTGTCATGCTTAAGTTTAAAATAACATTTTCGTTGGTCTGTCACGCTTAAGTTTAAAATAACATTGTCGTTGGTCTGTCATGCTTAAGTTTAAAATAACATTGTCGTTGGTCTGTCATGCTTAAGTTTAAAATACCATTTTCGTTGGTCTGTCACGCTTAAGTTTAAAATAACATTTTCGTTTGTCTGTCACGCTTAAGTTTAAAATAACATTGTCGTTGGTCTGTCACGCTTAAGTTTAAAATATCATTTTCGTTTGTCTGTCACGCTTAAGTTTAAAATAACATTGTCGTTGGTCTGTCACGCTTAAGTTTAAAATATCATTTTCGTTGGTCTGTCACGCTTAAGTTTTAAATAGCATTGTCGTTGGTCTGTCACGCTTAAGTTTAAAATAACATTTTCGTTGGTCTGTCACGCTTAAGTTTAAAATAACATTGTCGTTGGTCTGTCACGCTTAAGTTTAAAATAACATTGTCGTTGGTCTGTCACGCTTAAGTTTAAAATATCATTTTCGTTGGTCTGTCACGCTTAAGTTTAAAATATCATTTTCGTTGGTCTGTCACGCTTAAGTTTTAAATAGCATTTTCGTTGGTCTGTCACGCTTAAGTTTTAAATACCATTTTCGTTGGTCTGTCACGCTTAAGTTTCAAATAGCATTTTAATCGCATAAAAGCGCAGAGTGACTGGACGCATCTTACGAAATAGCTTCTTTTGATTAAGGGAGTGGCATCTTTTTTGTCTTTTATTCCAACTCGTTTGTTGTCTTGCATGGTTCTGACTTAAAGGTTAACAAGAAATTCTTCAAGTTGGTTTTGATTTCCTTCCTTCTGTTTTTTCGCAACGCAAGCAATTCTTGCCGACATTCAAATCCATATTTCATATTAAAGAAGAACAACAACAAAAAAGCGGCTACGAGTCTTTTCAAAGCGAATATCATAATTTGGTGCTTAATCATTAGATTCACATGAGCTGGATCCGAATGGAAAGGTCAAAGGGGAATGCCTTGGTTCTTGCAAAGATTTTCCGAAAAAAAACAACACTGAAAGAAAAGGCAGTATTACAATTCTCTCTCTCTCTCTCTCTCTACCCCCTCTCTCTCTCCTCGTCTGTCTCTCTCTCTACCCTTCTCTCTCTCACCCCGTCTCTCTCTCTCTCTCTCTCTACCTCTCTCTCTCTCTCTCTCTCTCTATATATATATATATATATATATATTTCTCTTTCTCTATCAAGTTATCTCTCTCTATCTTTCTCTCACTCTATCTCTATCTCCCCCCCTCTCTCTCTACCCCTCTCTCTCCTCGTCTCTCTCTCTCTACCCTTCTCTCTCTCTCCCCGTCTCTCTCTCCCCGTCTCTACCTCTCTCTCTACCTCTCTCTCTCTCTCTCTCTCTATATATATATATATATATATATATATATATATATATAGATAAATATATATATATATTTCTTTCTCTCTCTATCAAGTTATTTCTCTCTATCTCTCTCTCACTCTATCTCTATCTCTCCCCCCTCTATCTCTCTCTCACTCTCTCTCTCTCTCTCTATATATATATATATATATATATATATATATATATATATATATATAAAGTATATATATATATTTCTTTCTCTCTCTCTCCCTCTCTATCAAGTTATCTCTCTCTATCTCTCTCTCTCTCTATCTCTCTCTCTCTCTCTCTCAATATATATATATATATATATATATATATTTATATATATATATATATATATATATATATATAAAGTATATATATATATTTCTTTCTCTCTCTCTCTCTCCCTCTCTATCAAGTTATCTCTCTCTATCTATCTCTATCTCTCTCTCTCTCAATATATATATATATATATATATATATATATATATATATATATATATATATATATAAAGAAAAAATGAAATGATGAAAATAAAATCGGACAATTTACAATATATTCAAGTGTTCATTCAAGGAAAATAAGAATACATTTTTTAATGCTTAATCCATCGATTTTCAAAGATAAGCTCTTCTCATCAGAGGAGAAAACTCAATAAAATAACAAATTACTGGTTAGCACAAATTCCTTGGATGATGATCTCATGACAACAGAACCGATACTACACTACATTAAACAATAATAGATTCAATCAGGGTGTTTTTCATTCGTTTAAAAATGCCTTTTATTAAAAACAATTTTTTTATGGTTCCTTGCGTTTTGGCCTAGGATCAAAGTGTAGTATCTGTCCTCAGCATACCAGCAACATCTGACCCTAACACTAACCAGCAACATCTGACCCTAACACTAACCAGCAACATCTGACGTTTTACTATCGATGTAATTATTGCGTATGATATAAGAAAATAGGACAATGCAAATTACAAATGAATGTTACAGAATATTAATTCATTAGAAACAGTTGATAGAAATAGATATGTAAATTAAGCATACCCAAAGCTGATTGTGGGTGTTTTCAGATTACTATATATACGGTATTTCAAAATATTATGTTGTATCATAGAATTAAATAAGCATAAACCTGTTTTGATGTTAATATAGTCAGGATAGGTGGAAAAAACTTTCGATATATAAGTATTGATTTGAAATTTTGTAGTTTCAGATTCAATCCAAATAGAAAAGTTTGGTCAACTTATATGGAGTTGTGACGTCATAATTTCGACTGGATAACGTGCCTAACACATGTCAGACAATAATTATTACGATCTCTTGAAAGCAAGGTTGCAGAGTCAGTAGGTATAAGGTCCAACTCGGACTCTAACACCTAGGATTCCTAAAATTTCTACTCCGACTCCGAGGATTAAAAAATATCAGACTTTGACTCAGACTCTTTATTTTAAAGTCTTCACATTTTCATACGGCCCGTTGAATCTTCGGAGATTAAAAAATCCGACTCCAACTATTGTTACAAGTCTGACTCCGACTCCTTCGAAAACCTCCAATCCAGCATCCTTGCTTCAGAGTCTGAAGATAAAACTTGACGAAGCTGTTTTGAGGCAGAAATAATTATTGTCTGATATGTGTTAGAAAAATTTACCCTATAGTTCTAAATATATATAAATCTGTAACAACGACTTTTCCTTCTTACAATTAAAATAATTGTTACAAGTCTGACTCTGACCCCTTTGAAAACCTGCAACCCCGCATCCCTGCTTCGAAGCCTGAAGATAAGACTTTCACGTCTCCAAACTTTGAAGAGGTTGTTTTGAGGCAGAAATAATTATTGTCTGATATGTGTTAGAAAAAGTTACCCAATAGTCCTAAATAAAATATTCTGTATCCAACACTTTTTTCCTCTCCTACAAGTGAAATAAGTTAGGATGTTTCGTATGTTTTCCGACTCCTTCCCAAACCACAACTGCTGACTGCCCCAAAACGATGAATGCAAAACATCTGGTTTGAATAAACTTATTTTAGTTAACTCATCTTCTAATACATTATATTAAATCTGTTTCAAATTTTCAAAACTGCTGAGTGACATTTTCATACGTAAACAAATAAGGGGAATGTTATTTATTGTAATAACGTGAAGGCGATTACATAAATATATTAATAATATAATGGAGCTTTGGTGTCTGTCAACAACCAAAGCTATGTCAAGTTTACTTACTTGAAACCGCATTTACCTGGTGCGGGTTGAGCCGGCTACATCCATATTTGCCACTGCGTCTCTCACGAAAACTGACCAGTGGCCAAGTCTTACGATTTTAAATCAACGATTTGGTGATCTTTAGCAACTGTCTATTCTAACAGTGGACTATGTAGATTCAGGTTCCCAAGTTGGGTTTTAGGTCGGCTTACACTGTCAGCAGCAACTAAATCTGGACAGTATTGGGAGACATGTGCGGAAGAGTAGACTTCGATGGTATGGTCACGTTGGAAGAATGGATGAGAGCTTTTGAGTTAGCAGATGTAGAACGGTTGAGGTAGCAGGGTCAGTTCCAAGGGAAAGGCCATGGAAAAACTTGGGATGAAGTGATAGGAATAGACTTGAGAGAATGAGGGATAAATAAAAACCTGGCCAGAGATAGGTTAGTTTGTAAGTCAATTTCTTAAAGCCAGCATGTAAAACAGACGTTAAACCGATGATGATGATGATGATGATGATGATGATGATGATGATGATGATGATGATGATGATGATGATGATGCTGCTGATGATGATGATGATGATGCTACTGCTGCTGCTGCTGCTGCTGCTGCTGCTGCTGATGATGATGATGATGATGATGATGATGATGATGATGATGATGATGATGATGATGACGGCGACCATGATGACAACGACGACAACGACAATGATGATGATGATGATGATGATGATGATGATGATGATGATGATGATGATGATGATGATGACGACGACGACGACGACGATGATGATGACGACGACGACGATGATGATGATGGCGACGACGACAACGATGATCATAATGATGATGATGACGACGACGATGATGACAACGACGACAATGACGATGATGATGATGATGATGATGATGATGATGATGATGATGATGATGATGATGATGATGATGATGATGACGACGACGACGACGATGATGATGATGATGATGATGATGATGATGATGATGATGATGATGATGATGATGATGATGATGATGATGACGACGACGACGACGACGACGACGATGATGATGATGACGGCGGCCATGGAAAACATGGGAGGAAGTGATAGGAATTGACTTGGGAGAAAGTGAGATGAATAAAGACCTGCCCAGAGATAGGTTCATTTGTAAGGCAATTTCTTAAAGCCGTCCAACACATGCCAGCATGTAAAACAGACGTTAAACCAATGATGATGATTATGATGATGATGATGATGATGATTATTATGATGTATATGATGATGATGATGTACTTTAAACAGCATTCACTGGGAGTGGATTGAGACGGCTTGCCACTGTGTCCCTCAAGAAGGCCAACCAATCCTGCTCATTTGAAGTCAATGATTGGGTGATCTCTAGCCATAGATTCGGGGACCCAGGTTGATTCTAGGCCAACTTTAACCGTCATCAGTCAGGTTTTCTTTGTCCACCACATCGACTTTTCAAAATCTGTAGGGCAGTTGGGGCAATTGCTTCGTAGATGAACTCTCCTGGTTGATGGCGAATGACATGAACCAGCCAGCGGAAACGTCTCGTGAGGATGACTTATCAAAGGGAGTTAATTTTACAACGGAAACATACTGTGTTGTTTGAGAGGAAGTGCCGCCATCAGACATGGAGGATGCGACGCAGGCAGTAGTGATCGAAAGTTTCCAATCGCCGAACGTCTTCCACTCTCATTGGTCAGGACTTACTGCCATAAAGGAGGGTCGTTCATACCAGTGCTTGGTAGATCCTTACTTTGGTGTTGTCCCTTATCTCAGATCTTGACCAGAGCCAGGAATTGAGTCGGTATAAAGACATAACATGCAAGATCAATTCGCACTTTGATCTCAGCTCCACATTGACCCGTGACTGTGATCATGACGCCATTTGTTACCTTTCTCAAAGTTGTTACTGATTATGGGTCTAGAGGTCCCCTACGTTTAGAACTACATTCTGCAATTATTTCTGTTAATAAACGCCCTAATATATTGTTTAGTTTATAATAACAGAGATGGAAAGTTGTCAGGGTCAACTTGCTGAACTGGAGTTTAGTCTTTACTCGAGTGTGGAAATTGATAGAAACAGATGTAACATCACACGACTCAAAGAGAGGGTGAGAGAGAGAGAAAAATGAGCAGTTCTTTGGAAGCACTAGAAGTATGAACATATAATTTAAAATGATATGATTAGATATGATAAAACATTTTTATCGATCTCTCTCTGTCTCCCACTCCCTTACTCTGCTCGTCAGTGATTTGAAACGAAGATCAAGGCGAATAAACCTCCTCTGTCTTCAACAGTTTTATTTTGATTTAGTCCATTTTCGAGGTATGAAATAATTTATTTGCTGGAATTATGAACATAAGTTTATGGCAATTAAGCCTCACAGAGGCGCCCGCGTTTCATCCCAGTAGGGAATCGTCAGCCTGACGATTTCTCTACGGGTATGAAACGCGAGCAATTCTGTGTAGCTTAATTGCCATAAATTTATGTTCATAACTTTCTACCTAGCTCTACTCACGCATTGAGCAGTGTTGAAGAAAAGTGGTTTAGCTGTACGGCATATCAATCCTTTTTTGATGCCGACTCAGGTCATTCTGGTAAACGTGATTATGCGTCAAACAACTTGATCTGGTTTCAGCAAAACTATTCAAGTAAATACGGAAAATCGTTGCTGTCTACAGTGTTCAACGCTCGAGCGAAACAATCTTACCGCAGAAGTAATAACAATTTTTTCGATTTCAAACAGGGCTCTACTTTTAAGACTATCACATCTTCAAAGAATATTGTAAAATATAATATGATATAATATGATATAATATAAAATTATATATATATATATATATATATATATATATATATATATATATATATATATATATATATATATATAGAATTAACGATACGTAAAGTATCGTATTATAAATATCACATTACCGAATTTTATCCTCTGACGAGAAGAGTTTTATCTTTGAAAATCCATGCATTAAGGATTGCATCTGAACTTTCGATGTAATTAAATTTATATCAATTTTACGTAATTTTATGTAATTTTATGCAATTTTTTTATCTTCATCTTTCCTTTTTTAAATATATATATATATATATATCATTTGTCCAAATATATATATATATATATATACATATATATATATATATATATATATATATATATATATATATATATATATATATATATATTATCTGTCCAAAGCTCTGTCGAGGCTTGTTATATCAAGCGAAATATTTGATAAAAAAGTCAAGATGAAGAGAAAAAAAAGAAAAAAATGTTTTGATTTTTTTTTGTATTTTAATAAAAAATATCTGCATCTAACACATGGTTATTATGAAGGCATTTTGCCTCTATCTTTATGTTTAAAATTCTAAAGATGCTTAAAAAATGAACTTTCCCAAATTTATACCTACCAGCGACCATGCGCGATTTCAGTTCAATTTCAAAGATACATTTACACCGTTAAGTCCACACAACATCGGACATCACTTCTACAAGACCAGGAAGGATTATTACGGAAAAAAATAAGGTTAATACCTTTTTTTGTTCAAATCTCTGTCGAGGCTTGTTATATCAAGCGAAATATTAGATAAAAAAGTCAAGATAAAAAAAAGAAAAATGTTTTTATCTTTTATTTTGATTTTAATTAAAAAAATATATGCATCTAAGCTGTGACTTACTATTTATTTTTTCATAAAATCTTACATAACACCAAGAGTGGTGTTAGCTGTTTGTGTGATGTCCGGATGATTATAAAAATCATATATTAAATATTTCGGGAAAAGAAACTTCCATTTGTCAAAAATAATTAATACCAGAGGAAATCTCCGACGGTGCAGAGAATCTGACAGATTCTCTGCACAGTTCCTTCCAGATTACATCTTACCCGGATTTTGCATTGCCCACAGCCTTTTAAAAACATACGACTACTACTACTACTACTTATATATATATATATATATATATATATATATATATATATATATATATATATATATATATATATATATATATATATATTAGGGTAGGTCGATTTTACACTTTTTTTTAAATATTAAAAAAAGGCACGTTCCGAAAGTTGTATATAGACCTATTAAATACTCATGCAAAAAATTAGATCAAAAACTTCAGCGGTTTTTTGAGCGTTTGGTATCAAAGATCGTAGACAAGAATATACTGAAAATTCCTCGTTTTCGCAAGATTTGCTTGAATATTGGTGTGAAAACCAAATAATTTTAGCATTTAAAAGCAGGGAATGTCCTTTTATTTTATAAAAATGATATGAATTAAAGAAATCTTCAAATTGAAAATTTGCCCCCCCCCCCTCATTTTCAGTATCTGCTTTTGTAAACTACCTTTTAACGTTATGAATTAAACAGTAATATTTGAATACCTAAAAAAATGATTTTTTCTGTTATTAGTGAAAATATAACAAGCAAAGAAATAAGGAAAAACCTAACACTATTTTAATGAAGCTTAATATAGAGAGTCAAATTGCTCCATATAAGACCCCTTAGACAAAAATGCTGGTCTCAATTTCTGACTCAAAACTTTGGCTGTAATGTGTTGATGCCTTGCTTCAAAACCATATACAGTTTGTGAAGCTTCTGTTATTAACTTAACTGCCCGTTCCACACCCTGAGAATGTGAGGGCAAATCTGGCAAGTCAAGCTTGGTTCCATTCATCAACGATTCTCGAAGTTCAGATTCAGTAAAATCTTCCGTCATTGGTGGTTCAAAAATGCCGCATAATTTTAAATCTATTAATTGTGTCCAATGTGTGGCATTAAAATTAATAGGTAGTATTCTTTTTAATCTTTTTCTGGTTGACTCCTCACTCCTGAAAGAACAAATTAATTAATTGAATTATTAAAAAATTCCAATCTGTACTGCTTTAATAATTATGGTGAAATTAGATAAAATCTTTAAAAATCATTCTATAAATTGGAATAAATAATTGAGTCAGAGATATATGAATAAATATTACTTACCTAATGGCCAAAATTCTTTTTAAAGCTTCTTCTCTTACTTCAATCTCCTCAGATTTAACCATGGAATATAGAAAGTTTTCAGGCAGTAAACAAAATGTATTACCTTGTATATTTCTAAATGTGATATCTTGGATTTCCTGAGGCTTCTCCTTAATCCTCTGGGTCATATTAAAAATGTGCACTTACTGATTGTGGAATTTACTATTTCTTTTAATTTCAAACCAAAAAGTGGCATACACATTTACAATAAAATTTACTACATAGTGTAGTTTTGTTGTGTGCCTTTGTGGGTATGCACCACGAGTCCATAAACACATAAGCCTGGTGGCCAAGTTAACCATCTTGCTTGGTTTAAAGGACCAATTTTCCAGGAGGCATATCTAGAGTCAACCTTACCTCTAGAAATACCTACTGTGTATTCATAAAGGAGTCTTTGGTCAGAACTAAGATCATGTATTTCCTCAATTTTAAAAATTGACTCTAGAGGATTGCTAATAGTGGAAAATGATATTTGGGGTAAATCATATCAATCATTTGAGCATAATTTACCCAGAGGGCTACTGAATGTTGTAGGGCCCTTTGCGCAACCATCTATGTTTTTAAAAAGGGCTCTGAAAGGTAGTTCATTATGATGCAAAGAGCAACCAATTGTGTGAAGAGTTTTAAAAAGTTTTTTTTTCTAAAATTGCAACCATTCCACCATCGCAACTTGTGTTGGTATTAGTGTTGTCAACAAGTATAGCCTTGATACTGTTCTCACTGTGGAATTCATGCAAAACATCCACCACTTGATCTGCATGAACAGCACCTGTTGCACCACTATTCGGAAGAACTCTATGTGTCAGATATTTACTTTCACATGGTGTTTCTTTTGTAAAAGTTAAATGGTGTTCTGGTCCCTTAGTTTTTTTCATAATTCTCTGTCTATTTTCATCCACAATTTCCTTATACATCAATGTGTCCTTATCCATTCTCCCATCAACTCCAATACATATATTTTAGGTGGGGTAAAAACTCCTGGCTGAAATAGTTTTATTTATCTACCTCCAACAAGGTAAGATGTGACACAAGGTCAGGAAAGTGGGATTAGATAACCCTGCGCTATAGAGGTGAGCACTCTGGCCATTAAAAAATTGACTGGGCAGCCCCGTCGGCATTCCCCTGTAGGGGCGCCTCAGACAGTTAGCAATAAACTTACTCCTCCCCAAAGAGGAAAGGCAAAGCCTGGGAGGATGCACCTCCTAGAATTGCACAGGACGGACAAGCCCCAATAGACGGGCGTAAATCCAGACCCAAAGGCCCGGACGATACCGGTTTATTTGGTGGGGTAAAACCCCCTGGCTGAACTAGATTTTATTTATCTACCCCCAACAAGGTAAGATTGACAAAAGGTCAGGAAAGTGGGATGAGAAAGCCAGTGCTCGAGTGTGAGCACTCTGGCCATTTAAAAATTGCCTGGGCAGCTTCGTCGGCATTCCCCGGTAGGGCCGCCTCAGACAGTAAGCAATAAACTTACTCCTCCCCAAAGAGGGAAGGCAAAACCTGGGAGGTGCACCTCCTAGAACTGCACAGGACGGACAAGCCCCAATAGACGGGCGTGAATCCAAACCCAAAGGCCCGGACGATACCGGTTTATTTGGTGGGGTAAAACCCCCTGGCTGAACTAGTTTTTATTTATCTAACTCCCACAAGGTAAGGTGTGACAAAAGGTCGGGAAAGTGGGATTAGATAAGCCAGCGCTCGACAATTCAATATATATGTGTGATAATTAAACAGACAATCAACACGGGAAGTCAAATTCGCCCGATGAATTTTCAACCGGTGAATACCATAAAAAATATCCAATAAATAAAACGCCTATGTAAACAAATAATTATTTATATATAACATTAAATATCATAGTGTTTTATTCCTTTTTAATTTGAATATGTACATTTAATTTCTTAAGAAAAATAATAATAAACTTTAAAATATTTATTATTAAGTAATGTATTACTTTTTTTTGTTAAAACCCGGGTTTAATTTAAGGCGACACGTTTGCCGGTGAAATCTCGCCAGTGAGAAAAAATCTCGATTTATTTGATCTTAAAGTTGCAATGCTCAAATAAATACAAAATTTTGAAGAAAAATATTTCTTGTGGTAACTTTTGACATTATTTGGCAACTTTCTTCGAGTGCGATAATTTACAGTTTCAAAATCGACCTCCCCTAATATATATATATATATTTAGTTTTCAGGTTCGATTATTTTCGATAGGATTTCGAATCACAGAGCTCTATGTTTGTTCAAACAGAGCATAAATACGTTATGAGGTTGAAAAAGACTAAATATACGTTCGGATTGTACACATTATAAGTTATTTCGACCGTAACTAGGTCTCCTCGGATGTGTTTCCAACCACAATTTAAACCCAAATGGAAGAATTTTAACACCTTTATATATTTTAAAACAAAGTAAAAATAAAGAATAAAATAAAAAATAGAAAAATAAAAAGAATTTCAACGATATTCTATTTATTTTTATTTTTCTATCTTTTATTTTTTATTTTATTCTTTTTAACTGTAGAAAAATACATTATATTTAACGGAAATGTGCACTCAATCGAAATAATAAGTAATTGTATTGTTATTATCGCCTATACTGAGGATTGAACCTTTATCCCACAATAACGAATTACTTAACCTTTCTACCCGGTTATAGCCGACGAAGCGAAAGCAATCTACCTTCGTCGATGAAATAATGATGACCGTACAAATTCCCGAGTTTTACATTAAAAATCCTCAATTCTGACAAGACGAACTTAAAGAAGATCGGAGGTTACATCGGCCGAAACGTTGTGCGAATAACATCAAAGATGAGAATATTATGTTTTAAATATATTTAAATAATATAAATTATGAACCCTCATCTAAACAGTTCCGAATCGTAAGTAAATTGTTGACTAGGTAACGGTTATATTTTTTGCCTAAAAAAGACATATTCTCCTAAATGTAAGACATATTTGCCTAAAAAAGACATATTTGCCTAAAAAATAGTTGCCTAAAAAAGACATAATAGCCTAAAAGAAAGACATATTTGCCTAAAAAAACATATTTGCCTAAAAAAACATATTTGCCTAAAAGAAAGACATATTTGCCTAAAAAAGAGACATATTTGTCTAAAAAAAGACATATTTGCCTAAAAAACTTAGTTGCCTAAAAAGGACATATTTGCCTAAAAAAAGACATATTTGCCTAAAAAAGACATATTTGCCTAAAAGAAAGACATATTTGCCTAAAAAAGACATATTTGCCTAAAGAAACATAGTTGCCTAAAAAAAAGACATAATAGCCTAAAAGAAAGACATATTTGCCCGAAAAATAACATATTTGCCTAAAAAAAGACAATTTTGCCTAAAAAAAGACATTTGCCTAACTATAAATATTTTTCTATAAATGATACAG
>OY744554.1:34828470-34855970 GCA_963556195.1 Sepiola atlantica
CAAAAAAATACTACTCGCATGAATCTGAAATTTTCACCCATTACGTCGCACCCCTTCTGAATTTTGCAAACTTTTCAAAATGTTTGATTGTTTAGTGTTATTTATGTATAAATGAACACAAAAAAATACTACTCGCATGAATCTGAAATTTTCACCCATTACGTCGCACCTCTTCTGAATTTTGCAAAATGTTCAAAATGTTTGATTGTTTAGTGTTATTTATGTATAAATGAACACAAAGAAATACTACTCGCATGAATCTGAAATTTTCACCCATTACGTTGCACCCCTTCTGAATTTTGCAAAATGTTCAAAATGTTTGATTGTTTAGTGTTATTTATGTATAAATGAACACAAAAATCTGCTACTCGCATGAATCTGAAATTTTCACCCATTACGTCGCACCCCTTCTGAATTTAGCAAACTTTTCAAAATGTTTGATTGTTTAGTGTTATTTATGTATAAATGAACACAAAAAAATACTACTCGCATGAATCTGAAATTTTCACACATTACGTCCCACCCCTTCTGAATTTTGCAAAATGTTCAAAATGTTTGATTGTTTAGTGTTATTTATGTATAAATGAACACAAAAAATACTACTCGCATGAATCTGAAATTTTCACCCATTACGTCGCACCCCTTCTGAATTTTGCAAAATGTTCAAAATGTTTGATTGTTTAGTGTTATTTATGTATAAATGAACACAAAAAAATACTACTCGCATGAATCTGAAATTTTCACCCATTACGTCGCACCCCTTCTGAATTTTGCAAACTTTTCAAAATGTTTGATTGTTTAGTGTTATTTATGTATAAATGAACACAAAAAAATACTACTCGGATGAATCTGAAATTTTCACCCATTACGTCCCACCCCTTCTGAATTTTGCAAACTTTTCAAAATGTTTGATTGTTTAGTGTTATTTATGTATAAATGAACACAAAAAAATACTACTCGCATGAATCTGAAATTTTCACCCATTACGTCCCACCCCTTCTGAATTTTGCAAAATTTTCAAAATGTTTGATTGTTTAGTGTTATTTATGTATAAATGAACACAAAAAAATACTACTCGCATGAATCTGAAATTTTCACCCATTACGTCGCACCCCTTCTGAATTTTGCAAACTTTTCAAAATGTTTGATTGTTTAGTGTTATTTATGTATAAATGAACACAAAAAAATACTACTCGCATGAATCTGAAATTTTCACCCATTACGTCGCACCCCTTCTGAATTTTGTAAACTTTTCAAAATGTTTGATTGTTTAGTGTTATTTATGTATAAATGAACACAAAAAAATACTACTCGCATGAATCTGAAATTTTCACCCATTACGTCCCATCCCTTCTGAATTTTGCAAACTTTTCAAAATGTTTGATTGTTTAGTGTTATTTATGTATAAATGAACACAAAAAAATACTACTCGCATGAATCTGAAATTTTCACCCATTACGTTGCACCCTTTCTGAATTTTGCAAACTTTTCAAAATGTTTGATTGTTTAGTGTTATTTATGTATAAATGAACACAAAAAATACTACTCGCATGAATCTGAAATTTTCACCCATTACGTCCCACCCCTTCTGAATTTTGCAAACTTTTCAAAATGTTTGATTGTTTAGTGTTATTTATGTATAAATGAACACAAAAAAATACTACTCGCATGAATCTGAAATTTTCACCCATTACGTCCCACCCCTTCTGAATTTTGCAAACTTTTCAAAATGTTTGATTGTTTAGTGTTATTTATGTATAAATGAACACAAAAAATACTACTCGCATGAATCTGAAATTTTCACCCATTACGTCGCACCCCTTCTGAATTTTGCAAACTTTTCAAAATGTTTGATTGTTTAGTGTTATTTATGTATAAATGAACACAAAAAAATACTACTCGCATGAATCTGAAATTTTCACCCATTACGTCCCACCCCTTCTGAATTTTGCAAACTTTTCAAAATGTTTGATTGTTTAGTGTTATTTATGTATAAATGAACACAAAAAAATACTACTCGCATGAATCTGAAATTTTCACCCATTACGTCCCACCCCTTCTGAATTTTGCAAAATTTTCAAAATGTTTGATTGTTTAGTGTTATTTATGTATAAATGAACACAAAAAAATACTACTCGCATGAATCTGAAATTTTCACCCATTACGTCGCACCCCTTCTGAATTTTGCAAACTTTTCAAAATGTTTGATTGTTTAGTGTTATTTATGTATAAATGAACACAAAAAAATACTACTCGCATGAATCTGAAATTTTCACCCATTACGTCCCACCCCTTCTGAATTTTGCAAACTTTTCAAAATGTTTGATTGTTTAGTGTTATTTATGTATAAATGAACACAAAAAAATACTACTCGCATGAATCTGAAATTTTCACCAATTACGTCCCACCCCTTCTGAATTTTGCAAACTTTTCAAAATGTTTGATTGTTTAGTGTTATTTATGTATAAATGAACACAAAAAAATACTACTCGCATGAATCTGAAATTTTCACCCATTACGTCGCACCCCTTCTGAATTTTGCAAACTTTTCAAAATGTTTGATTGTTTAGTGTTATTTATGTATAAATGAACACAAAAAAATACTACTCGCATGAATCTGAAATTTTCATCCATTACGTCGCACCCCTTCTGAATTTTGCAAACTTTTCAAAATGTTTGATTGTTTAGTGTTATTTATGTATAAATGAACACAAAAAAATACTACTCGCATGAATCTGAAATTTTCACCCATTACGTCGCACCCCTTCTGAATTTTGCAAACTTTTCAAAATGTTTGATTGTTTAGTGTTATTTATGTATAAATGAACACAAAAAAATACTACTCGCATGAATCGGAAATTTTCACCCATTACGTCGCACCTCTTCTGAATTTTGCAAAATGTTCAAAATGTTTGATTGTTTAGTGTTATTTATGTATAAATGAACACAAAAAAATACTACTCGCATGAATCTGAAATTTTCACCCATTACGTCGCACCCCTTCTGAATTTTGCAAAATGTTCAAAATGTTTGATTGTTTAGTGTTATTTATGTATAAATGAACACAAAAAAATACTACTCGCATGAATCTGAAATTTTCACCCATTACGTCGCACCCCTTCTGAATTTTGCAAACTTTTCAAAATGTTTGATTGTTTAGTGTTATTTATGTATAAATGAACACAAAAAAATACTACTCGGATGAATCTGAAATTTTCACCCATTACGTCCCACCCCTTCTGAATTTTGCAAACTTTTCAAAATGTTTGATTGTTTAGTGTTATTTATGTATAAATGAACACAAAAAAATACTACTCGCATGAATCTGAAATTTTCACCCATTACGTCCCATCCCTTCTGAATTTTGCAAACTTTTCAAAATGTTTGATTGTTTAGTGTTATTTATGTATAAATGAACACAAAAAAATACTACTCGCATGAATCTGAAATTTTCACCCATTACGTTGCACCCCTTCTGAATTTTGCAAACTTTTCAAAATGTTTGATTGTTTAGTGTTATTTATGTATAAATGAACACAAAAAAATACTACTCGCATGAATCTGAAATTTTCACCCATTACGTCCCACCCCTTCTGAATTTTGCAAACTTTTCAAAATGTTTGATTGTTTAGTGTTATTTATGTATAAATGAACACAAAAAAATACTACTCGCATGAATCTGAAATTTTCACCCATTACGTCCCACCCCTTCTGAATTTTGCAAAATGTTCAAAATGTTTGATTGTTTAGTGTTATTTATGTATAAATGAACACAAAAAATACTACTCGCATGAATCTGAAATTTTCACCCATTACGTCGCACCCCTTCTGAATTTTGCAAAATGTTCAAAATGTTTGATTGTTTAGTGTTATTTATGTATAAATGAACACAAAAAAATACTACTCGCATGAATCTGAAATTTTCACCCATTACGTCGCACCCCTTCTGAATTTTGCAAACTTTTCAAAATGTTTGATTGTTTAGTGTTATTTATGTATAAATGAACACAAAAAAATACTACTCGCATGAATCGGAAATTTTCACCCATTACGTCGCACCTCTTCTGAATTTTGCAAAATGTTCAAAATGTTTGATTGTTTAGTGTTATTTATGTATAAATGAACACAAAAAAATACTACTCGCATGAATCTGAAATTTTCACCCATTACGTCGCACCCCTTCTGAATTTTGCAAAATGTTCAAAATGTTTGATTGTTTAGTGTTATTTATGTATAAATGAACACAAAAAAATACTACTCGCATGGATCTGAAATTTTCACCCATTACGTCCCACCCCTTCTGAATTTGCAAAATTTTCAAAATGTTTGATTGTTTAGTGTTATTTATGTATAAATGAACACAAAAAAATACTACTCGCATGGATCTGAAATTTTCACCCATTACGTCCCACCCCTTCTGAATTTGCAAAATTTTCAAAATGTTTGATTGTTTAGTGTTATTTATGCATAAATGAACACAAAAAAAATACTACTCGCATGAATCTGAAATTTTCACCCATTACGTCCCACCCCTTCTGAATTTTCAAAATTTTCAAAATGTTTGATTGTTTAGTGTTATTTATGTATAAATGAACACAAAAAAATACTACTCGCATGAATCTGAAAGTTTCACCCATTACGTCGCACCCCTTCTGAATTTTGCAAACTTTTCAAAATGTTTGATTGTTTAGTGTTATTTATGTATAAATGAACACAAAAAAATACTACTCGCATGAATCTGAAATTTTCACCCATTACGTCCCACCCCTTCTGAATTTTGCAAAATTTTCAAAATGTTTGATTGTTTAGTGTTATTTATGTATAAATGAACACAAAAAAATACTACTCGCATGAATCTGAAATTTTCACCCATTACGTCCCACCCCTTCTGAATTTTGCAAAATGTTCAAAATGTTTGATTGTTTAGTGTTATTTATGTATAAATGAACACAAAAAAATACTACTCGCATGAATCTGAAATTTTCACCCATTACGTCCCACCCCTTCTGAATTTTGCAAAATTTTCAAAATGTTTGATTGTTTAGTGTTATTTATGTATAAATGAACACAAAAAAATACTACTCGCATGAATCTGAAATTTTCACCCATTACGTCCCACCCCTTCTGAATTTTGCAAAATTTTCAAAATGTTTGATTGTTTAGTGTTATTTATGTATAAATGAACACAAAAATATACTACTCACATGAATCTGAAATTTTCACCCATTACGTCCCACCCTTATTATTATGGACGTTTATTGGTTAATAAATTAAAACAGAGAGTTATATACTTTTATAACTATCTATTAAACCAGCGAAAACTAATCTCTTCAACCAGAAAAAATATTATTTAACGAATTAAAAATATTAAACATGTTTTAATTAAAAATCAATTTTCTTAATGATATCTTTGAAGAACAAATTAAATTAATGATTAGAAACTTAGAAAATACTGATACTAATCAGATTCCCGAGTTCGACAGAAAAATTCCAGAGTTTAACAAGATGCACCTGAAGAAGGTTGAAGGTTACATCGGCCGAAACGTTGTGAGAATAACATCCAAATTGGATACAGCAGTTCGAATAATGTAAAATAGTTCTTACTGTATTAATTTATTCTATTGTAATCGAATTTATTCGAAATGTAAATTGGATGAAAAAGCTCTCAAAAATATAATACATCAATATATAAACCCCATCAAAAGTAATAATTAAATAAGATTCAATATTTATTATAAAAAATTGAAAACATAAAACCTTGTAGTAAAGAATAACTCTTTTCATGTCCCAAAATGCAGTAAAAATGTCAATGTTATATATCGGTGTAAATTCACATTGGGAGAATGTATCTCCGACAATAATTAAAAAAATAAACTAATTGTTAGATCGGTTTCACTATCACAACACTTTCCCGTAGGCTCACTATGCATCTCTCCGACAATAGCTCAATTTACTTACACCTACAACTGATGTAAGGTAACAGGATGGAGTTTTCGTTACCAATACATCGAGGAAAGCTAGAGACGAATTACACTCTATTTTCGTAAGTATTCTTTGGGGTGCATTTTGTTTAATAAGAAGAAGAATGTATTCGCCTATGTTTGATTATTGAAGAGGCAAAATGGGTCGTCTATATATCGAAAGTAGATTAACGGTTTCATGGCGCCAGATAGTAATTCTTTCTCATAAAAACCGACGAAAATGTTAGCCATCGTTGGTCCCAGAACTAAGCTCATCGAAACACTATCTATTTGCATATAATAAAATATATGTATAAATGAGCACACGCACATACGTGTCCACACACACGTAATGGGACGTGTACATGTACATTGATATATGTATCGATGTGCGTCTGCTCATTTATACATATATTTGATTTATGATTTTTCTACTCTTTCCCCGTCATTGCCTGGGGAAACCTCCCACCGTACACACGCAAACCCCAAACACTGACGAAGACTGAAGGCATCAGTCGAAAATTTTGTTCTCCCTATCATCAACAAGAGAAACCTATTTTGCTTTACAGAACAATTCATATTCCTACACGTCAAAATATATAAAAAATAAATAAATATAAAAAAATAAAAAATAAAAAGTTATAACACAATATAAACTTTTTTTCACATTATTTTTTATATACATTTACATACTTATATACACTAAAAGGAATATACGTGGATACAATATATAGATATATATTTATATATATATATATATATATATATATATATATATATATATATATATATGAATAAAATATTTGTTATAGTTTATTATCTATGTACGTATACGTTTCGTCCCTTTTCAATCAGGGCTGATCAGCATAGAGACATGACTATTCACTACCGGTCGTACGATTCGAAACCCTGGACTACAAGTATTTTTCAACTCAAATCCAACGTTGTTAACCGCCCGGCCAATATTTGAATAGCCGATAAACAACGATAATTTTAACACATTTAAAAGCGGCACGATATCCAGGCATTCTACTTCTATTAAAGAAGGAATTATGCATATAAAGCAAGTGACGTCATGCTGTGTTTGTACTACCATTTAGAGTGCTTTTTCCAGTTAGTGAAGTGCCAAGGACTATATGCATGTTTGTCGCGTTAAATTCAGCAGGTGTCTGCAGAAGATGTGATGGGTGTAACACAAATTAAAGAGTGGTCCAACCGATTCAAAAATGGCCGCTCATCAGCGGAAAGTGAGCAGCGTTCTGGCAGGCCTCAATAAGATAATGAGGAATGCGACGGCGAGGATGAACACTATTCCAAAAGAAGACTTCCAGAGGTGTTTCCGGCAGTGGATGGATTGGTGGGCTAAGTGTGTGCAAGAACAAGGGGCCTACTTTGAAGGGGATTACGGTCCCAACCCCGTCACGTATTTGAAATATTTTTTCTGACCTAAAGTCGGATACGTTTTTAGAACGGCCTCGTGTGTACGTTCTATTTATCTTCCTCCCACATCAGAACAGATACTACACTCTGCTCCTAGCCAGAAGGACAAGTTGCTTCTATTTATTTTCCTCCCACAAGGTATGATGTGACACAAGGCCGGCAAAGTGGGAAAGAACCAGTGCTCGAGAATTTGAGCACTCTGGCTGTTTAAAAATTGCCTGGGCAGCCCCGTCGGCATTCCCCGGTAGGGGCGCCTCAGACAGTAAGCAATAAACTTACTCCTCCCCAAAGAGGGGAGGCAGAGCCTGGGAGGGTGCACCTCCTAGAACTGCATAGGACCGACAACCCCCAATAGACCGGCGTAAATCCAGACCTAAAGGCCCGAACAATACCGGTTTATTAGGCGGGGTGGCCTCGTGTGTACGTATTTGTGATCACGCGTGTCTTGTATTTTAACTTCTTGTAGGGGCCAAAAATATAAGAGATGCGCGATAAAAATGTCCCCCAAAACATTCAAGTTTAATGCACCCGTGCAAAGCTGCGTTTTATCGCAAGTATAAAACCAGCGATGAATATTTTCCCGATTAAAATGGCGGAAAATCAACGATGGAATAGGAATTGCACACCTTGGATATATTTCTTCCTCTCGCTTTTTAAAACCGGGTCGTAATTTCACTAAACAAACATAAAGATGGACGTTTATCGATTAAGCTTTGTTTTTAGGAGGAGGAGGAGGATAGAATGGGTAGGGCGCCATGTAATATTTTCTTGAGGAGTAAATAAAATATCAAAATATATAAGTAAAAAAAAAAAAGATACATCAATAATTATATGTAAATCTTGAGATCTTCTGTTTGAATAATAAAAGTCTTTTTATATATATGTTTTTTTATTTTTAGTTTCATTAATGTTTGTTTTTTTAGTTTCATTAATGTTTGTTTTTAGTTTCAATACCGTTAATGTTTTTTCTTCTGGGTTGAAGTGTCTCATGAGATTGGCTATTGACTCGCAAGACTTGAAATTCGTATCTTCGAAATGATTAAATACGAAAGACTTGTTATCATGCAGAGTGATTCATGTATACACCCCCATATATATATATATATATATATATATATATATATATATATATATATATATATATATATATAGTCTAAAGAAGCTTTGAGTAAAAAAAAAAAAAGTAAAATGCAGTTTAAATCCCCAGACAAACTAACTAAATCCAAGATATTGCAGACTTAACATTCGTTGGAAAATTAATAAATGAAAAGATATAAGTAAAAAAAAAAAATCTTACATAACAGTGTGGTGTCAGCTGTTTGTGTGATGTGTGAATGATTATTAAAAATCATTTATTTAATATTTCGGAAAAAGAAACTTCCCTTTGTCAAAAATAATAAACACCAGAGGAAAACTCCATCTGTGCAGAGAATCTACCAAAATGGATGCCAGAAGACAGAGACAGCGTAGGAGCAAACCTATATATATATATATATATATATATATATATATATATATATATATATATATATATATATATATATATATATATATAGTCTAAAGAAGCTTTGAGTCATAAAAAATTAAAAAAAAAGTAAAATGCAGTTTAAATCCCCAGACAAACTAACTAAATCCAAGATATTGCAGACTTAACATTCGTTGGAAAATTAATAAATGAAAAATATAAGTAAAAAAAAAAAAGAAAAAAAAAGGGGGGTAATTATCTAAGAGTGAAACAAAAACAGGAGACCTTAAGCGTCTAATATTAACCACGGGGATCATCAGCTGTTTACCATGTAACTGTATATATATATATATATATATATATATATATATATATATATATATATATATATATATATAAACAATAATATTTTTATACATAAATATTAATTATTTAAATACCTAGAGACATCGATGTTTCATGCTAACGTCTAGGAACTAATTCCCGACGGTCGGTAGGCGCGAACCCCGAACACAAATCGACACTGATTCGTAGTCGGTGATCTTATCCAAACGGCCATCGTCAATTAGTTAGTAAATACAGAGTAACTTTAACTGTAAATAGCGACAATCGGCTGCTATTTACCAGGCAGATAGAGTGATCTTACGAAACGGTGTTCGGATCTCGCATATAGCTATTTGTACTGCTTGTTATTAAAGCTACTCGAAAGTGCCTTGTGGGGAGGGGGCCTGATAAACAATAATATTTTTATAAATAAATATTTATTATTTAAATACCTACAGACATCGATGTTTTATGCTAACGCAATCTTCAGTCTAGGAACTAATTCCCGACGGTCGGTAGGCGCTAACCCCGAACACAAATCGCCACTGATTCGTAGTCGGTGATCTTATCCAAACGGCCATATATATATATATATATATATATATATATATATATATATATATATATATATATATATATATGGTAAGCTATGAAAATATATTTATGGCAATTAAGCTACACAGAGGCTCCCGCGTTTCATCCCCGGGGGGAATCTTCAGGCTAAAATGCATCGAGTTATTTTTGCCGGGTGTTTTTATATACACAGCTAGCTAGTTAACCAATAAGATTCTTTGTTGTTCTCTCAGCCAATCGTTGGGCTTCCCACGCACAAAGGTGTGGTTAGTGTTACTTCCTTCCTATATCCTGTTCTATTGTTCTGTTTTCTATAAAATTGTCCTATATCTTGTTTCCTTTGTTGTGTCAATATAATGGGTGAATTTATTGTAACACGTGGTTTCTTCTATTTCTAATTAGGTTTTATTTTTAAATTGTTAAGTTTTTTGTTTAGTTTATTTGTGTTTATTTATTTATTTATTTATTTATCGTTAGCCTAAGGTAAATTTATTTCTGTTTAAGCAGCTGTTTGCTATCTCACTTCTACAGTTTAATAGATTTCGAGGGTCTTTATATATCCCTATAAAATTTTATGTGGATACATGAAATACTAATATTATATAATATATATATATATATATATATATATATATATATATATATATATATATATATATCTTCCTACACTGAAGATTGCGTAAGCATGAAACATCGATGTCTGTAGGTAATAAATAATTAATATTTATTTATAAATATTATTAGATAGCCCCTTTTACTAAGGCTGGGCACTCTGAGTGAATTTAATAACAAGCAGTACTACTAGCTTCATTGCGAGATCCAACACGGTTTGTTGTTGTTGTTGATCACTCTTCGCCGCTTGCTGTGAATACCCGCAGACTAAAATTCCAAATTAATTTCTGGTGGCCAACTGGTAAGTCTCTTGACTGCAAATCAGTGGTGATTTGTGATCGGAGTTCGTGCCCGCCGACCGTCGGGAATTAGCTTACTGAACTGAAGAATGTGTAAGCATGACACATCGATGTCTGTAGGTAATCAATAATTAATATATGTTTATAAATATTATCTATATATATATATATATATATATATATATATATATATATATATTTTGATTTTATTCCATTAATTGCGACAAAACAGGTTTTGTTTCATTGGTGCGAGTAGCTACCAAATCATCGGGCGAAAGGAATTCAAATGGCATAAAGTTTTAAGTTCACTCTAACGGGAGATTGAAAATTGAAAATACATTGGAGGGGGAGGGGGATAGAGTTGGGGCTTTGTCTATAACGGCGACATGGGACATGAGAGGGGAGGGGGGGGGGACTCCAACAAGTCGTGTTTCAAATTATTACGTGGGAGGTGTTGCACGTGTCAGTGCTGTGTCAATCTCAATCTCGGCCGGGGTGGGAGGAGGGGGATGGGGCGACGGCCGGAGTGAGTTAAATTTAAAATGAGAATTATGGTTACAACCGTCATTCTCATTTTATTTTAATTCTAATAAGTAATTATCATGTGGATAAAAATGTTTGATAATTTTAATTTAGGGTATTAATTGCTACTTTTGCATTTTATTTATTTTATTTTAATGTTTTGTTTACTATTTGTAGTGAATTTTGTTGTGATTATATTTTTTTATTTATTCCCTCTACTTTTTTTATATTTTTTTATTTTATTTTTTTTTTTATTATTATTTTTTTTTTTTTTTTTTTCTTAAATTGTGATTATATTATACCGAGATCAATACTAGTGGAATCATTTTATAAGAGAGGTTTTCTGGTGTTACCAGTCTTATCAATAACAAAACCGATTATGCCAATGGTAACGCCTGCCAATCATGCCTACGGTAGTCGCAGTGATAACCGCCTTATGTAAAAGCCTTAATAAAAATGAAATAAAAAATAAATAAAGATAAATATAAATAAAATTAGAATAAAAATAGAAATAGAAATAACAAGTTTGTAAGAATATTAATGATAATAACAATAATAATAATAATAATAATAATAATAATAATAATAATAATAATAATAATAATAATAATAATAATAATAAAAATAGTAATAATAATAATAATAATAATAATAATAATAATAATAATAATAATAATAATAATAATACTGATAAATACCGCCATCAATTACCATCTTGCTACTTGTGAAGTCATTGGGCGAAATAAGTCGACAAGTGATGGTAGGCTTTTTTAATTCCACTACCAATGACAAGGACTAAGTACCAGTTAATAATTAAGTGTTCAAGGTAGTGATCGAGGGGTTAAGTAATTGAGATTAGTCTAAGTGATATCAGTGTTGATAGCTGTCCTAGTTATGGGTTTATGTTAGAATTGGTAGTATGGCTGAGAGGTTATTGAGGCTGTGCATTATAGGTAGAGATTTGATATTATTGGTAGTTCGGAGGGGTGGTTATATATTTATAGATTCATCATGACTTGTTGAGGTGGGATTGGGTTGTAAATTTGGGTGGGTGAGTAGGGGGTTATAGTGTGTTTTGGGGTAGTGTATAGTGGGGGTTTAATGTTATCATTCATTTTTGTAAAGAACAAAAACAAAAACTGTTAATTTTATGTTGAAGTTAAGTAGGGTTGGTGTGGAGTTAAGGTGGGGTATGTGGGTTGCTAAGGAGGTAGAGTCTACTATGTTTACAGTTGATAGATGTCTCTTGTTTTCTATTTAAGAGTTTGTTTTTGTCCTTAAAGCGGATAATTTCCAGTTTTTCATTTAAGCATAATCTACATGGAGAGTTTATTGATTTGCAGGTGCTGGATTTTTTCAAGATTTTCCACTTTATTATGGGAGTTTCTTTTTTGGTTTTTATTTTGTGGTAGTGTAGTGAAAGTCCGGTTTGGCCAGGATGGTCTGGGTTGTTGAAGGAGAGTTTATGGTTGTAGAATCTTTCCTTGAAGTTGTTGCCTGCCAGACCAATATAATAGTTAGTCTGGGATGGGTTTTCAGTTGAGGAGATAGATGCCTCATAGACCACTTGGGTTGATAGGCACATTTGATTTAGGGGGCAGTTTGATTTGTTATTACAGTTGCATGTTCTTTTAGAATTTGAGGTTACTGGGGTGTTTAGTATTTTCATGTTGTGCTTTTTTATGATTTTTTCTAAGTTGTCACCACAACAATAGCTGAGTTTTAGTGTATTCTTATTGAAAATTTTATGGAGTATGCTGTTATTGGGGAAATGAGTGTTTATTAAGTTCAGGAATTTATTCCCTATTTTGGTTTTAGTTGAGTTGTTAAATGGAGGTGTATACCAGATAATTTTCCTATTTCTATTTTTGTTCCTATTAGGGTTATTTTGTGTAGTTGGAATATACTCTATTTTGGTATTTTTGTATCCACTCTCCTTTAGTGCTTTATTATAAAAGTTCTTATGTTTATTGAAGATATCTATATTGGAGGAGTTGTTGCTAATCCTTCTACTAATTGATTCTGGGATGTGTTTACTTACAGATCTAGGGTGGTTAGATAGTGGGTTGACATAAAGGGGGTAGGAATTATCTTTAGCATAGGGCTCATAAGTATCTCTATTGAGGTTGAAGGTAATATCGAGGAAATTGACCTGTTTAACATTTGATGTTATTTCAGCCTTTAGGCCTATTCGTTTCATTTCCTTGGATATTATTTTTTTGGTTTGTTCACATTTTTGTCCGTTTGTGTTTTTCACGTACATTAGGCCATCATCTCTGTAGAGGCCGATTGAATCGACTTCAAGATCTTTTGTTAGGTTGTATAGTAAGTACAGGCCAACCAAGTCTGTTACCTCGGCAGAGTCAAGAGAGCCCATAGATACATCGAATGAAGAGAAATGGTCTTTCTTTGTCCATTGTTCTTTGTTATTTATTAGTACTGTGGTTCGACATTTTTTGATTATGTTTATTTCGTCTTCCGAGATATTAGAGAGGAGAGTGGCGAATTCTATGACATTTTCGAAGAGTGCTTTGGTTATTGAGGGGTAGTAATTAACTATATCGAATTGTATGAAAGAGCATTTATCTTTATTTCTAATTCTATTGAACCAGCTTATGGTTTCTGCGGTATTGATCCACTGGTTTAAGTTGTAGGTGTTTTTAATTTGCTTATTTATTTTTTCTAAGATCTCCCGTTAGAGTGAACTTAAAACTTTATGCCATTTGAATTCCTTTCGCCCGATGATTTGGTAGCTACTCGCACCAATGAAACAAAACCTGTTTTGTCGCAATTAATGGAATAAAATCAAAAAATATATATTTTGCTCTGAATTTTCATTGAGCACTCTCATAAACCCGGTTTCAACTTCCTTCGGATTCATACCCCCTGGATATTTGTAACAAGTTAATTATATATATATATATATATATATATATATATATATATATATATATATATATATATATATATATATATTCTTCTACTACTACGATGCCTTAATTACGTCTCGCTCGGACAATATGAGGAAAAGCAACACTTTTTACTTTGACAAGCGAGTTATATCTCCGAAAGTTTAGCTGAGTTTCAATAAATTTTATTTATTTTAACAAAAAAATAACTAACATACATTCTTTAAGGTTTTTTTCAAATTTAAATACAAGAATGTTTTTAAAATATGTCTCAATATATTCTTAATCAAACCAGCATTAACCGCACTAATAGACACGAGTTGAATTTTTCTTTCTCTCCTTCATACTAACCCAGTCTAATGACATCAAACCAGCAGTGATAATGGGATATAGGCATAGAATATAAAATATATTTTTTATATAAGTGACACTTTATAATGCATAAAAAAAAGAAAGGAAAAATAACAGTTGGTGTCGACGAAAACTGCGAAGAGGAACGAGTGAAAAAGACTTAAATTAAACATTGAGAATCAAGGGAGGCGCGAGAGCGCTCTATCTCTTAATAGACTTCACAAATGGCCTATGCTGGAAATCTCATTTCTTTGATCAATCATAACTCAAAAACCAATAAACCAAATTAGTTAAAACTGTGCACAAAATTTTTATTTGATAGGTTCTATAAGTGTGTAGAATTTCAGCATCATTAGTCAAGGCAACCCAGAGATCCAGAAAGTTCAATTATAAAATACTGTTATCTGTGTGTACGTACGTATGTGCCACCCTGTATCTCATCAACTATTTGATGGATTCAGCTAATTTTTGGAATAGATAGAGGTACTAGGATCTAGTTAGTAGCATTTTAATTTCAGTTTACCATATACCTTAGTTTTCCAGAAAATTCAAAAAAAGAGTTAAAATGACTATTGTATTGAGGCATAGCCTTTACAAAAGTACTGACATTCCATGATAAATGCCAGTATACTGAAATCATATGCCCTTAATAGGTTTAAGATGAAAATTCATATACACTAAATGTACAAAAGCAAGGAAATTCCCAAATTTTTACACTTTTATTGTAATTAAGGGTATGACTACATATCAACGAAACCATTTCATTATCACATCACTACAGTATAAATCTATGCATCAGTGGATGAAGTGTGTGCGGTGCGCTAAAGAAAAATTCCTACCAGTAAAATACATAGCCCTGTTGTGCTCGCATACCCTTAATGACAATAAAAGTGTAAAAATTTGAGAATTTCCTTGCTTTTGTACATTTAGTGTATATGAATTTTCATCTTAACCCTATTAAGGGCATATGATTTCAGTATACTGGCATTTATCATGGATATATATATATATATATATATATATGTTGTGCTCGCATACCCTTAATGACAATAAACATGGACGGCGGCACCGGGGGCAAGGGGGGGGGGCTCAAGCCCCCCCACACACACACACTTTTTGACTTGCCCCCCCCCACTTTACGGTCATCCATAATGAAGTTATATATGCATGTGTTTAACCGCCCCCCCCCACTTTTTAGGTGAGCTGTCCCGCCGGTCCTGATAACAGTGTTAAAATTTGGGAATGTCCTTGCTTTTGTACATTTAGTGTATATGAATTTTCATCTTAACCCTATTAAGGGCATATGATTTCAGTATACTGGCATTTATCATGGATATATATATATATATATATATATATAGATTTAGATTTTTCACTTATAAAATAGATCATTCAGTGAAGACCGGGGTTGTTCCAATAAAAACAAGCTCGATGATACTCGATTACAGAGTACAGAGCATTTATATGTGATTTTATGAAGGCTTACCAAAGCATTCCTTTCAGGACACCAATGATCACCATTAAAGATATTTTTTCTTACAAATATATATATATATATATATATATATATATATATATATATATATATATATATATATATATATATATACCATTGTCACTGCTCGTTTAAGATTATTAGACTGGGTTCCTGTTCAGAAGAGATGCACAATATAGGTTATTAGGGTATTTCATAGTTTAAAAAAAAAAGATCAGGTGACAGTAGTGTAATATTAAAAATGAAATAAATCGAAAGTAAAAGCTGAGCTAAGTTAAAATAATTTAGTTTTTATTTAAAAAAAAAAATAACAGACATTGTTTAGATTTAAATATTTTCATACTACGACAATGTACTACAATTTACAAGAATATGTTCTCTCTCTCTCTCCCTCTCTCTCTCTCTCTCTCTCTCTCTCTCTCTCTCTCTATATATATATATATATATATATATATATATAAACTTATATATATAAAACTTATATATATATATAAATATATAAATATATATATATATATAAATATATATCTATAAATAAATATTAATTATTTAAATACCTACAGACATCGATGTTTCATGCTAACGCAATCTTCAGTGCAGGAACTAATTCTCAACGGTCGGCGGGCGCGAACCCCGATCACAAATCGCCACTGATTCGTTAACCCATCGGCCATAGAGAATTAGCTGATAATTAAGGAGGAATTTAACCTTGTAAATAGCGAGTCGGCGGCTAATTTACACAAGCAGTGAAAGTGATCAACAAACTGTGTTTGGATGTTGCATGAATATATATATATATATATATATATATATATATATATATATATATATATATATATATATATATATATAGTATTAGTAAAATATTCCACTGTATAGAATGCATTTAAATTTTGTAATTTTAAACGGTTTTTGAAACCAGTAAAATGCAGAGATCTTTCTTTTTTTTTTAATAAACATATTATTTATTTAAATTAAAATTTTCGATTCACACATCGCCACTGATTCGCAGTCAAGAGTTTTATCCCATCGGCCATAGCCAATTAGTTAGTAAATAGAGAGGAATTTAAATGTAAATAGCGAGTCGGCGGCTAGATTTACCAAGCAGCTAGAGTGATCTACGAACGCGTTCGGATCATGCATGTAGCTATGTGTACTGCTTGTTATTAAAGTCACTCAAGAGTGCCCGGCCTTTGTTGGAGGGGGCTGATAATAATATTTATAAATAAATATTAATTATTTTAATACCTACAGACATCGATGTTTCATGCTAACGCAATCTCAACGGTCAGCGGGCGCGAACTCCGATCACAAACTGCAACTGATTCGCAGTCAAGATCAATATATATATATATATATATATATATATATATATATATATATATATATATATATATATATATATATATATATATATATATATATGGGAAATGAAAAAGGAAAAACCAAGAGATATTTTTTTAATATATTCATCAACGTTTCGTCTTTATTTGTAAGACTTCCTCAGGATGATAATTTTAAGAAACATGTTAAGCAAGTACATCGAAATATTTGGGTAGACATGATGGGTCGATGAGAAAAAGTAGTAGCCGTTAGACAAATTCACTAAGACTCCCACCCCTCCTCCTTTTTCACTCACAGCCATCCACATTCATTTCACTCCCTGCCACTGACTTCTCTCAACCCATACTTTGGTCCAGTGCTGTCAGCAGCCACGGCTACTACTTTTTCACATCGACTCATCATGTCTACCCAATATTTCGATGTACTTGCATGACATTTTTCTTAAAATGATCATCCCGAGGAGGTCTTACAATAAAGACGAAACGTTGATGAATATATAAAAAAAATATCTCTTGGTTTTTCCTTTTTCATTTCCCATTACTTCGGATTACTCTCATCCTTCTTTTCTCATATATATATATATATATATATATATATATAGTCATCCACATACAGACTGTTTCAGCGCGGCTAGACCAGTTAGTGCCTCAAGCCGGGATTGAAACCCAACCGTCGAGCTGAGAGTCGGCGCGTCTACCCCTGCGCTATCATACGACACTGGCTGAATGTGAGTGATATCTAAATGTAAATATTGTGAAGTGTCGGGAGCTCTAATAAGTTTTACCCAATGAGCTATGCCTTAAAGCTAATGGCAGTTGACGATATCCTTACAAATAAGCTCTACCTAAGAAAGGGAGCTTCATATATATATATATATATATATATATATATATATATATATATATATATATATATATATATATATATATATATAAGCTTTTATTTGAAATAAATACATTTAGCCCACTCAGATATAAGTAAAGAAAATGTGTATATGAAAGGAAAATTGCCGGAAAACAACAAATAAAATGAAAAGGCGTGTCTGCAAATAAAAGCTGACTGTGAGGAGATACATTGAACGTGTCATATTCGTGGATGACTAAAGAAGAAAAGACTGACCTTGCGAGGAAGCGTAGACGTAAGTATGGCGACTGACCAATCGAATCAAACAGGAAGCGTACAACAAAACAAGAAAATGGCGCGTTGCGACAGGAATGAGGAAATGCTGAGGCGGGAAAAATAAGAAGCTTCTACTGAGAGGAGGAAATGTTGAGATTGAAAGAAGAGAATCGATGTAGTTGATTGCAATTGATTGACAGATATATATATATATATTCATTACTATTGCTTATATATATATATATATATATATATATATATATATATATATATATATATATATATATATATATATATGATAATTTTATTTACACAGACATGGACAAAATCTGCGACACTGGCATGTCGATGTTATCGATCAACAGTTACTATAAACTGAGATCTCATCAGGCAGAGTTAGAATCCGATCTTAATCTCAGATCATATTTGGAGAGAACCAAATATGATCTGAGGTTAAGATCGGATTCTAACTCTGCCTGATGAGATCTCAGTTTATAGTAACTGTTGATCGATAACATCGACATGCCAGTGTCGCAGATTTTGTACATGTATGTGTAAATAAAATTATCATATATAAAGCTCTATTTTGATATTGAGCACTTTTTATAAACCCGGTTAAAATTCTCTGGATCACCACCCTGTGGATATTTTTCACCTGGATTATTACTATATATATATATATATATATATATATATATATATATATATATATATATATATATATATATATATATATATATATATATATATGGATTTTTCACTTAGAGAAAACGATTGTTCAGTGAAGACCGGATTATTCCAATAAAAAAGCTCGATGATACTCGATTACAGGGTACAGAGCATTTATATGTGATTTTTTGAAAGCTTACCAAAGCATTCCGTTCAGGATCCCAAATAACACCACAGGAGATATTTTCATTCAAAAATCATTTATAGTGTTTTAAGGATGATTAGTTATGTATGTAGCATAAAAACGATGTTGTTGTTTTTGTAAATATCATATTTTATTGTGATATTTCGAGCAGTCCTCCGCTCCTTGTCAAATAATGATATGAAATAAAGAAAATGAAGAAAAATGAAACTGTTGAGAAAACTGGAATTTTACAAAGCTTGCAGCGTTCATTCCTTGTTTCAACGTTCAAGTCAGTTCACGCGAAATGTCTCTGCCAATCTGTTGTATTAAAAAAAAAAAAGGGAACGCATGTACGGTACGCCGTTACGCATTATCATTATATATTCATTATATGTAGATATAGATATCGATAGATATACGCTGATTGTTTGGTTATTGTTTTTTTTTCTGGCGATAGTCTACCGGTGTTTACCGGTGCGTTTTTATTATTTGTCGCTACCCTGAGCGGTTTATTATTTTCTTTAAGAATATGCAGAGGACCGCATTTTTAATTCGCCCCTAGTCGGACGAGTCATCAATTTTTGTACATCTAGATTTTTTTAATTAATTTTTGAATTAATTTTTGCGTGCACAAAAAGAAAGACATAGACACCTGCTTCTGTCTATCAGCCGTCATCAGCATGACTTCTCCGATCCCTGCCCGGATAAGTCATGCTGATGACGGCTGATAGACAGGAACACGTGTCTATATCTCCCTTTTGTGCACGCGAAAAATAATTGATTAATTATTATTTTTAAATCTATATATATAAAAATTAATTTATGAATTAATTGATTAAAGTTATATATGCCCGCCGATATTTATTTTATTATTACATTAAGGGTTCGACAATATTCGTTTGGTAAAATGAGCTTTATTGATCGGAACTCGACATTTTATACGGTATACTGTAGCTTTAATGATGTGTTCGTGTCTTTATTTCTACTAGCATGTTGACTTGCTTATCCACATTTCCATAAACTGATTTCATATTTTGTGTGAAATCTTATTTCATATTAACTCCCACATACATAACCGGTAAATCTCCTGACTTGCAAATCAGTGGAGATTTGTTGTCGGAGTTCGCGCTCGTCGACCGTCTGGAATTAGCCATCGATATCTGTAGGTAATAAATAATCAATATTTATTTATAATATATATATATATATATATATATATATATATATATATATATATATATATATATATATATATATATAGTAAGCTATGAAACTATGTTTATGGCAATTAAGCTACACAGAATTTCACCGCTGTATTTTACCATTTTTTATTTCTCAATTTTCTAATAATTTTATTTGTGCCATAATAATAATAATAATAATAATAATAATAATAATAATAATAATAATAATAATAATAATAATAATAATTTATATTCCATATTTATCACGAGCACTTTCGATTCTTCGTCGAATAATCTTCCGGAGACATAAAAACAAATGAAAAACAAGCTGGTGAAAAGAAAAGAATTTCAAAAAACAGCCGAGAACGCGAATGTGAGGTTAGACGTCAAAAGAACAAACCAAAAGTGACGTTTACAATTTAAATTACGGCACGCCAGAATTAGCGTCACAGGATGAATTGTCTTATGTTAAGCATTTTAAAATGGTGTTATTGGTTTCATACGTAATGTTATTTATTGTAGTTTGCTGGGTTTTAATGAAGATAGATTCGAGCATTTTTTTTATAATTTTGTTATATTAGTTTCAGAATGTATAATTTTCATGTTATTAACTAAAATCTGCCTTAAATCAGTTAAGACATAGGTATGAAACTAAAAGTAGAAGGTATACTTTGAAAATTTTAACTGATCGTGAAGTGTTTAAAGCTCAATATACGGGATAGAGCAATTATATAGACAAATAGAAGAAATTAAATAGAAAATAGGACAATAACAAATCAATTACGTCTTCAGTTATTCAAAACAAGGTATATTCAATTAAAGAATTTTTACTTTTCCTTCCTTAAGTCACCCCCTTTATCTTCATTGTGTTAAAACGGTCGTTAGAGGACAATTCAAATTATCAGCGACGTAACGTCTTCCGGTGAGTTACCTTAAGCGATACTTCACTCCATTGTTCGATTTGTTTTCATTTCGTGAGAAGCTGATGATTTAATGGGGCTCTAATGACCTTTTTAACAAAAACAGCATATCTCAATGACACCATGGTACGTTTCTAATTTGTATTAGCTTTCATATTATTTGTGGTTGTGCACTTTATTTATTTATTTATTTTTAACATACACCGAAACAATATATATATATATATATATATATATATATATATATATATATATATATATATATATATATATATATATATATATATATATATATATATATGGGAAATGAAAAAGGAAAAAACAAAAAGGAAGTTTTTTTATATATTCATCAACGTTTCGTCTTTATTTTTAAGACTTCGTCAGGATGATAATATTAAGAGAAATGTCATGCAAGTACATGAAAATATTACGTTTACATGATGGATTGATGCTACTGACTTCACCAAGCCCGAGCCCCGTTTCTACTGGCTCACGCAGTGGCTACTACTTTTTCCTATTAACCCATCATGTAAACCCAATATTTTCATGTACTTGCATGACATTTCTCTTAATGTTATCATCCTGAAGAAGTCTTAAAAATAAAGACGAAACGTTGATGAATATATAAAAAACACATCCTTTTTGGTTTTTCCTTTTTCATTTCCCATCACGTCGGATTACCTTCATCCTTCCTTTCTCACATATATATATATATATATATATATATATATATATATATATATATATATATATATATATATATATATATATATATATATATAGTAAGCTATTAAAATATATTTACGGCAATTAAGCTAAACAGAGGCTCCTGTGTTTCATCCCCGGGGGGAGGGAATCTTCAGGCTAAAATGCATGGAGTTATTTTTCGGTGGTTTTATATACACGGCTAGCTAGTTAACAAATCAGATTCTTTGTTGTTCTCTTAGCCAATCGTTCGGCTTCCCACGAACAAATTTCTTGTTAGTGTTTCTTCCTATATCCTGTTCTATTGTTCTGTTTTTCTATAGATTGGCCTTGATCCTGTCTCTTTGTTGTGTCAATATAATGAGTGAATTTATTTTTACACGTGCTTCTTTGTATTTCTATTTTAGGTTTTAATTTTTTAATTGTTAGGTTTTTGTTCAGTTTAGTTTTTTTCTACTTATTTGTTTAGTTATTTATTGTTAGCCTAAGGTAAATTTATTTCTGTGTAGGCAGCTGTTTGCTATCTCACTTCTACAGTTTAATATATATATATATATATATAATTATTTAATAATAAATATTTAATTATTATCCACATACATATACGTTTCATCCTAATAGAATCATCAGTGTGGTAGAAACCTGTTCAGCAAGTCAAACCATTTCGAACTCCGGACATGAATCACCTTTGACTCATTTTCAATGCTCCAATGAAACGGCCAATTCAACAGCTATGTGACAAGTTCAGGAATAAATACTATTTATGTCATATGAAGCGCACAATATAGTCAGCCGTTTTACAGTGTTCAAAACGTCACGTGGACAGGAACTTCGCATTCTTATCTCAGATAAAACAGTCCTTTTTATTTTCTTTGAAAGCGCACATCAGAAAAATGGTCTATGAATAATTATTTAATAAATAATATTTAATCATTATCCACATGCGTATACGTTTCATCCTAATTAAATCATTAATTTGGAAGATATAAATTTACAATGAAAAGTCTTATTTATTCAAATATAGTATAGCTACACATTCAGGAATATGTTTCAGTCAAAGCTTCTTCTCCGGATTGTTATCCTGTGGATAAAACTTTAACCTGGATTACTAAATATATATATATATATATATATATATATAGTTTATGTGTCAGATTATATTCAAAATAAATAAATAAAGTGCTCAATCGCAGAGGAGTGAGAGCTAGTTTAAAATTATATGGTACATTTTTCAAAAGCGTACCGCGGTTTCATCTAGATGGACTGACTTTTTACATTTTTTAAAAATTCTATGCCCAGTGGAATCGTCAGCTTTGCTTAGACAGTCTTTTTTATTTTCTCTGAAAGAGACCACTCAGAAGAATTCTATGAATAATTATTTAATAAATAATATTTAATGCGTATACATTTCATCTTAATGGAATCATCAGTGTGGAAGATACATTTCATCCTGAGAGACAGAAAATTACATTTTAGTGGTGTGTATTTCAAGTAACGATTTTTTTTTTATTTCAGACTTTGCATATTTATATATATTTATATATTTTTTTGCTCTTGTACATCAAAAACAATAAAAAAAAAGAAAAAGAACATCTATGTTGCTAAAGAAAGAGAGGAGTACGAGATGGGGAAGAAAAGGGGAGGAAGAGTCAGTTCGTAATTGAAAGAGGGGATTAAAAGGGAGGTGGGTAAAAAAACACGGGTGGGGTTGTAGGCGAGGGTTGTGTCTTCTGAGACAGCTATCATTATTTGGGTTGTGGTAAAAGAGAGAGAAAAAATTAAAACACTAAGTTATTTCAAATTTCATTGTACACATGAAACGCCGAAATAAAAATTAAGTCGGAAAGATATAGTTTCCATCTAAACAAGTCAAGAAAGAGACTAGCTGAGGTAGAAGGACATTCAAAGTTATACACACACACACACACACACACACACATATATATATATATATATATATATATATATATATAGAGAGAGAGAGAGAGAGAGAGATTGAAAAAGGAAAATCAAAAAATATTTTTATGTATTCATCAACGTTTCGTCTTCATTACAAGACTTTCTCAGGATATTTTGTCTGAAGAAAACATCACACAAATACAAAATGTTTTGGCAGCCGGTTCAGACCCTGTGACAACTTGAGCAAAAAATCAAAATATAATTTAAATTAATTCTAGCCTCCCACTCCTTCCGCATTTATTGTAACACCTCTCCGACCTCCTAATGATTTTATATTTCAACCGCTACTCAGTAATGCCACCATCTATTTGTTATGGTGACTTACCTATGTATAACATGAACTCTTCCTATTTGCTCAATAAATGCCAACGAAATTAAAAACCTTCTTTTTTTTTGTCAAGCAAAAAAAAAAAAAAAGGTTTGACATTTATTTTTTTTTCTGGTTGAAGAACTAATTACGTTAGCAGCGTAATATAAAAGAAAAAAACAGTAATTATGGAAGACTTCAAAGCTATGATGTTAGAACTCGTGAAATTCCAAACTGAACAAGCTCAAATGGAAGCTAGATTTCAAGAAAAACTGCTTGTCCAACAACAAAAAGCTGATGAAAAACAGCAAAAGTTTGAACAACTATTGCTACAAACAATATCGAATAGGGGTCAAAATACAGAAAACGAATACGCATTTTCCCAAAATACGGTTTGGAGTACAATTGAAAGTTTTTCTTATTCTCCAGACAACGATAGAACATTCGCTTCATATTTCAGAAGGTATGAAGATCCATACAACATAGATTGCGAAAATTGAGCAGACGCTAAAAAAGTTCGATTACACCTTAGTAAATTAGGGACCATCGAACATACAAAGTTCGTTGACTACATATTACCCCGTAAGACCAGCGATTTAACTTTCTCGGAAGCGGTTAAGTTATTGACGGAGTTGTTTAGCCCCAAAATTTCTTTTTTTCACAAAAGATGGAAGTGCATAAATTTAACGAGAAAAGATTGCGAGGATTACACGACTTTCGCATCAGTGGTAAATAAACACTGTGACGATTTCAAGCTTGCCGAACTAAGCGCAGATGCTTTCAAATGTTTAATTTTTGTGCAAGGACTGATATCAGCTAAAAACGCCGAAGTAAGACGCAGAGTTCTGAATAAGCTAGAAAATGAGCCGAATATAACCTTACAAAAAGTCGCAGAGGACTGCGAAAGATTTGTAAGCGTGAAGCAAGACTCGAAAGACATAGAAGAATCGGGCATAGCACACATAAGAAAGGTACGACAAAAATCATATCTGAACTTTCCTTCAAAATCGAGTCAATCCAAAAAGAGTGACTTTTCTCACTTTTCGCCCAAAACAAATTACTCCAAGAAAAAACAAAACAAATTACCACCTGGCCCCTGTTCTCGCTGTGGTGCTCTTCATTGGAATATGGATTGCCCCTACCGGTTTAAAACTTGTTTAATTTGTAACAAAAGCTCACATTGTAGAGCAAATAAAGGATTTAAAAGCCGGATAAAAATCACAAGATCAGACGAACAGGATAGCATAAACATAAGGAAGTACGTTCAAGTACAAATCCTTAAGAAAAAATTAAGTTACAATTAGACTCCGGATCTGATTTAAATATCATCAACCTGCAGACATGGAAAAGATTAGGTAAACCAAACAAAATAGCCAGGTCGGTGACTGGAGAAAAAATAAAAGTCGAAGGTGAGATTATAACTAACGTTAAGTTTAACGGAAAAACCAAAATATTAAAAATGTTCGTGTTAAGAAACACTTGCAATTTATTTGGGACTGAGTGGATGAGCGAATTTAAACTATGGGATTTACCAATTAACGCTTTTAGCCAAAAAAATAGAAAGTCTGACAACCGAAGCAGATAAATTAAAAGAAGATTTGAAAAAACCTTCCCAGAAGTTTTTTCAAATGGTCTGGGTCGATGCAAAAAGATGGCGGCAAAATTGTAATTAAAAGAAAACATCCAATCCGTATTTAAAAAGAAAAGAAATGTGCCTTTCGCCTCACTCGAGAAAATAAATGAAGAACTAGACAGACTAGTTAAGACCGGCATTCTTTCTCAAATTGAATATAGCCAATGGGCTGCTCCGACTGTCTATGTTAAAAAGAAAACTAAAGAGATCCGTGTCTGCGTCGATTTTTCGACTGGATTGAACGCGTCATTAAAGGATTATCATTATCCTCTCCCGTCCCCAGATGAAACATTTACTAAATTAAATGGAGTAAGATTTTTTCTCCAAAATAGATTTAAGTGACGCATATTTACAGATACCCATGGAAGAGGAAAGCTCGAAACTATTATGTATTAAAACCTATCGCGAGTTATACAAATTCGAGAGACTCGCGTTCGGTGTCAAGGTCGCACCAGCCATATTCAAGCAGATTATGGATACTATGCTGAACGGACTGGAATTCGCAATAGCATACCTAGACCACATTCTAATGACAAGTCATACCAAAGAAGAACACCGGGAACACGTCCACAAAGTTGTCTCGCGAATCCAAGAGTACGGTTTCAAACTCAAAGAAGCCAAATGTGATTTTTTTCATGAAGAAAATCAAATATCTGGGCCACATTATTGACAAAGATGGCAGAAGACCAGACCTAGAACGGGCTACTGCAATTCAGGACATGCCGGCTCCTGAAAATATCGCTTCTTTACAAAGTTTTCTCGGACTGGCTAACTGCTACCAAGTTTCCATACCCAATATGCATAACCTCCGTGCTCCAATGAAAAAAGACAAAGAGTGGGAATGGACAGCTGAATGCCAGGAGGCATTCGAGAAAACGAAAAAGTCCTAACATCTGATCTTTTTCTAACTCATTATAATCCAGACTTAGAGATTATTGTCGCGACGCAAGTTTATATGGCATCGGGGCATGCATTTTACACAAAATGCCAGACGGGACTCACAAACCAATAGCTCACGCATCGAGGACACTGCTACCAGCAGAAAAGAACTACTCCCAAATAGAAAAGGAGTCTTTAGGGATCATATTTGCAGTCTCGAAATTCCACCGTTACATACACGGTAGATGTTTTACCTTACAAACGGATCATAAACCTTTACTCACAATTTTTGGTCAAAGAAAGGTCTGCCCGTACACACAGCTAACAGACTGCAGAGGTGGGGAACAATCCTTTTGAATTATAATTTTAAGATGGAATACCTTTCCTCGAAAAAAATCTGTCACGCTGACGGATTGTCAAGACTCATCCCAAAACGTAGTGAACCCCTGGAAGACACTGTGATTGCCTCCCTTCGAACGGAAGGAGAAATTAACTCTACATTACAGAACACAGTAACGGAACTCCCCGTGTCACTGCACGAAATAAAAATGGAAGCCCTCGGTGACGAGTTTATTAAGATGACCAAGACTAAATAAATTGAAAAGGTCCAAAAAACTTCATACATTTTCTCCCTATGCGATGAGGTA
>OY744554.1:34863470-34868470 GCA_963556195.1 Sepiola atlantica
TTGTGTCTAACTCTTGGAGAGGAGTAAATAAATACTCATGCCATAGATGGAGTCAGGGCAACAAACTCTTTCTCAGTTATAAGTGCTCTTCCTGCCACTCTAATCATCAGGTATTGATTTTATAACAGATGATTGGTTGTATCGCAACAAACAATGGAGGTTTATGTTATAATCAATGTTTGAAAATTCCTTGTTTTATCTCAAAGACTAATTCAGCACGGCTACTTCATCTGTTGTAATGCCATTCTATGCCAAGTTCAAATCAGATCGGATCTATAGTGTTTGCACACTAATTGAGCTGATAGCCTTGACCGGAAGAAGCAACACATATATATGGCTGCAATGTCTTTCCTTTTGGCCTCACTTCAGAATAACGTGGTATGCTTGGAATATTATCTACATCATTTTTTTTACTTATTCCCCCCACACACTATTTTATTCCGTTTGGGCTCACTTCAGGATGCTCATGGAATCTGAGGACTAAAGGACAAAATAAGAAGGCGATAATAAACCCAAGGTCAACTTTTTACTGCCCATTACGCCCCCACCTTCTATACGCCCCCACCTTCTCGTCTGAGTTCTAAAACGCAAGTTTTACAACCTTTGAACCCCTACTATCTACATAACGTGATTAAACTAAAAGAAAACCGCTATCTACTGAGATATAAGGCGATGACTGCATCTGAGATCAGATTTTGTCGATCACACATAATATATCCATATACATTTACGTTTGAAATGATATGTGAGACTGTAACGTTTGTAAACAGTCGGCCACCGTTGACGTGTTGGCATAAAACATCGCCTTGGAATATCATCTACATCATTTTTTTTACACACTATTTTTTACACACTATTTTTTACACACTATTTTTTACATACTATTTTTTACACACTATTTTTTACACACTATTTTTTACACACTATTTTTTACATACTATTTTTTACACACTATTTTTTACATACTATTTTTTACACACTATTTTTTACACACTATTTTTTACACACTATTTTTTACATACTATTTTTTACACACTATTTTTTACATACTATTTTTTACACACTATTTTTTACATACTATTTTTTACACACTATTTTTTACATACTATTTTTTACACACTATTTTTTACACACTATTTTTTACACACTATTTTTTACATACTATTTTTTACACACTATTTTTTACACACTATTTTTTACACACTATTTTTTACACACTATTTTTTACACACTATTTTTTACACACTATTTTTTACATACTATTTTTTACACACTATTTTTTACATACTATTTTTTACATACTATTTTTTACACACTATTTTTTACACACTATTTTTTACATACTATTTTTTATACACTATTTTTACACACTATTTTTTACACACTATTTTTTACACACTATTTTTTACACACTTTTTTATTTTTATCAGCTGCTTTATCAGTTGTGCCCCCCCCCCCACAGTTTTTCACTGGTTGGCAGTTTCTTTTTCTTCTAATTGTTGCTTATGCTTTTGTTTGCTTTTGTGGCTTTCTGTGTTGTGTTTTTGTTTGCACACACACACACATATATATATATATATATATATATATATATATATATATATATATATATTATAATATAAAATGAAGTAATAAAATAAGGTGTCAATCAAATTTTATTAGAATTCAAAGTTCATGCAAAGCATCCTTAAGTCCTTAGCTCATGAGTTTTCAAAGATAATTCTTCTCTTCAGAGGACCATTACCGCAGTTATACTACTACTGTTGGATTGCTTCATATATATATATATATATGATTAATTATTGAAGACAATATATGTATAATCATATATCATCAGATCCTTTTAGTTTGTAGTCTCCTTTGAAGATTCAGCTCAATGTTTGTCAATTATTGATAACAGAGCAAAATATAGAACAGATATTTATTATATTCCAATAACCATGGTTTGTTTTATTACTTTTATTTTTGTTTTTATTTTTTTCACATTTCCAAAAATTCCAAATTTCTGTGAGATATATTTAACGGTCCGTTTCATTTGTTTTGTGCCAAACAACATTTGTATGTCAATATCGTCTCTGCAACATTACAAAATCATCAGAAAAAGTTCACAAATAATAAAAGAGTTCTTAGATTAGAGTGTCTTGAAAAACACCCACGTCATACATCAGTTTCATTTTAAGGTGAAAATAAACAAAAGAACAAACAAAAATTTTAGAGCAGATATATATATATATATATATATATATATATATATATATATATATATAATATTTAAAAAAGTAAACGTTCCTGAAGACATGAGATAATGTAAAAATGCAGTAGGCTGCATTTTTCAGTGATGCATATGTATTGCAGACGCTGCAAGTGTTAGATGTTCGGAAAAATTCAACAAGTCCCTAGGACCAGGGGTAAATTACTAGGCCACGAGCATCGTGGTTGTGGTTTCGAGCCCGTGTCAAAGTCGAGCAGAGCTAACGATTAGAAAAAACTATGAAACGCGTACACGGATTACTTTTATGCGTGTATAAATAAAAATAAATCATATATATATATATATATATATATAAAATATTAATATAAAATATTTGTTATTGTTTATTTTTATCTATGGACGTATACGTTTCGTCTCTTTTCAATCAAGACTCATCAGCATAGAAGTACGACTATTCACCACCGGTCACACGATTCGAAACCCTGGACTACAAGTATTTTTCAACCCAGTCCAACGTCGCTAACTGCTAGGCCAGTTCTGAACAGCTTATAAACAATGATAATATTTACACATTAACGGCGGCGTTATATATAAAAGAGAGAGAAAGAGAGAAGAGTATTAGAAGGCTATCTAAGAAATGGAAATATATCGGCGTTGAGAAGTTAGACAAAAACAAGTGAGTTTAATTATATAGTTTTCAAAAACTAATAATTTATATTTTTCCAAAACTAATAATTTATTTTATATATATATAGCAAATCTTACTTGATTAGGCAAGACTTCAACACTGATGTAATGTGTGTGACCGTGTTCCATAATATATTTTGAGGAAGACCTCTTTGTCAAATGGTAGGTGTTTCAAATCGAAAAAAACGTGTGGGTGGCAATATTGCTTATAACGCAGTAAATATTCATGTCCGCAGCAAATGTAATAAAACTAAAACTATAACTTCATTTTTTATGATTTTAATTACTTATTTAATTTAAGTTTTATTTTATTTTTATTTTATTTATATATATATATATATATAGTCTCGGAAGTTTCTCAACCATTAAAACTATATTTAAAAAAAAAAAATTATAGTCCCAAGTCTTCCAGTGGAAAATCACTCATGTAAGTCAATTTATTTTTTACAGTTATTATATTAGTTTATTTCTAACACTATTTTAAGGGATCATCGGTTGTTTACCATGAAAAACTGTTTCGGGAATTATATATATATATGTGTGTGTGTATAAACTTAAAGAAAGAAGCAAAATGTATTTAAAAAAACCTGTGTTTGATGCAGGTATTATTTTTTACAATCAAATTTTTTTTCCATCTTGACTTTTTTCTAAAAATTTCACTCGGTACAACGAGCTTCGTCAGAGATTAAAACAAATAAAAGGTATTAACCATATATTTTTTTCATAAGAGACCTTCCTGGTCTTGTTGAAGTGGCGTCTGATGTAGTGTGGACTTATGGTGCAATTTCTGTCTTTAATATGAACTTACAGTCGCACATGGTCGCAAGTAGGTATAAATTTGGACAAGTTATTTTTAGGCATGTTACGAATTTAAAACTTAAAGAAATATATATACATATAAAACTTAAAGAAAGAGGCAAAATTCCTTCAAAAACATGTGTTAGATGAAAATATTTTTTTATTAAAATCAAAATTTTTTTTTTTTTCATCTGGACTTTTTTTCTAATAATTTCGCTCGGTACAACCAGATGTATTAACTTTATTTTTTTCGTAAGGGTCCTTCCTGGTCTTGTTGAAGTGACGTGTGATGTTGTGTGGACTAACAGTGTGATGTCACTATGAAATATGAACTTATAATCGCGCATGGTTGCAAATATGTATAATTAAGGCAAATTATTCTTTAAAGCATCTTTAGACTTCAAAACTTACAGAAAGAAGCGAAATGCCTTAAGAAACTGTGTTTGATGCAGATATTTTTATTAAAATCAAAAAAAATTTCCATCTGGAATTTTTTTCTCATAATCACGCTCGGTATAACGAGCCTCGTCAGAGATTTAAACAATTTTTTAAATAATTTATAATATATATATATATGTGGCTCAGTCGGTAGAGTCACAGACTTTGACTTCGAGGTAGCGAGTTCAAATCACGACCTCGGCGTCAAAATTATTTATTTTTTATTTAGTTGTTAAGATGTGCCCTAATGTATTTCTTACGTCTACAAAAATTCTGGCCGACGGAAAGACAGACGGAAAGACAGACAGACAGAGAAACTTCTCGTAATATTATAAGTGAATATACATAGAAAGAGACAGAGAGAGAGAGAGAGTGAGAGAGAAAGAGATACAGATAGAGAGACTGAAATAAAGTTTATGTGTTTAAAGACGGCACAGTTAATCATCATGGCGCCCCCTCTAACGTTTACAAACATTCTGACCGACGGACAGACAGACAGACAGACAGACAGACAGACAGAGAAAGTGCTCGTTATTTTGTTTTTCTTGGTGAAATTATTTCTGGTTCAAGTGATTATTTAGTCCGAGATTAAAAAAAAAAAAATTTAATTAAAAATTATGTTTTCTTCTATCTATTGAATTATGATAAGCAGTGTCTACACGAATACAAAATGGCCGCTATTAAAATTCTAATTAATAAGACACAACCTATTCTTATCTCTGCTTCTCCCTCTTATTTTCTCCCTCTTTTTCTGTCCCCCCCTTCTCTCTCGCTCTATCTAAGTCTCTCTCTAGCTATTTTTCTTCTTTTTTTCTTTCGTTTACCCTGCCCCTCAATCTCTCCCTATCCCTCTCTTTGTTTTTCT
>OY744554.1:34873470-34878470 GCA_963556195.1 Sepiola atlantica
CTTAACAGTAGCCTGCGAGGGACACAGAGAGATATCGATAATCACTGTTTTATCATATTTTGTCACGGCATTTAAATTTTAATATGTTCACACGTGGCGAGCTTCCAAGTAAATAAAAGCTTATTTCTCTTACTCTCTCTCTCTCCCTCTCTCTCTATTTGAACCAGGTGACGTCACATCCGTTTCTACAAATGTTTACAATCTAGTGATCCTAACCTCGTTTTATCAAGTTGGCTCCGACTGAACATTCATTTCCTGTTATTTCCAACTAGCCAAATTATATACTAGTGGCCTTACGCATCCAATATTTAGCACGGGTTGTTGAAAGATAAATAAATTTGTATCAAAATTTAACAAATATTAATGTTTATCTATCTGAATAAATTAGAAATCTATTGTTTCGTGTTTACAACAAGGTTATGAATGAAATGTTTATTATTTTAAATGAATGTTTCAAGTGTTTCATGAAGCGAACTTTGCGAAGCAAGCTAGTCTCTCGCGAATAGAGAAAGATACAATACTCTAAACATTATTTGAGTTATTTTTAGCGGTTATAAATAAACTAATAAATAAAAAAATAAAAAGTAAGATAAAATAAAATATTTAAAATACGATAAATAAATAAAATAAGATACAAAAATAAAATGTGTTATGTTTCAACCTTGTGTCATACATGAAATGTCATAATTTAACCTTGTTGATTGCCTGCTCCTGTACGCGCCGTTTTAGTTATCCTGCCAGACTGATGTAATACCGCCTGTAAAAAAAGTTATTTCATACCTCGAAAAAGGACTTAGTAAAGACAAAACTTGTTGGAAGATATAGAGTTAGTACTCTGCTTGATCTTCGTATCAAATCACCATCCCTAAACCTAAGCCTAACCCCTACCCCTAACTCTAACCCTAACCACTAACCCTAACCCTAACCCTAACCCCTTACCCTTAACCCCTAACCTCTAACCCTAACCTTATCCCTAACCCTAAACTAACCCTAATCTCTAACCCTTACCCCTAACCCTAACTCCTAACCCTAATCCTAACCCTAACCCCTAAATTTCAGAGGAACCTTTTTTTTAATCAATGAAACGGCCGGGTGGAAAAAAAAGAAAATTGCTAAATTTTTCATTAAGGTCTTATCGTCTGACCCTCTAAGAGGAAACGTCAGAATGATAAATTAAAAACTAAGAAAATCGAATGAGATATGAGGGGGGAAATTGTTTAAGTTAGAGAAAACGATTGAGAGTGAAAAAAACAAAAACACGTTACAACGTTATGGTGGATTAGAATCATTAAAGATATCCAACTGATGCTTCAAAATCTTTTGTCTACACAGGCTAGGTCGAGAATTGTTAATATATATATATATATATATATATATATATATATATATACAGGGCGGCCCAAAAGTAAGTTTACAGTTATTAAACTATTTTTTACATGGTTGAAGTTACTTGCTAATTACAAGCAATATAAAATACTCCTCAGAGTATAGATCTAACCTACATAAACAGCTATTGCCTTGCTGATTGTAATTTATTTTATTTCTGTAAAGCCAACTTTTTACTTGATGATATTTTTTTATTTCAGGGTTAATGGCGAACAATTTAAATCAAGAGAAAAGGAAATGGATATTAAAGCAATATTGGAAATCTGAAAATGCCGAGATGGTACATACAGCATGGCAAGAAAGGTTTGACACTTCTCCGTCTTCACGACAAACAATTTATCGTCTAAGGAATAAATTTGATGAAACAGGTTCAGTGAGTAATGCACCGAAGTCTGGACGTCCAAAAACTTCTGAGACCGAAGAAAATGAAATGTTAGTGGCTATGACATTTGTGAACAGTCCAAGGAAGTCCACACGACGTGTTTCCGCAGAACTATCCATACCAAGAACATCGTTGCAACGCTTAATGCGTAAACTGAAATTAAAACGTTACCGACCAAGACTAGTACATTGTCTTTTAGAGGACGACGCAGATCGGCGACTTCAGTTCTGCGAAATGATGCGTAATCAATTTACTGGAGAACAACCGGACTCTTTGGATAAGATTATTTGGTCAGATGAGGCTTGCTTTAAACTATCTGGTCATGTGAACAGGCATAACTCTGTGTACTGGGCCGATGAAAATCCCCATTTGACCATAGAGACTAAACTGAACCAGCCTGGCATTACAGATTGGGGTGCATTATCAAGCGAAGGTGTTATTGGGTCCGTTTTTCTTAAATGGAACTGTAAATGGGGAGAACTACCTGGACATGCTTCGTGAAGTAGTAGTACCACAACTCAAAACTAAACCTGACTTTGATGAACTTTTCTTTCAGCATGGTGGAGCATCACCACATTATGCGTCTAAAGTAAGAGACTACCTTAACCAAGTTTTTCCACAGCGTTGGGTCGGAAGAAGGGGGCAGCATCGATTGGCCACCACGTTCACCTGACCTGACACCAATGGATTTCTTTTTTTGGGTGGGGGTTTGTTAAGAACAAGGTTTATGAGAAGAAACCAAAAACAATAAATGATTTAAAAGATTACATTCATGTCGCATTCACAGAAATTGATGAAGATCGGAATTTGTGTCGCACTGTGTGTCAGAGTGTCCTGGAGAGATTTAAAGAATGTTGCAATGTTGAAGGAGGACATTTTGAGCATCTGAGAGATTAAATTATTTGCTTTTATGTTAACAGGTATAATGAATTTCCTGCTGTTCTGGTGTAGAATTTCAAATAAATATTTAACCTATTTAAAGTTTTTCGAATAACCTAGTTACAAAACTTCAAATATTAAATGATATATATATATATATATACATATATATATATATATATATATATATATATATATATATATATATATATATATATATATATATATATATGTGTGTGTGTGTGTGTTGGGGATTAATTGTTATATAATGGTTGGGCTTTGATGGAGGATATATTTTGTCTGTGAAAGGGTTCATCTAGGGGTATCTAATGTTTTAACTATCATTGTCATATGCATTCGTGTTGTGTGTATGTATTTAGTTAATGTTGTTGGTTTTATCTAATTAGGTTTATGAATCAATTATAGGGTCTGTGTGAGACGGGGGTTAGGTCTTAAACATCTATAATTCTTTTAATTCTGTGGGATTTGATAGTTATATTTCTAGGTGTTTGATTAAGAGGATTTAGTTATTTAGTTAGAAAGGTTAAAAAGAGATGGGTATTAATGTGTTATCTTTAGTGGATGGGATTAGGTTGCATTGGGATTAGAAGGGGTTAGGTAGTCGAAGCTGTATTATGTGCAATATATCCGGGGGTTGTTATGTTAAACATAAAAATATTAAGTATAACTTTGGAAAAGTCTTGGGGAGGGTGGCTATTTTATATGTGTTTTTATTTTTATTTTATTTATTTTTATTTAATTTGGTGGAGTTCATTGGTTTTTAGGGGGTGATTGGTGAGTTATGTATTATTATTGTAAGTCCATTAGGCTAGTAGGAATTTTCTTTTGTAGGCACATATTTTGAAGACTTCGGTTTTTATGTGCATGCAATTTATGGAAGAGTTGTGGATTGCTTATACAATCCTGAAATTTTCAGTGGTACAAATCTTGGAGGTAGGGCTGTATGGTTTTGGTTTGTCGGTTATCCTCCATTGTATTTGATAGGGAGTGTTGGACCTCTTGAGTTTCCATATAGTTGTTGCTAGGGTGTGTGGTGTGGTCTAAATGTGTTGTTGTGGGCGTAGAGTCTTTGTTCAAAGGTTCCTTGAGTCATTCCGATATAGATTCCCCCATTCTTGGTGTCCACACCGGATATGACTTTTGCTTCGTATACAATCGAAACTGATGGTGCGTCCTCCTCCTAAGAGGGAGACCTCCTCTCTTTTGCATGCGCAGCGGGGGTTGAGAGATTGGTTGATGGTGTTGGTTTAGAGCAGGGGTGGGCAACCTCCGGCTCGCGGGCCACATCCGACCCGCGAAGGCTTAGCGTCCAGCCCGCCACCCTGCTATGCTTTATTATTGCAATCCGGCCCGCGGACCTTCCAGTAAAACTCATATCATTTTGTGACATAGACGTAAAAGTAGGTTTCAATCAAGATTTGCAGTGGGATAAAAATGTATAAATATCAGCGAGCGATGATGATGCATGTATATTTCATTTTTCTTTAACTATTAATTTCAAATCCTTGGCCTGAGATAAAAATAGAAAAAGAGAAAGAGAAAGGCAAAGAGGAAACGAAAGACGAGGAAAAGGCATGAAACATAGAACGTATTTGAAGTGTGTCGAAACGAATGCTGGATCAACTTGATACTTCCCCCGTCATTATTTTTCATGATTCCAAAATAGCTATTCATCGGCACCTTTTATAACATCACATACAGAAGTCTCCTGAAAAAAAAAATTAGATTGGTAGAGTGTTCAATGCAATTTTTGTACAATTTATTCAGGTAAACAAAATATAGTCATTCAGAGATTTCGGTTTTCACTCCGGCCCACGATCTCCTTCCAAAAGTCTCATCTGGCCCTCACTCTGAAAAGGTTGCCCGCACCTGGTTTAGAGGCTAGAATGGATCTTACGGATGGAAAGCAAGAATAACTAGTTTTGATTGTGTTTAGTTAAACAGTTTACGGAGCCTTTCGATGGTGAGAAGTGTTTGTCTATTAATTTGAGAAACTGCTTGCTCACACTATATCTGACATATATATTGACCTATATTTGCATCTGTGTTGTCTAGTTGATTGAGTAGGTATGTAAGATATGTTTTTGGCTAAAATCGCTTTCGAAGAAAGCTTTGTTATAATAGTGGGCAGCTTATTGAAAAATCTCGGGGCTGGATGAAAAAAGCGAGACTCTTTTGCTAATGTTGAGTAAAAGGTTCTTAAATACAAGAGGGGATGGCAAGATTTGGTGTTGACATACCTGAGCTGTTCAGTGGGTTTGTAGTATGGTCTAGTAGAGTTGTTAGCTAGGTCCAGAGTTGCGTCTAAGAAATATGCGCTGATTAAGTTGGT
>OY744554.1:34888470-34893470 GCA_963556195.1 Sepiola atlantica
AGAGTGAGTTAAATTTAAAATGAGAATAAAATTATGATTATAACCGTCATTCCTATTTTATTTTAATTCTAATAAGTAATTATCATGTGGATAAAAATGTTTGATAATTTTAATTTAGGGTATTAATTGCTACTTCTGCATTTTATTTATTTTAATGTTTTGTTTATTATTTGTAGTGAATTTTATTGTGATTATATTTTTTTTAAATTGTGATTATATTATACCGAGATCAATACTAGTAGAATCATTTTATAAGAGAAGTTTAATGGTGTTACCAGTTTTATCATTAACAAAACCGATTATGATAACAATGATAACGCCTGCCAATCATACCTACGATAGTCGCAGTGATAATAGCCTTAATAAAAGCCTTAATAAAAATAAAAATAAAAATAAAAATAAAAATAAAAATAAAGATAAATATAAATAAAATTAGAATAAAAATAGAAATAACAAGTTTGTAAGAATATTAATGATAATAACAATAATAATAATAATAATAATAATAATAATAATAATAATAATAATAATAATAATAATAATAATAATAGTATTAAAAAATAATAATAATAATAATAATAATAATAATAATAATAATAATAATAATAATAATAATAATAATAATAATAATAATAATAATGATAAATATCACCATCATTACCATCTTGCTACTTGTGAAGTCATTGGGCGAAATAAGTCGACAAGTGATGGTAGGCTTTTTTGTTCTACTACCAATGACAAGGACTAAGTACCAGTTAATAATTAAGTGTTCAAGGTAGTGATCGAAGGGTTAAGTAATTGAGATTAGATTAGTCCAAGTGATATCAGTGTTAATAGCTGTCCCAGTTATGGGTTTATGTTAGAATTGGTAGTATGGCTGAGAGGCTATTGAGGCTGTGCATTATAGGTAGTACGTAGAGATTTGATGTTATTGGTAGTTTAGAGGGTGGTTATATATTTATAGATTCATCATGACTTGTTGGGGTGGGATTGGGTGGTAAATTTGGGTGGGTGGGTAGGGGGTTATAGTGTGTTTTGGGGTAGTGTATAGTGGGGGTTTAATGTTATCATTCATTTTTGTAAAAAAATTTTTTTAAAAAAACAAAAAAACTTTTAATTTTATTTTTAAGTTATGTGGGGTTGGTGTGGAGTTAAGGTGGGGTATGTGGGTTGCTAAGGAGGTAGAGTCTACTATGTTTACAGTTGATAGATGTCTCTTGCTTTCTATTTAGGAGTTTGTTTTTGTCCTTAAAGCGGATAATTTCCAGTTTTTCATTTAAGCATAATCTACATGGAGAGTTTATTGATTTGCAGGTGCTTGATTTTTTCAAGATTTTCCACTTTATTATGGGAGTTTCTTTTTTGGTTTTTATTTTGTGGTAGTGTACTGAAAGTCCAGTTTGGCCAGGATGGTCTGGGTTGTTGAAGGAGAGTTTATGGTTGTAGAATCTTTCCTTGAAGTTGTTGCCTGCCAGACCAATATAATAGTTAGTATTGGATGGGTTTTCAGTTGAGGAGATAGATGCCTCATAGACCACTTGGGTTGATAGGCACTTTTGATTTAGGGGGCAGTTTGATTTGTTATTACAGTTGCATGTTCTTTTAGAATTTGAGGTTACTGGGGTGTTTAGTATTTTCATGTTGTGCTTTTTTATGATTTTTTCTAAGTTGTCACCACAACAATAGCTGAGTTTTAGTGTATTCTTATTAAAAATGTTATGGAGTATGTTGTTATTGGGGAAATGAGTGTTTATTAAGTTCAGGAATTTATTCCCTAATTTGGTTTTAGTTTAGTTGTTAAATGGAGGTGTATACCAGATAATTTTCCTATTTCTATTTTTGTTCCTATTAGGGTTATTTTGTGTAGTTGGAATATACTCTATTTTGGTATTTTTGTATATTTTTATATATATATATATATATATATATAGTATTTTTTAAAAGGCTGTGGGCAATGCAAATTCCGGGTAAGATGTAAGCTGGAAGGAACAAATATAATACATCAAATTCGAAATGTGACTTACTATTTATTTTTTCTTAAAATCTTATATAACAGCGAGTGTGGTGTTAGCTGTTTGTGTGATGCCCGGATGATTATAAAAATCACTTATTTGATATTTCGGGAAAAGAAACTTCCCTTTGTCAAAAATAATAAACACCAGAGGAAAACTCCGTCTGTGCAGAGAATCTCCCAGCAATGCTTCAAGCAAACTACCATTCTCTCTCTCTCTCTCTCTCTCTCTCTCTGTCTCTCTCTCTCGCTCTCTCTCTCTCTCTCAATATATATATATATATATATATATATCGTTAAACCGGATAAACTCCTAAACTAATAAACTAATCATCATGAATTTTGGAACAGAGCTGCTAAACGTTAGGATGGGTAATATGGGCTATATTTAGTTTAATTAAGATTGATGTAAAATAGAAAAAAGGAGGTTGTGAAAAATGTAGATACCTCCGATTTTTGTAAAAAATTTTCAATGGGTATCATCATCATCATAATCATCATAATCACGATCATCATCATCATCATCATCATCATCATCATCATCATCATCATCATCGTCATAATCACCATCATCATCATCATCATCATCATCATCATCATCATCATCATCATCATCACAACCATCATCATCATCATCATCATCATCATCATCACAATCACCATCATGGTTTTTTATCACTTCTGGAGGAGGATCTCAGTCCCTGGTTTTCGTCCATCTTATTGGTGACAGAGTGTTTTGCCATAGGCGCTGCTATTTCTCAAATGGTCACCCATCTGGTACAGACCAGGCTAACTGTCGCTTAACTTCGCTGATCTTGCTGGAATCGGTGTCAACGTGATAGGTATTAGACATCAGTTAATAAATATTTCACAGTTTTTAATGTATTTGCAGTATTTTTGAAAGCATACAATTGGCTCTCATTTAAAAATTCAAATATTTCAGATTTGCATTGAATTTGATGCATAGTAATTAAACACCAATTAAAAAAGATCCCTTTGATTTCAATTTCTTATTAAGACCCTCTTAAGCTTTAAATTTTAGACAACTGTTAGAACGAAATTCATGTAATGAATTTTGATCCAAATTTGTATAAGGATTCTAGTCATAAAGTTTAGTAGCATTATATCTTGATTCCAATCTTCGTAAAGGTACATAAACCTGCTGAAAAAATGTTATGTTCGAGGAATTAATTCTTACCCGTCCTAGGGAAAGTATTCTTGTGTATTATTTATTTTCGTTGTTTTTTTGGGTTTTTTTTTTTTTTTCAATTTTGTAATTTTTATGTTGTCTTCATGGAATATCGATCGTTTACGCCCTGTTTTTATATCTTAAGAACCACATCTGATTCACCGATTCGCATCGCTTGCTGTTGACAGACAGTGCGCCCGAGCTGATGAGAGGCCTCGCATCGAGACTTTGCCTATTACCGGAAGAGCGGACGGTAAGCGGAAGCGCTGTTTTTCCCGCCATTTCTCAATGCGTTCCCTTCCGTTACGCACGGCAAAGTTGTCCGCTCAGTTCGAACTGAAGCAACCTGTACTCTATGACTCAAAATTCACCAGTCATAGATTGAGATTTCACCCACGTTGTCATTCTTCACCGGTACGAAGCGTCAATTTATTCTAGCCATGTTTTCTGAAATATATACATGTTTGGTTTGGTTTGGTTTGGTTTGGTTTGGTTTGGTTTGGTTTGGTTTGGTTTGGTTTGATTTAGTGTGGTTTGGTTTGGTTTGGTTTGGTTTGGTTTAGTGTGGTTTGGTTTAGTTTGGTTTGGTTTGGTTTGGTTTAGTTTGGTTTGGTTTGGTTTGGTTTGGTTTGGTTTGATTTAGTGTGGTTTGGTTTGGTTTGGTTTGGTTTGGTGTGGTTTGGTTTGATTTAGTGTGGTTTGGTTTGGTTTGGTTTGGTCTGGTCTGGTCTGGTTTGGTTTGATTTGGTTTAGTTTGGTTTGGTTTAGTATTGTTTGGTTTGGTTTGGTTTGGTCATTCTGGTAAAAGTTTTATGCTTCAAGTTCTTTATATCTTCAAATATTTATTCATTGTGTTTGGTTTGCTTGTTTTGTTTTACAGCATATCAACCCTTTTTCGGGTTACTTAATACTGAATCCGGTCATTTTTGGTAAAAGTTTTTATGCTTCAAGTTCTTTATATCTTCAAATATTTATTAATTGTGTTTGGTTTGGTTGTTTTGTAGAATAAAATTGGATGCTTATTTAGAACAGGGTCCCTGTAGAAAATTATTTTCATGTAAAATCAGTATTTTGTACTTACTCAGTCATAGTTTCTCACTCACGGTACGAAAAAGAATTTAAAAATATCAAGCAGAACTTTAATTAGAACGATTTTTCCATTTCGATGTACAACATCTATTCGCTGACATTTTGGGTGTGAGCGATCGATGGAATAGCCAAAAAATTTTAAATAAAAAAAATGAAAATTAAATAATTATTTTTGATATCTCCACCGAGGTACTTTCCACGATATAATTTTATAGATTAATAAAATGTACATTTATTGCTTTCTTTTTTTTTATTATTATTTACATGGTAACTGGGTACCGTTCTGCAACTTACCTGCCCTTAGTTAGCTATTCCATCAATCGGCCACATCCAAAATGTCGGCAAATAGACGTTGTATATCGCCCCTTATGGAAATGGAAAAATCGTTCTAATTAAAGTTCTACTTGATATTTTTAAATTCTTTTTCGTACCGTGAGTGAGAAACTATGACTGAGTAAGTACAAAATACTGATTTTTACATGACAATAATTTTTTACAGGGACCCTGTTCTAAATAAGCACCTAAAATTGTTGTTTTTGGTTTTGAAGAACATGATTGAGTTTTGCAAAGAGAAATGAAAACAAAAAAAGATAATATCAATGTTTGGTACATTTTTAGTCGAGAAGCCAGTATCTTCAGACAGCCTTATCTAGTGAAATACATGTTTTCTGAAACAGAAATAAAAGCCCCTGCTTGTTCCTTTTCTGATCT
>OY744554.1:34898470-34905970 GCA_963556195.1 Sepiola atlantica
AGTGACCCGTTTGATCACCAATTGAGCTCGGGTTAAATTGTTTGGGTCAGGAAAAAAGTTAGTTTGCAAAGCCAATTAAATATGAAAAAGAAAAAGAAAACATCGCAAATTAGGCGTTTTCTGCTCGCTGTCACCTCCGTTCCCCATTTCCCGTTCTCTCTCTTCCTTTCTCTTTCTCTCTCTATTTTCTCTCTCTCTCTCTCTCTCTCTCTCTCTCTCTCTATATATATATATATATATATATATATATATATATATATATATATGGGGTAAGGTACACGATAATTCATGAAAATGAAATGTCGTGATAGCCAAAATGTGTGAAAAATGACAAACGGAAAACAAGTTAAAGTGCAGGAGAAAAACAAAAACAAGAGATTTTTTGACCGGTTTCGTTCGTGGAGAACGTCTTCAGAAAATGAAGATATAATTTTATTTTGAAGGCACACACATGGGATGAGAGAAGGATGATCTGATTGGATCATATGAGAAGACAAAATCAGATCATCCTTCTCTCATCCCATGTGTGTGCCTTCAAAATAAAATTATATCTTCATTTTCTGAAGACGTTCTCTACGAACGAAACCGGTTAAAATATCTCTTGTTTTTCTCTTGCACTCTAACTTGTTTTCCGTTTGTCATTTTTTCACACACACAAGTATATATATATATATATATATATATATATATATATATATTTATATATATATATATATATATATATATATATATATATATATAGAGAGAGAGAGAGAGAGAGAGAGAGAGAGAGAGAGAGAGAGAGAGAGAGAGAAACTGACACGAGGCGATAAGGCATATTCCGACAATGTTCGCAGAATCTCCAGTTAGTCTTTCTTGATATTTCGCCCTTCGCATGAATAGAACTTAAATTCCCTCCTTGAATGTGGTAATGTCTCGTGGCCTAATAGTTATGGCGCATGCTTGCTGAGTCTAGGTTGATTCTTTGGTACAGGATCGAACCGTGCGACCGTCTGATGAGCGCGAAGTGTATATATATATTTATATTATTATTTCATGTATCCACATACAATGTTATAAGGAGATATAATCCTTTCTGTATCAATTTTCAGTATTTACTTCAACAGTGCTCAATACGCTAGGGTTTAAATTGTATTACTACTTGTCTAATCAACTTTTAGTTGAACAATATTATATTCCGCTGTGCATATGCTCGTATATACCAGTACCAGGGTGTTGTATTCATACCAGTAGTATATGATTTGGAATACTATAGTACAAAGGAAAGTGTGTGTGTGGGGGGGGGGGTCTGTGTGTGTGTGTGTGTGTGTGTGTGTGTGTGTGTGTGTGTGTTAAACGTTACAAAATAAACACTCGCAAAGTTGGTATGTTCTTGAACAACAATGCCTCGGAGGAATAATACCTAAAATTTAATTATTCATACTTTGAGGAGCAACTTACAAAATTTCGTCAGATGACTTTAATATATATATATATATATATATATATATATATATATATATATATATATTATAATTTATATATTTATATATATATATATTATATATATATATATTATAATTTATATATATATATATTATATATATATATATATTATAATTTTTATATATATATATATTATATATATATATATATATATTATAATTTATATATATATATATATTATATATATATATATTATAATTTATGTACATATATATATTATAATTTTTATATATATATATATATTATAATTGTTATATATATATATATATTATAATTTATATATATATATATATTATAATTTTTATATATATATATATTATAATTTTTATATATATATATATATTATATATATACATATATATATATATATATATATATATATATATATATATATATATATATATATATATATATATATATATGATTATAGATATAATAATCCAACGTGATGGAAAATAAAAAAGGAAAAACAGAAAATTGTTTATATATTCATCAAAGTTTCGTCTTTATTACAAAACTTTCTCATGATGATTTATTTGAAGGAAAATAGAAGTCAAATATTTTTTTTTTAAAGTGGTGCGTCTGTGACGTGAAAACAACTTATAGACGTTAGAACTTAAAATATGTTGTGTGATATATTAATATTCACAACAACAAAAAAACAGACTAGCACTACAAAACTTTCTATTCACAAGATTATTCAAAATAAATCTTATATAGTTCCCACAACTAATCATATATCTACCTCTTTAGAAAAACCCTAACCCTAACCCTAACCCTATATATATATATATATATATATATATATATATATATATATATATATATATATATATATATTTTAGAGGAAGCATTATTAAAATCAATGAAACAGACGAGTGAGGAAAAAAAAAAAAAGGAAAATTGTTAAAATTACCTTAAGGCCTTGTCGTCTGACCCTCTGAGAGGAAACGTCAGAATGGTAAATTAAAAACTAAAAGTCGAATGAGAAATGAAGGGGGGAGAAAAAAAAAACTTATTTCAGTTGGAGGAAACGAATGAGAAGGGGAAAAAAAAAAAAAAAAAAAAAAATTAAATCTCTCAACGTTATGGTGGCTTTGAATCATTAAAGATCTCCAACTGATGTTTCAAAATCTTTTGTCTACACAGGCTAGGTCGATAGTTGTTAATGACTAACGCCTCAAGAATATTGAGATGGTAGTTCGACCTGGCACTGTGTAAAACAGAAAACCACCCATCGGAATACCTGTCAGAACAACTATTTGTACTAACGAGGTGATTACCGATGGCTGATTCCTGTGCCTGGAAGTTCCCGGATGATCTCGAAACCTTGTGTAGGCGAATATCACGTGGTATGTGTTGGGATATTCTAAATTCTAATCTTTGGGATGTCTTGCCAACGTAGTCAGCTCCACACTGACACATGAATTTATAAACTACAGAATTCTTTTGAATGGCTGGCAAAACATCCTTACGAAAAGAAGAGAAAAAGGTTCGAGTCGTGTAAACTACCCTCAACATGGTTGCCGGAAAACAACGTTGAGTAGAAGAAGAAATCCTTTTAACAATGTCAAGGCCGTCAGAACCCAACCAAGGGAGTTTCAAATAAATAGGGCAACGTGACGGGCCAATAAATTTACCACCATTAAATAAAGCAACTTTACGTGCAATGGTGCCTTTTATAGTATTGATGGGATATCCATTGGCAAGAAAAATATTAGTAATCTCACCAAGTTCTGCATCGAGTCGTGTTGGTGAACAAATCATAAGAGCTCGATGAGTGAGAGTACCAATAAGATTTATTTTTCTTGCTCTTGGGGCGAAGGAAAACCAATTTAGATAAAGGCCTGTAAATGTTGGTTTTCTATACACACAGGTTTCAAATGATAAACCAGATTTAGACACTAAAACATCGAGGAATGGTAAGGAACCACAATCCTCGACTTCCATAGTGAATTGCAACGATGGATGCAAGTCACAAAGAAGAAGAAGAAACTGTTCAGCATCACTCCGAGAGGGAAAACAAGCAAAAGTGTCATCAACGTAACGTGTGTAGAAAGCCGGCTTGGTCACTTTGGAAAATAATTGGTTTTCCAAAAATCCAACGAAAATGTTGGCTAACGATGGACCAAGAGGGCTGCCCATGGATATACCATCAATTTGCCGATACATTATATTATTGAAACTGAAGGAAACTGATTTAGTAGCAAGTTCCATCAGTTCAACAAAAATTCGTTCAGGAAACTGTGGAGACTTTCTACACACGTTACGTTGATGACACTTTTGCTTGTTTTCCCTCTCGTTTTTTTAATTTTTTATTTGCATCATTAATTAGTGATATATATTAATGCAGAAGATTGCATTATTAGTCGCAAATTTTTCTTTAATATATATATATTATTAATTTTATACGTATATGAAAGTAATCTATGGACATGTGTTTCTGGCTCACTTCCGTCATCAGCATGGACTTAACCTTCGATCTCATCAAGCAGAAAGTCTGATCTTTCACTCAAATGTCCATATTGCAAAAGATTGTTCTTTTCTAATAACTACTGATTAATAACATCGACATGCCAGTGTAGCGGTTTTTGTACATTTCTGTATGAATAAAAAAAATGACATTAATAGCTCTATTTACTATTGAGCACTATTGAAATTCTTCCGATTTATATATTCGATTGTTTCAACTACTTGATCATTCAATAAATATTGTTTTTTGTTTTTTTTCAATGTTTATTTCCATCATTCATTTCTTTTTATAATTGCTTTATCTCGTATATTGAGCATTGACTTTTCTTGATAGGATTATTTTAAAGCTGATATTTTATCGTTATCATCTCTCCATTTTATTATATATATAGAGAGAGAAAGAGACAGACAGACAGACAGAGAACTAGATATAGATAGATATGTAGATAGATTACTAATGTTTGACAAGTACTTCAATGGAATGGGCTCCGACAAACTTGCCGCTTGGCATAAATACATCAGACAAATCCGACAATACGCTAAATCCGATCCATCCACTGTGTATTGCTTAACATTTTACATTGCAACCTTTTTCCAACTGGATTATTTGGACCTTTGAATATTATTTCCATAATAATATATATATATATATATATATATATATATATATATATATGTATGTGTGTGTGCGTGTGTGTGTGTGTGTGTGTGTGTGTGTGTGTGATCTTTTGAAAGCTTACCAAAGCATTCCGTTCAGGAGCCCAATCAACACCACAAAAGATTTTTTCATTCAAAAATTATTTATTTATCATCTTTCAAATGCCGATTGTTGTAATTCTTATTCAACGTGCTTAATTTTCCCTGATGATCTGCCAAGCAAGTACCTGCTTGGTAGTGAAACACGTGTAGGTAAAAAAAACTCTTTAATTTGAAAAATGATAAATAAATAATTTTTGAATGAAAAAACCTTTTGTGGTGTTGATTGGGCTCCTGAACGGAATGCTTTGGTAAGCTTTCAAAAAATCACATATAAATGCTCTGTACCCTGTAATCGAGTATCATCGAGATTGTTTTTATTGGACTAATCCCGGTCTTCACTGAATAATTTTTTTTCTAAGTGAAAAATCCAAATCTATATATATATTCCTTTCCTTACTTAAAAAAGCGCCAAATCAGCGTATACAACATCGCCAGGACTAAAAAAAAAATAACGTCGTAAGATCGTGACGTGTTTTCGACCCCTCAGGGTTAATACCACCAATATGAGGAGGAAGAAAAGAAGAAAAAAAACACTATAAGACAGTCTCGCTTGAGAAGGTTGTATTTTACAACGAAAATTCGCTAAAAAAAAATAATATAAATGAATTTTTCATTTAAAATTTGCACGATTGTTGATTTTCAAAATATTTCACTTTAATATATATATATATATATATATATATATATATATATATATATGTGAGAGAGAGAGAGAGAGATAGTTACGCAGTTTAGTTATTGTTTTATTGGCGATAGGAGCAGTGTTGTTTTTAATATTTTCCACTTCCTAAGCGATACAGAATATTGCATTAGGTTGCCCTTAATACGACGTGTCATTATTTCGTTTTCGCTCTCTTGTCCTTTCATCTCCTTCTTTGCTCATTTACAATGGAAAAGCAATAGCTAGCAAACACTCACACATAAGAAACTTCGTCGATCACAGACAATAACCTCCACCTACAGCAGACAATCAGTTTTTTTTGCTAGAGAACATTCGTTTGATATCTTTTCTTATTTCTTTTCCTTTAATGTTCATTTATACTGGAAAAAACATGCAGCAAACGCCCACATACAGGATCGCGATAAGTGTCCCCTGTTTGCCAGATTCGAAAACATCAATTTCAGTTCACACATTTTAAAGATTTCTGTTCACACTTTATTTTAGGCTTGAAAACGGGAAAGGTTCCTGAAAATTTCTTATTCAAAGAAAAGACGAAAAAAAGAAATTGGGATTTACCTTGCTTCTAAAATCGTCCAAAATACTAAAAAAAAAAATAGTAAGTTACATGTTGATTTGTTTATTCATTATTCGTTTCAACCAGTTGTGTGCTAATGATTTTCCATCGATTGATTGGTTTGGTTGTTTTGTTTTACGGCATATCAACCTTTTTCGGATTATTTCATGCCGAATCCGGTCAATTTGGTAAAAGATTTTATGCTTCAAGTTCTTTATATCTTCAAATATTTATTCATGTTGTTTTGGTTTGGTTGTTTTACGGCATATCAACCCTTTTTCAGGTTTTGTTTTGTTTTCGGCGTTGCAGAACATGATTGGGCTTTGCAAATATATATATATATATATATATATATATATATATATATATATATATATATATATATATATATATATATATGTGAGTTAAAAAAGAAGAAGAAGAAAGAGATAAAGAATAGACGGTTAGCTTATGAACGCCAATTGGAAACGCTGTGAGTTAAAAAAGAAGAATAAAGAGAAAAAATCGACAGTTAAGCTTATATACGCTGTGAGTGAGCAAGAAATCTTAGTATTTATAAAAAAAAGGACTAAAAGTATATATATATAATTTAAATTATTTTTTTCTAAATATTTTGATATGTTGATATTTTTTATATTTTTAATATAAAACCAAAACTAAAAATACATTAATCACCTAAAAAGTAGTGTAATGGATTCGTCTAAACACTTTAAAATGCAGCAACACTTTTGTAAGTAACGGATAAATTTTATTAGACAAACGAACAACACAGGTAAGGAGGAATTTTTATTTTTTATTTATTTATTAACATATATATATATATATATTTTTAATTTATTTATTTATTTTTTATTTATTTATTTATTTATATATATATATATTAATATATATATATATATTTTTAATAACTAATATAAGTTAGCAAAACATTTATACGGAACAAAACTTAGATTTAGTATACGGAACGTTTATGTTTTTGCCTTTTAAGGGAAGTGGGATCTGATCAACTCTGCTGGGAAGCCATGAAATTAAATACTGTCTTGTTTTTAAATTCCCGAAACAGTTTTTCATGGTAAACAACTGATGATCCCTTAAATAATGTTAGAAGCAAACTAATATAATAACTGTAAAAACTAAATTGACTTACATGAGTGATTTTCCACTGAACGACCTGGAACTTACGGGTTTTTTTTTTTAGTTTTAATGGTTGAGAAACTTCCGAGACTATATATATATATGTATATATATATATATATATATAGAGAGAGAGAGAGAGGGAGAGAGAGAGAGATAGAGAGAGAGCGAGAGACAGAGAGAGAGAGAAAACATGTATAGAGAGACAGACAGACGGACAGAGACAGAACAGAGAAAGAAAAGAAAAAGAGAGAGAGGCGGAAAGAGAGAGAGAGAGAGGGGAGGAGAAAGAGAGAGAGAAAGATACAAAAGGTCCGGTTGTCTATGAATGGGGCTTCGGATTCCTTTAGAGAACTGTTTTCTCTGAGAAATGCATGATAAAAGGTTTTTGAATTTTGTTTTGTTTTGCTTTAGG
>OY744554.1:34910970-34933470 GCA_963556195.1 Sepiola atlantica
CGCTGACTTGAAAAAATTAAGTAAATAGTAATTACCAGCGCCCTCTCCCTCTCTTACGTTTACAAAAAATCTCGCCGACGGACAGACAGACAGACAGACAGACAGACTGATAGACTAACAGACAGAGAACGTGCTCGTTATATATAATGGTTATTTCTAAAGGATAAAATGTATACGTATGAAGCTAATATTTAAATATTTATTATCACAATAATATATATTCTTTCTACTTTACTTATATGTTATTTAATGTTATTTAATCTAAATTATGTAATTAATAGTTTCACAAACTAATTCTAAGGTATACAATGATTATCAACGCTGAATTGAAAAATTAAGTAAATAGTAATTACACCTCACTCGCTTACGTTTACAAAAAATCTCGCCGACGGACGGACAGACAGACAGACAGACAAACAGACAGAGAACCTGCTCGTTATATTATATACATCTATTATATTTTATAATTTTGTTAGTTTTTATGTTTTTGTTTGTTCTAAAATTCTTTTCATTCCTAATGCTTGATAACTTTGTTTGCAGATACCATAGAAGCGCACATACAACGAGAGTTTTCTCGGCTTTGGCTTTTAATTTATAGTGAGCATTGCAGGTGAATGCAGGTGCCACAGTGCGTCAACTGCAAAAAAATACGCATACAGAGAGCCATCTTCACAGGAGACTCCCTATCACCACTACTATTCATCATAACCATGATGCCACTGAACTACATACTCAGGAAATGTGATGCCGGTTACAAGTTTACAGACACAGAACAAAGAATAAACCATCTCATGTACATGGATGACCTGAAGTTATTTACAAAAAGCAAAAGAAAAAAATGGAAAAGCTGATAAATACGACCAGAATCTTCAGCCAGGACATTCAAATAGTATTTGGAATGGAAACGTGTGCACTACTGAGAGAAAAATAAGCTCTACCCAAGAAAGGGAGCTTTATATAGTCATCCACATACAGACTGTTTCGCTGTATAACAGTTCTTCAGTGCGGCTAGACCAGTTAGTGCATCAAGATTGAGTGATTGAAACTCAACCGTCGCACTAACAGTCGGCGCCTCTACCCCTGCGCTATCATATAAGACTGACTGAATGTATATATATATATGTAGCTTTATATATATATATATATATATATATATATATATATATATATATATATATATATATATATATATATATATATATATATGGGTAGATAAAAGGATAAAACAATCCGACGGGATGAAATTAAAAATGGAACAGTGGAAGACCCATAAGCTCAACGTTTCGCCCGTTGTGATGTGGGCTTTTTCAGGAGCGGATGAAAAGTGTGCTAAAAATGATAAAAGACGAGAAGGTCATATAATTAGGGGAATATATATATAGTGGTAGGGTTTGAATGGAGGGAAATATACGCAAATATGTAAAGTGTCAGAAATAAGTGTGCAAAATGTCAGCATATAATTATACATACATATATATATACTTTTTTATATTTAAAAGACATATATGTATGCATAAATAAACCTGCAATTTCAAATATACATAGTAATATAAAAAAGGAGAAACTAAAGAGAAGATAGGGGGCAAAAGAAAAAAGAAGAAACAAGAAATATATATATATATATATATATATATATATATATATATATATATATATATATGTAGTTCTATTTATATTGTAACATTTTATCTTTAAATATAAATTTTATAACATAAATCATTTGTAATAGCTCAATAGTGTAAGACTAGAGCTATGGTATAAAACTCACTTTTATTTAATTTAGAACTATGTTGTATACAATATTTTTTATTTAATTTTATACCATATTCAATTTTATGAAGGACAGATTCGCATCATTTCACAAAACTTGTTTTTTATTCAGCATACAATTGTTTCGGCTAACACCAAGACATTTGTAAAATACTCATGTGCATTTATTTCTTGGTGTGGCTATCTTCAGTGCTAATTATATGAAACAAAGCAAAAAACAATGAAAAAAAAAAGACAAGCAAAGCCTGAATTACAATCAGTACTCATTATCAGCATCGAATCCTTTTTTTTTTCAAATGGAACTATGATCTCAATGTGTCGCAACATATATGCATCTTATGCTTTTCGCTGTTTGTATTTTAATCATTCATCATCAGCTTAAATATTGATGTAAATACATACGTCCTTTGTTTTTTCGTCCAATTATTTCCTTTTTCTTCAGGTTTATGGTTAGGGTTACGATTAGCGTTAGGGTTAAGGTTAGGGGTAGGGTAAAGTGTTGTAGTTAGGGTTAGGGTAGGGGTTAGGGGTTATCGTTAGGGTACGGATTAGTCGTGGTTTTCTGTGTTGGTATCGTAAAACAGAAGAGAGGACAAAGAGTGGTTAAGGTTAGGGTAAGGGGTTAGGGTAAGGGTTTGGGTTAGGGTTAGGGTTAGGGTTAGGGTTAGGGTTTGGATTAGGGTTAGGGTTAGGGTAAGGGTAAGGGTTAGAGTAAGGGTTAGGGTTTGGGTTAGGGTTTAGGTTAGGGTTTAGGTTAGGGTTAGGGTTAGGGTTAGGGGTAGGGTTAGGGTTAGGGTTAGGGTTTGGGTTAGTGTTCGGGTTAGGGTTAGGGTTTGGGTTAGAGTTCGGGTTAGGGTTTGGGTTAGGGTTTGGGTCATGGTTAGGGTTAGGGTTGGGGTTGGGGTTAGGGTTAGGGTAAGGGTTAGAGTTAGGGTTAGGGTTAGGGTTCGGGTTTGGGTTAGGGTTTAGGTCATGGTTAGGGTTAGGGTTAGGGTTGGGGTTTGGGTTAGGGTTAGGTTTTGGGTTTGGGTTTGGGTTTGGGTTTGGGTTTGGGTTTGGGTTTGGGTTAGGGTTTAGGTTAGGCTTAGTGTTAGGGTTAGTGTTTGGGTTTGGGTTTTGGTTAGGGGGTAGGGTTGGGTTTAGGGTTAGAGTTAGGGTTAGGATTAACGTTAGGGTTGGGGTTTGAGTTAGGGCTAGGGCTAGGGTTTGGGGTAAGGGCTAGGGTTAGGGGTTTACGGTTAGGGGTTAGGGTTAGGGTAAGGGTTAGGAGTTAGGGTTAGGGTTATGGCTAGGGTAGGGTAAGGGTAAAGGGGTTTACGGTTAGGGGTTAGGGGTTAGGGTTAGGGTTAGTGTTTGGATTAGGGTTAGGGTTTAGGTTAGGGTTTGGGTTGTGGTTTGGGTTAGAGTTAGGGTTTGGGTTTGGGTTTGGGTTAGGGTTTGGGTTAGGGTTAGGGTTAGGGTTAGGGTTTGGGTTAGGGTTAGTGTTAGAGTTAGAGTTAGGGTTTGGGTTAGGTGTTAGGGTTGGGGTTAGGTTTAGGGTTAGGGTTGGGGTTAGGGGTTTGTGTTTGAGTTAAGGTCAATCGATTTTTCCTAATTTATAGTCTCATAAACGTATTAGTTACATTATACATTTTATACTCTTAAATTAAGATATATATTTTCAATAACCCTGTTTTGTCTTTCATAACATTGGATTTGGTATAAATTAAATATTATACATATATATATATATATATATATATATATATATATATATATATATACTTATGCAACCATTGTTAAAAAATAACAGAATCCGTCTGTTTAATTATACCTATTTTTCATTTTTCACATTTTCTCATAGTCTTTTTCGTGTTAAAATCAAAAAAATTAATTAATGTTCCATAGGTTTAACAGGTTTCACAGGTTTCACAGGTTTCACGAACGTTTGCAATTCTTCGTCGAATTATCCTCATTCGACGAAAAATCGAAAACGTTCGTGAAAACTGTGAAACCTATGGAACATTTATTTAATTTTTATTTTAATACAAAAAGATCATCAGTAAAAATTTTTAAAATAAAAAACAATGTTTGCATAAATGAGAAAATGCTGCTTAAACACACACACAATATATTTTCATAGCTTACTATATATATATATATATATATATATATAATATATATATATATATATATATATATATATATATATATATATATATATATATATATATATATAGTAAGCTATGAAAATATATTTATGGCAATTAAGCTACACAGAGACTTCCGCGTTTCATCCCCGAGGGGAATCTTCAGGCTAAAATGAAACGCGGGAGCATCTGTGTAGCTTAATTGCCATAAATATATTTTCATAGCTTACTACCTAGCTCTACTTACGTATCGAGCACTGTTGAAGTAAATACTAAAGATTTATACATAAAAAAATTATAGCTCATCATAAAATATTAGTAGGATACATGAAATACTATATATATATATATATATATATATATATAATTATTAATGACAATATATGTATTAGCATATACTATCAGTTTCATTTACTTTGTAGTCTCCTTAAAAGATTCAGCTCAATGAGTGTCAAATATGAGTTAGTTCATATTATATTCCAATAACCATGGTTTTATTTTTTCACATTTCCAAAAAACATAATATTCCTGTGAGATATATTTTTTGAGACTATATTGACATAAAAATGTTGTTTGGCACAAGACAAATGAAACGGACCGTAAAAAATATATCAGCAGAGCGAAAAAAATTAGTAATCTTCTTTGTCTGGTTGAATCGCTGGGGAGAGAAGATTACTTATTTGTTTCGCTCTGCTGGCAAGATGCGACCGGGATTCAGTCTTATTTTGCTCAATTCGGATTTAACGGGTTTTCTAATTGCACAACGAACTTTGACTTGATTTGGGTTGCCCATATCGGGATTTTGGAATTTTAATTGAACTTTCTATATTATTTGATTTATTTATCATTAACATTGAATATTGACACATTTCGCGACTGGATAACTTTGTCAGCCCCTTCAATTTCACGTATATGGACTGCTGTTTAGAACTTGGAGTAATCCTCGGTTAACCCTCTGAATGTCTTTCCTGATTATGCTTCTCAATTTGTATGACCTGGATGGACTGTATGGATTCAACAAAAAGTATGTTTTTGGGTTGATATATTTGATGTTATGTATTTTATGTATTTGTGTATATAATTTTATATATTTTCAAAGTGTAATTTTATTACCTGTAGTAGTATAACTGCGGTTATGGCCCTCTGAAGAGAAGAATTATCTTTGAAAACTCATGAGCTAAGGACTTAAGGATACTTTGCTTGAACTTTGAATTCTAATAAAATTTGATTGACACCTTATTTTATTACTTCATTTTATATTACAATATATATATATATATATATATATATATATATATATATATATATATATATATATATATATATATATATTAGAAACATTAGATGGACAATTCGGAAAATTGAAAAAATAAAAAAGTCGCATCAAAACAAAACCACTCCGTGTTATTTAATAATGTTTGCCTAAATGAAAATATGCTGCCTAAATACACACACACAATATATATATATATATATATATATATATATATATATATATATATATATCACCTGATGAATCTTATAAATACTCCTAGTCTTTTTTTTTCGTTTCCAGCTGATTAAACTCGGCACGCGAACCTCGCCCGTCAATTCTCAACCGGAAATTCGTTTTTGCCTGCGATAACCTGTGATTCTCGCACGCACATAAGGCCTCAAAGAAAGACACTCGCGGCTTCGGTCGCAATTGTTATCCACCGGAGATAAAAAGGATTGAATTTCGAATGGGGTACCATTTATTTTTTTTATTTTTTTGGCTTTAAAGTGCTTGTTTTTCTTTCTTTCTTTTTTCTTCTTTTTAGGAATATCACAATATCACATTAACACCGTTTTTTTGTATCTTCTTCCTGTTCCGGTCGGCCTGGGCATGCGCACACGTCGCCATTCATGAGCTCGCAGCTTAAGCGAAAAGAACGGAGATAAGACACAAAAGGTTGACATGGAATATTGTCATTTTCATACACTTTGCTCGACTCTTTCATCTGATTTCCTTTGATTCTTTACAATTATTAGTAGTAGTAGTAGTAGTAGTAGTAGTATGTAGTAGTAGTAGTATGTATGTATGTATTTATCTTCGTCTTAGTAATGTGTGATTTTTTGTTAGAAAAACGTTTGTCGTTACGATTTTATTGCTGGTTTGATTTCGGTTATGTGTTACGGCATATCAACCCGTTTTTTTGCATGATTTAATACCGAAATGCAATGCATATTGGTCATGACCTATGCTCTGGCTTGGTTTACCAGTTTTACGGCGTATCAACCCTTTTTGAGTTATTTAATACCAAAACACAAAACCTACTGTAAACGATTCATATATTGGCTTTGTTTCTCTATTTTACGGCATATCAACCCTTTTAGGGTTATTTAATACTAAAGAACAATTCCTATTGGAAAAAATTCATTGATTAGCTTTGGTTCCCTATTTTACGGCGTATCAACCCATTTCGGGTTATTATATATATAGTTCTACGTTTCTCTCTCTCTCTCTCTCTCTCTCTCTGTTTCTTTCTCTCTCTCTCTCTCTCTCTCTCTATATATATATATATATATATATATATATATATATGTGTGTGTGTATTCAGAAAACGAAAGATGAAAATAAAAACCAACTGTATAAATATTTATACAATATTTTACTTTCATCTTCTGGATTTAAATATCATCACGATAGATTATTATTTAAAGATACATCACTTATCTTGTAATAAGTATTGATTTTATATATATATATAGTCTCGGAAGTTTCTCAATCATTAAAACTATATTAAAAAAATTTTTTTTAAAAAAACAACTTATAGTCCCAAGTCTTCCAGTGAAAAATCACTCATGTAAGTCAATTTATTTTTTACAGTTATTATATTAGTTTATTTCTAACACTATTTTAAGGGATCATAAGTTGTTTACCATGAAAAACTGTTTCGGGAATTTAAAAAAGACAGTATTTAATTTCATGGCTTCCCAGCAGAGTTGATCAGACCCCACTTCCTTTAAAAGACAAAAACATAAACGTTCCTTATACTAAATCTACGTTTTGTTCCATATAAATGTTTTGCTAACTTATATTAGTTATTTAAGACACAAAAAAAATTGTCTTTACCTGTGTATATATATAAGCATATTTGTGAATGTATATTAATAAGCATAATGATACTTAAAAGAAGGGAGAAAAACGACTAAATAATAGATGGAAATATTAAAGTAAGACTCTAATTGTTTACATTCGTATATTTGTCTTAGCAATTCACTTGATAGTACGATTTAGAAATAAAACATAGTAAAAATTAATGTTTAAGGTACAGATCCCCGTTAAACTACTTTCGAATCATTAGAACACTTTAAGAAATTAAATAAATAAATAAATATATAATGCCCATTCTATGTTTCGAAATCGTAGTCTGGCTAAATATGGAGGATATATTTCGCCGTGAGTATAACCTCCCCCCCCCTTAGTTTCGCATTTTAACTAGTGACTTACTACTTGAGTGATGAATTCTGGGAAGGTAAGCTTATCTCAATATTGTTTGAAAGGGTTTATTAATAAATACTATATAAATTCCATATAAACACTTATGTAGAAGAAACTTTTTTAATAGTTGATTGAATGAACGGTTTGACACAATGAGACTAGGTCTATAATGATCTGCTTAAATGAGTTTCGCACCCTAACGACTTAAATAAACATTCAGGTAACTTTAATAAAAAATAAATTATCTTCAATTAAACTGTAACTTTATGAATAAATTATAGTACATATTAAAGATTTTAGCAAATATTACCGAATTAAAGTTTTTTAAACTGTTCGCACTAATTCTTTTAGAAGAATTTAAACGAAAAAAAAAATCAAAATCGAAATGGCGGATTAGTTGGATCGCACACGTGTGAGTGTTTGCTCTAAAAAAATTGGTTTGTTTTTTTATGTTCACCCTAAAATGAAACTGATGTATGGTGTGGGTGTTTTTCAAGACACTCTAATCTAAGAACTCTTTTATTATTTGTGAACTTTTTCTGATGATTTTGTAGTGTTGCAGAGACGATATTGACATACAAATGTTGTTTGGCACAAAACAAATGAAACGGACTGTTAAATATATCTCACAGAAATTTGGAATTTTTGGAAATGTGAAAAAAATAAAAAATAAAAGTAATAAAACAAACCATGGTTATTGGAATATAATAAAAAAAAACTGTTCTCTCTCTCTCTCTCTCTCTATATATATATATATATATATATATATATATATATATAGAGAGAGAGAGAGAGAGAGAGAGAGAGAGAGAGAAACAGAGAGTAAGAGAGACAGAGATAGAGTCATATTCATTTTTTATTTATTTATTCTAATTTATTTATTTATATTTAATTTTATGATTTATTATTTATTCTTTATAATTATTATTACTTATTATTGTTTTCCTTTTATTTCTTAATTTTATTTTATTTTATTTTTCCTGTTTTTCGCCATTTCATTTTATTTTATTATTATCATTTTTCTTCCTGGTTCATTTTGTTTTTCTGTTTCTTATAGATTTTCTTTACTATTACCATTTTTGAACTGACTGATGGAGTAATATATGGTTGACTAATGGGAGGTAATGTCTCCTATACTGTCCGGATATATATGATGTTGTAAGGGGAGCTGATGAAAAGACTGTTTGGAGTCATCAAAAGTATAATCCAAATTGTCTTGGAAACGATCGTACGCCAAGTAATCGTTGTGTTTGTAATTCTTGAAACTGATATAGATAAAGTTCTAAGTTTGTTCATTTCATCTCACTCGATTCTGAGCAAGAGAGCGTGTTAACAGAGCGGGAATAAATTTCAAAGAAATAAAGTAAACACACATTAGGACTGTCCGAATTATAAATTATTTCGACCTAGATGGGTCTCATCAGACGCGTACACAGCCACAGTTCCGAAATGCGGCTGGGTACACGTTTAATGAGACCCATCTAGGTCGAAATAATTTATAATGCGGACAGCCCTAATGTGTGTTCACTTTATTTCTTTTAAATTATATATATATATATACTCTTTCATCGTTAGAAATACGTTGCTCATATATATATATATATATATATATATACATATACATATACATATACATATACATATACATATACATACATACACATACATATATATATATATATATATATATATATATATATATATATATATATATATATATATATATATTACTGAGTCAAAAACGACTTTCGTATCGGGGTTCGAATCATGCGACCGGCAGGGATTATCTTCTCCTATACTGATGATTGCAGGTTTTGCATGAAACACATATGTATATGGGTCAATTTGAAAATAATATTTTTTAATAAATAATTGTTATATAGATCTCGGCCTTTTGGCCGGGATCAAAGTGTAGTATCTGTTCCGATGGATACTGCACCCTATAGACCGGTATTGTCTTGGCTTTCGGGGCTTGATTTACGCCGGTCTGTGGGTTTGTACTGTGCAGTTCTAGGAGGTCAACCCTCCCAGGCTTTGCCTCCCCTCTTTGGGGAGGAGTAAGTTTATTGCTTACTGCCTGAGGGAATGCTGACGGGGCTGCCCAGGAAATTTTTAATGGCCAGAGTGCTACCCGCTGACTTTTCAAATCCAACTTTCCCGACCTTGTGTCACATCTTACCTTGTAGGAGGAAAATAAATAACATTGTTATATATATATATATATATATATATATATATATATATATATAAAAGTAATCCAACAAAAGATAAAGCGTCAACTAGTATCTTATAATTAGTGAAACATCCGGATAAAAACTGAAGCTCAATATACTGGATAGAGCATTCTGGATATCTTTCCTGATTATGTTTTTTAAATTGTATGACTTGGATGGATTGTATAGATTCAACAAAAAAAGTATGTTTTTGGGTTGATATTTTTGATGTTATATATCTTTATGTATTTTTGTATATATTTTTATATATTTTCAAAGTGTCATTTTATTACCTGTAGTAATACCACTGCGGTAATGGTCCTCTGAGGAGAAGAATTATCTTTGAAAACTCATGAGCTAAGGACGTTAAGATACTTTGCTTGAACTTTGAATTTTAATAAAATTTGCTTGGCACCTTATTTCGTTATTTTATTTTATATCATATATATATATATATATATATATATATATATATATATATATATATATATATATATATATATGGGAAAATGAAAAAGGAAAACCAAAAAATGGATATTTTTTATGTGTACATCAACGTTTCGTCTTTATTTATAAGACTTCATCAGGATGATAATATAGAGAAAAATGTCATGCAAGTACAAATACATGTAGGGTTGACATATTGGGAGGAAAAAAAAAATAAAATAATGGCCACTACTGGGTGGACGTCCGTACTTGGTGGAGAATAAAAATGAATGTTGAAGAAAATGAGTGGGGAAGAAGTGGAAAGATGGGGGTGAGCAAGGACTACTGTGGCTGGTAGTAAGAGAAAGAGGTGGGGGGATGAGCAGGGATAAAGTGGATGGCAGAAAGGGAGTGGGGGAGAGGGAGGGAGGAGGTGTTTGACCAGATGGCTGCGGTCAAGATTGAAGGGGAAAAAGTAAGTTTGAATGTTTGTGTGTAGGGGGTGTATGCAGAGAAAAAGAGGGTGGGTAGAGAAGGAGGGGGGCTGTGATTTTGGTGGATGGGCGAAAGTTATGGTCTTAGAGAGCGTTTTGAGAAAATGTGGGAATTTAAGAAGGGGGTATGGAAGAGTGAGGGTATGAGAGAAATAGTTGAGAGGGGGAATGGGTGAGGGGGAGAGGGAGGATTTGTTGTGATAGGGTATGAAATATATATATATAAGAGAAAGAGAGGGGGGTCAGAAAATTAATTGGAAAGAGAAAAAGAACAGATACATTTAAAAGACGGCGTTATGACTTCCTATCAAAAGTATGGAGCTCGCAAAGCGATAAAATATCTTTATCTCTCACCGAAAATCCGATTTCCTGGTTTGCAAGTCATTGTTATTCCGTTTGATCCTCGTCACGAACTCGCCAAGTGCAGCGGTTTTATCGCTGCTCTGTGTATCGCTCAAACTAATCTAAAAAGGAAAGAAAAAAAACGTTTGAGAGATTAAAAAAACAACAAAAAACAAGACAGGTAGAAGAAAGTTTTTTTTTTTAAATATTAAAAGAAAAAAACTAAGCGTGAAATTGAACAAAAGAAAAAGCGTGAGGAAAATGGATATCTGTGATTATCTCCCTTGTTTGTGGAACTCTTTCATCGTTAGAAATACGGTGCTCTATTGATATTTGTTAAACGATGATTAGCGACCAGGTCTGAGGTGGTAGGGCTTTTCGAAGGGGGTCGGGTCTTCAGTGATATTGGCACAATCAAAATCAGATGCACAACCTCTGTGCGTTTATCAGCTCATCTTTTTGAAGCGGGCATGTGCTCAAAGAAATTATTTAACACTCACTCTCTCTCTCTCTCTCTTTCTCTCTCTTTCTCTCTTTCTCTCTCTTTCTCTCTTTCTCTCTCTCTCTCTCACTGTCTCTCTCTCTTTCTCTCTGTCTTTCTATCCCTATTTCTCTTTCTCTTTCTTTCTCATTGCTCTCTCTTTCTCTCTTTACATATATATTTTTTATTATTTTTTTTATTTTATACGTACATAAAAGTAATCCATGGAAACGTGTTTCTGGCTAACTTAAACAGAGATCGAACCTTCGATATCGATGTCTATAGTCCAGCGTTCTACGACTGGACCAAGACGCTCTGTCTAGAAATATGTACGATTTTTATCACCTAAATATTTTATGTATTTTTATGTAATTATATTTATTGGTGATTGTAGCGTTCGTTGTTATTTTGCTTACTATTATTTCGATTGTCTCACTTTCCTAAGTGATTAAGATGCATAAAACTGCATTATTAGTCGCCCTCAACTTCATAGGACGTATTTTTCGTTAATATATATTTTTATTTATTTTATACGTACATAAAAGTAATCCATGGACACGTGTTTCTGGCTCACAGACGTCATCTGGTTAATTTAGACAGAGATCGATGTTGATGTCTATAGTCCAGCGTTCTACCACTGGACCAAGATGCTCTGTCTAGAAATATGTACGATTTTTATCACCTAAATATTTAATGTATTTTTATGTAATTCTCTTCTTGAATGTGATAATGTCTCGTGGCCTAATGGTTACAGCGCTTGCTTACGGAGTCTAGGTTGATTCTGTGCCACCGTCCGAGATTATCATCCCTGCACTGATGAGAGCGAAAGCTCGAAACGCTAGCGTATGTAAGTAAAGATAATTTAATATTATTTATTTAAAATTAATATATATATATATATATATATATATATATATATATATATATATATATATATATATATATATATATATATATATATCTGGCAAGATGTGATGGGGATTCAGTCTTATTTTGCTCAATTCGGATTTAACGGGTTTTCTAATTAAACAACGAACTTTGATTTGACTTGGGTTGCACATGTCGGGATTTCGGAACTTTGATTGGACTTTTTGTATTATTTTGATTGATTTATTTATCATTAATATTGAATATGGACACATTTCGCGACTGGATAACTTTGCCGGCCCCTTCAATTTCACGTATATGGACTGCTGTTTGTAACCTGGAGTAATGTCTTTCCTGATTATGCTTCTCAACTTGTATGACCTGGATGGACTGTATGGATTCAACAAAAAGTATGTTTTTGGATTGATATGTTTGATGTTATGTATTTTTATGTATTTGTGTATATAATTTTATATATTTTCAAAGCGTAATTTTATTACCTGTAGTAGTATAACTGCGGTAATGGTCCTCTGAAGAGAAGAATTATCTTTGAAAACTCATGAGCTAAGGACTTAAGGATACTTTGCTTGAACTTTCTAATAAAATTTGATTGACACCTTATTTTATTACTTCATTTTATATTATAATATTAATGCTCTATCCAGTACATTGAGCTTCAGTTTTTTATCCGGATGTTTCACTAATTATAAGATATTAGTTGACGCTTATATCTTTTGTTGGATTACTTCATATATATATATATATATATATATATATATATATATATATATATATATATGCGTGTGTGGGGGGGACCCCTTCGACGTAAATACACTACAAATAAAATTGTGTTTTTTCAGATTTTTATGTGAACGTGGCTTCCGGTCAAATTGATGACGTCACCTCCACTACGGATGACCATAAATGAAAAAAAAAACGTTGTTGTTTGCCTTTCTTGTTTATGCGATTCATAAGTACTTTTCCTTCGAATTATAGTTTAATAATAACAATACATTTGTTTAATTATTTTATTTTTTCTTAGTTTAACGTAGTAATAAACAAATACTATTTCCAGTTAAAAAACACATTTTCTTATTAATGTAAATGTTTGAAATAAATGAAAACATTTGCTACAATAATTAAACATTTTATTGAATTACTTTTAACAAACAAATTATCAACCGAAAGTTTTTGTTGTAATATTTGACAAAAAATGACATTTTACGAACCGAAAGTTATTTTTTTTATTTGACAGAAAATGACGTTATTTTTTATTATAATTCATAACATTTTCTTATCTCATATAAAATGTTGCCAAAAAAATTGTTTTTTCGTTCGCCGCCGCCAAAGAAGGTAATCATTAATTAGCAATGAAAAAACGGAAATGAAGCGGAAAAAAATTTTCGTTTGATAATTTGTTTGTTAAAATTAATTCAATATTATTATTAAACTATAATTTGAAAGAAACCATACTAATAAAAAAAAATCGAATAAACAAAACTAATTTATGAAAATCGCATAAACAAAAACGTTTTTTTTTCAATTACGGCCATCCGTAGCGGACGTGACGTCATAAATTTAACCGGAAGCCACGTTCACATAAAAATCTAAAAAAAGCACCAATAAAATTCTATCATCAGAGGTGACAAGTATTGTGTCATTTTTCAAAAAATAAAATAAACAAACCTTTCTTTTTCTTTTTTGACATTACGTTTAGAAATACCAAAAAACGTTATTTTTATATATATATATATATATATATATATATATATATATATATATATATATATATATATATATATATATATATTAAATGATAAAACTCATTTCTTTTAATAAATATATGTCTGAGACTTTCGCAGTAGAACAGCCTTGTCAAAGAGCATTTCCTGTTTTTACTCTTCATCTTGTTAAAGTCGCAAAAAACTCTCCTCGTGATAAAGAAAGAAGATTCAACGTCCGATTTTGTTGACGTCATTCGAGAAGTTGAAATCTCGTGGGTAAGAGATATTTTTTTCTTATCGGGCTGCGAAACGCGCGTAAGACGGAATAAAAACAAAATACAGGCATTTGCTGAATAAAAATGAGTGTAGACTGATTTTTTTGGTCATTTGAATACAACCAACCAGTGTATATATAGTTTTGTCGTTAATTTGAATGTAAGAAAGGTTGCACATCTTTAAGAAAACGTTTTGTGAATGGTAATTTATAAAATTTAGAAAAACCAAGAAACATTTTTTTTTTTGTTTGTCTTTTGGCTAAGAACAAAGTTTAGTATCTGTTCCGATTGATACTACACCCCATAAACTGGTATTGTCTTGGCCTTCGGGGCTTGATTTACGCTGGTCTATGGGGCAGTCCTGTGCAGTTCTAGGAGGTCCACCCTCCCAGGCTTTGCCTTCTCACCCTTTGAGAAGGGGTTAGTTTATTGCTAATCGCCTGAGGCGCCCTACCGGGGAATGCCGACGGGGCTGCCCAGACAATTTTTAATGGCCAGAGTGCTCACCTTCTCGAGCGCTGGTTTATCAAACCCCACTTTCCCGACCTTGTGTCACATCTTACCGCTGTGGGAGGTATATAAATAGCATCTATTAAAAAAAATGATTTTATCATTTAATAAATATGTTTAAAATATCACGTTTCATGCTGCTAAGACACAGCTTCTTTCCATCAACAATTACAAGAAACCTCTTCAACCACCGATTGCCATGGCAAATAACACCCGACCTGAGAGCCCAACGTTCAAACTCTTCGGCTGTTAGGTAACATGAATTAGAACAAATACATAGAAGACATTGCCAAGGCTGCCGTAAATAAAGTGAGCCCCCTCTACCATGCTAGAAAACTTCTCACACCTGACAGTATCCTATATTTCTACAACGTCACCATCCGCCCATGCATGGAGTATTGTTGTCACAGCTGGGCTGGTGCACCATCCACTAGTCTCTCCTTCTTAGACAAGGTCCCAAAAAGAGTCGCTAACTTAATAGGTCCCTCACTATCCACCATACTCCAGTCCCTGTCTCATCGCTGTAATGCTACACTCTTGTTCTTTTTTACAAGTACTTCAATGGAATGTGCTCCGATGAACCTGCTGTTGTGGTGCCGTCTCGACGTAAATACACTCGACCAACTCGACAATCAGCTTAATCCCATTTATTCACTGTGGAGGTCTCCAGATGCCCGAGAGCTTTCTACTCCAATAGTTCATTTCCTCGGGCTTCCGGCCTTTGGAACTCCCTCCCTGCTCCCTGTTTCCCCGGCTGTATCGACATGCTGGGGTTTAAAATTAATGTAAACAAGCATCTCGCTGCACAGCTCCCACTTTAGGATGACCCCCTTAAATGTTCACTGTAATTCTCGGTAGCCCCTTACGTCTACAATGGCAACTTGCCTTGTTTGTTGTGAAGTAAGTTTTAAAAAAAATAAAAAAAGAAAAGAAAAGGCAAATTAGTCTTAAAAGCTAACAAAATAAAGTAGCCAACTCACTTCCCCCAAAGAGAATCAAACATCTTACATAAAAAGAGGGTTTTCGCCTTTAAAACTAAGTAAATCGTGAAGCTGAAAGGAATACGGACAATGGAAACAAATTACAGTCAAAGTGATACATATAAGAGCACGCAGAGCAATTCCGAAAACCAGAATAAAAGACAAGAAGGAATTTGAAGCAAAGAGAGGATTGGAACCATACAAACAACGACACTGATAAAAACAACTCAAATATTTTCATGACAATTATCGAGCGCAGAAACCAACGGAGATATTAAGATAAAGCCGACCAAACACTGTGGGGATTTGTTCCCCGAAAGAAAGTTCAATTCTCGCAAATAACTGTTACCAAAGGCAATAAAAGCAACTGCTTGATTTTAATTGTGACGAATATCATGTGAATATCATGAGAGGATTGAAAAATGATGAATCGAATGAACAAAGTTTGATAACTTGTGGAAATGGTTTATGGCCAAGTATTTGTTGACATTGGATCTTAAGACAACAATGTTATAGTATGCATAGAAGCAGTTATGTGGTGATGTTTTCCACAGATGGGTAGTATTTGGAAAGAAACTCCGTTCATGAAAATTCCGCTTGATGCTAGGTGTGCAAGGGTAGAAAGGATAGTTCATTTTAGTTGTGGTTGAGAGACGAATTCTTGCTGTGAAGGTATTAAAAAAAGAAGGAAAGATTAGGGTTCAGTTGAGTAAAGAAATGCAAGCGACGTCTTTTCTGTGAGAATTGGGATGAGGAGAAGAGAAAATACATTTTCCCCACTAGATTATTAACTCGATTGTGTACTTCTTCTCATTCTTCTTTCCCCCCTCCTCTATCTTCTTTTTCTTCTATTTCTTTTTTACTTCTTCTTATTATTATTTTTCTTCTTTTTCTTCTTCTTCTTCTTCTTCTTTTTCTTCTTTTTCATCTTCGCTTCCTCCATCTCCTCCTACTTCTTCAACTAAATTCTCTCTTATTTCCTCCTTCCCCTTCTTCTTCTTCTTCTTCTTCTTCTTCTTCTTCTTCTTCGTTGATTCCTCCTCCTCCTACATCTTCAATTAACTCATCTTTCTTTTTCTCTTTCTACATTTTCTTCTTCTTCTTCGTCGTCGTCGCTTCCTCTTCCTCCTCCTCCTTCTCCTACCTTTTTAATTAACTTATCTCTTCCTCATCCTTCTTCTTCTTCTTCTTCTTCTTCTTCTTCTTCTTTGTTTTTCTTCTTTGTCCTTAACTTCTTCTTTCTCTCGTTTTTCATTCCCCTTCTGCTTCTTCTTTTTTTTTCGTCTCTTCCTCCTACTCCTTCAACTAACTTCTCTCTTCCTTCTTCTTTTTCTTCTTCTTTATCTTCTTTTTCCTTAACTTCTTCTTCTTTCTCTCTTCCTCCCCTTCTTCATTTCCCGTTCTTTTACCCTTTCTCCTTCCTCCCGATTCTTCTTCTTCCTTCTTCTTCTTCTTCTTCTTCTTTTCTTCTTCTTCTTATTCTTATTCTTATTCTTCTTCTTCTTCTTTTTCTTCTTTACCGCCCCCTCGTTCTTCATCTTCTATCCGCCTCTTCCCCCCCCCCTTCTCCCACTCCTTCTCCTTCTTCATCATTAAAGGATTCCTCGCCCCCACCTCCCCACTCCTCCTTCTCCACCTTTCCTTTTCTTTTTCTTCTTTAATAAAAAATCCTCTGGCATCCTGTTCTTTTAAGCGACAGTATTTGATCACATCATATGACATGGCTTCGATTAGGTCGAATAATCGATAATCCGTCCAAGGGTTTTAATTAAGTGCCCCCAATCGGATATTTTATTTGTTTCCATATCCAATCAGATCCTGACCATTGTTGACCAGGACAAAAGCCCTGTTTATCTTTGGACTTCTCAATGAAACGGAATTACCCCCCGCCCCCCCCCCTCCAAAAAAAAAGAAAGAAAATATGCGAAGCAATCCAAATATTCGCAAACGGTGTAACTTAAAATTATTTATTTTCAAGGCACGTGTCCTATACCCACCTACCCCCGGTTTATTTTGAAAAAATGGGATATTCCACTTTCCATCACTTACGAACCATTTGCCCTACCTTTCAAAATATTATTGGAATTTCGCCTCAAATATTAACGTAATATTTCAACTTTAAGTAAACATCTGTTTTATTCTCGACTCTATAACAAAGCAAAATGGGTATCCATTTAAATAAATATACAGATAATGATAGAAACTATTAAACTGGAAAAGGGAACACGAAAATGTCGGAACATTTGTTTTTAATGTTATTCTTACATACTTCTAATTTTGAATAATGAGTTTAAGAAAAAGTTCAAAAAGTTCTGAAATCGATAAGGACATCAGATACATCATACTATACAGACATATTTTGATTAGACATCAATACCTGCGGTTTCTGTTGGATAGTGGCCCTATGGGAATGGACGTATCCGTTGGAAATCGTTGGTTTGACTTGCGCGAATTAGTGCGGGTGAACCCGTGCAGTCGAGTGCAGAATAAGGGCTGTTCTCACAGTCGGAGCTCACAGACGTGACAGGATCGCCACGTGACGAGACCTAAGATCAAGGGTCAATGTGCAACTGCGATAAAGGCTCTGTGACGTTACGAGCTTTCGCGTGGGAAGCAGAGTTTTAGTCAGTCTGGGTTTTGGAGGCGAACCTATCAGACGTGATTTTTACCATGTAATCTGCAACATACATAGGGGCATTATTTCCCTAAGAAAATACAGGCGAAAGATCTCTTCCCCCCTCCACGAATGGTTAAGACTTAATTGATAAGTAATTACGAAAGCGGTAATTTGCTCTCTCTCTCTCGACGTTGGTGAATATCTCCAAACCGATAAATAAATAACGCCTGTAATAAAAAGAATGGAAGGTTTAAAGGATTGTTTGTCGATTGAGCCGGCCATGTAGTTTTTGTTGTAGCGGCGATGTTCACGGCAGTACAGAAGAGAAGAAAGAAGACAACCACTGGACGACACGCACCCTCTACGCGGCGAGGAAGAAATTTAAAGGTATGCAAACTATATGATATGACGAGTGATAAAACGAGAACTGGCACGGCCCGTTCCGGGACGAGAATACAAAATGAGAACTGCCGCGGCCCAAGCAGAGGGGCTATGCAACACATCGATACCTGCGGTTTCACGCGATATGGGAAGTCTTGCACAACTTCGTTCATTAGTATTCTTTAGCATAATTTCCCATCTCTTTTGAAACCGCAGGTATTAATGTCTAATCGAGATATTACTGTATAGTATCATATGTAAGAAATATATTATGCTCTTACAAACACTGATGGGAGTAAGAGAGCCCGAAACGGCGTCGTCTGCAGTTTAAAAAACACTTTTATCATTTAAAAATATTTATAGTATATATATATATATATATATATATATATATATATAGATTTTAATCAGACATGGACCAGTGGTTTCTGACAAGAAAAGGGTTTAATCCCCAATTCCGTCTTCGTCAGCACTGTTTTTTTTACCATTTCAGACAGTGCTGACGAAGACGGAATTGGGGATTAAACCCTTTTCTTGTCAGAAACCACTGGTCCATGTCTGATTAAAAAAATCTGTATTTAAAAATTAAAAATATTACGCTCTTAATTTAATTTAATTGAGCACTCTGCCTATATATATATATACACATATATATATATATATATACACATATATATATATATATATATATATATATATATATATATATATATATATATATATATATATATATATATCAATTTCATATGTACATGAAAGTAATCCATGGACACTTGTTTCTGGATCACAGTCGTCATCAGCATATGTTGCATAGTCCTAGAAAATTAACGTCTCTTACGCTTCTAATAATACGAAAGCAATACGAAATCATATGCAAGGTCTCGAAGCTTCTGGAACTTCCTCCCTGTTCTCTGTTTCCCCGAGTGTACCGACATGCGGAGGATTAAAAACTAATTTAAACAGACATCTCGCTGCACAGCTCACAGCTTTCGCCCTAATTCTCAGTAGCCCCTTACGTCTACAGTGGCGTCCTGCCTTGTTTGGGGTGAAATATGTTTTGTTTTTTTTTTAATTTAAACATATGCGTTTTTCCGTATTTGCCCGCTACATGTGTAATATTAAACCATAGTTTTAAATCCCAGATATTTGTATTCGCTTTCGCATTGTTCGTCTTCTGCTATATCGGCCATCTTAGTTTTTGCCCAAGAAATCGACAAGATAGTCATCGCGTAACAACGCAGTGGGGCGAAGAAAAAAAAATGGCGTTCGTGTCCTATTAAAAGTAGATTCATTGTAACGAGTGGAAACGGCAATGGTGATTCATTTGTATTAGAACGTGTATTTTATCGGGTTAGGGTTTGAGCAGAGGGTCGGAGAGACAATCGGTCGAACGGGGGGGGTTAATTGATGACAAATTGGGTGAGAATGGTTCAAACAAATCAAGATGTGAATTGAGACAGGAAGAAAGAAGGAGGAGGAGGTGGCTTCATGAGCGGGAAGAAGTGGCGATGAAAAATATGGAAACTAAACTAAAAGAATTCGGACGACAAAGTGTCGAGATTGTATTACAAATAAATTAGAAGTTTTAGAAGAAGAAGAAGAAGAAGAAGAAGAAGAAGAAGAAGAAGAAGAAGAAGAAGAAGAAGAAGAAGAAGAAGGTGGAGAAGAAGAAGAAGAAGAAGAAGAAGGTGGAGAAGAAGAAGAAGAAGAAGAAGAAGAAGAAGAAGAAGAAGAAGAAGAAGAAGAAGAAGAAGGAGGAAGAGGAGGAGGTGAAGAAGAAGAAAAAGAAGGAAGAAGGAGAAGAAGAAAATGAAGGAAGAGGAGGAGGTGAATAAAAAGAAGAAGAAGAAAAATAAGAAAGCTAAGAGAGAGGAAAGCGAAAAATAAGAAAGCGAAGAAGAAGAAGGAAAAGAAAAAGTATTTTTTCAAGATTTCCGTGTGGAAATTTTTCGGTTCAAGATGCACCTGTTCTAACCTTCCAACTGAGATTAACAGCGATCAAATAAAGGAGTTCGTCAACACCAAAACCCCGTTTTATAAAACTAAGATGTTCGTAAATATCCTGCAAGTGTTGTAAACCTCTGCATCAACTTAGTCATGTCAACAGGATCGATGGTTTGGATTCCACATCATGAAATGTCTCTAACATCACTCGATGAACTTCCATTGCAAATGAATGCAAAAACGCAAAGAGAATGGTGACACGAGATAAGACGTGCAGACGAGCATAGGAGATGTGCAGTGAATCACCACACTGTATTTACCTCCTCCCCAGGAGGTTAGGCACAAGGCCAGTTTTATCTTACTCCCACAAGGTAAGATGTGACCCAAGGTCGGGTCGGAAAGTGGGATTTGAAAAAACAGGTGAGCACTCTGGCCATTAAAAATTGCCTGGGCAGCCCCGTTTGCATTCCCCGGTAGGGGCGCCTCAGGCAGTAAACAATAAACTTACTCCTCCCCCCAAAGAGGGGAGGCAAAGCCTCGGAGGGTGGACCTCCTAGAACTGCACAGGACTGACTCATAGACCGGCGTAAATCAAGCCCCGAAGGCCAAGACGATACCAGTTTATGGGGTGTAGTATCCATCGGAACAGATACTACACTTTGATTCCGGCAGTGGATCACCACAAGCCACCTTCTAAGAATGACTTATATTAAAGAAAGTTAGACTTTGGGTTAGGGTTAGGATTAGGGTTAGGGTTAGGTTTTCGATTTGATGGGATTGTAATCACGTTGTCTTTTACAAGTCTCTTCTCAGAGACAAGACTTTCAATTCTTTTTTTTTTTCTGCTGCCACATCTTCTGCGTTTGAGGACGAGTAAAGAACAGGAATAACGTAACATTAGAATCATTTTTGGTAAGAGTGCAGAATAGTTAACAATTGAGAAACGGTATATGTCTAAAATAGACTGTCAAAAAGCTCTAATGCAAAGTTCCGAATACGTTCGTCGAACACTCTCGACTAGTTTTCTATCTGCGACCGCTTCCGGGTACGTATAGATCCTAATTTCTCTAAATTACGTGACAGTTTACGTTGGCCGACTGGATATGGCGATTGCTTGCAGATTCTAGGCTGACTCTGTGAACTGGATTCGCGCCTCCCGACCGTCTGAAATTGTTACTTTTCCTGCACTGATGAGAGCAATAAGCTTGAAACGCTAGCAAGAAGAAGAAGAAGAAGAAGAAGAAGAAGAAGAAGAAGAAGGTGGAGCTGATGATTAAGAAGAAAAAGAAGAAGAAAAAGAAAGAGTAGGAGGAGAAGAAGTACAAGAAAGCAAAAAAGAATGGGGAAGACAATATGAAAAAGAGGGTGAAAGAGGAAAAGAAGAAGTTAAAGAAGAAGAAGAATACGGTGAAAAAGAAGAAGAAGGAGAAGAAAAAGAAGAACAACAAAAAGAAGAAGAAGAAGAAGAAGAACAACAACAACAACAACAACAAAAAAGAGCATCAACAACAACAATAACAAAAAGAACAACAACAACAATAACAAGTAAACGAATAATGCGAACAAGAAGAAAAAGACACAAAAAAGAATAAGAAAAAGATGGAGGATGAAAAATAAAATGAAGAAAACAAACAAGAACAAAAAGACGGAAAAGAGACGAGAAAAAAAAGGAGAAAAGGAAGAAGAATTTGCAGACGAAAAAAAAAGAAGAAAGGGAACAAGAAGACGGTAAAAAATGAAGAATAAAAAAAACATAAAGACAAAAAGAAGAAAAAAGAGTATACGAAAAAAGTAGTAGTAGAAAAAGAAAAAGAAAAAAGGAAAGAAAAATAAAAATAAATGGGAAACAGGAAAAGAAGAAGGGGTAGGTAGAAGTAGAGTAAA
>OY744554.1:34945970-34953470 GCA_963556195.1 Sepiola atlantica
TCGTCATCTGTACAGGGTGGTTGTTCAACATAAAGCCTAATCTTACCAGCTTTAAACTTTGCGAAGCACTTCCGTATTAAATTTTAAATATCCATCTTTGCGTATCCATACATCTTTTTTTTTTTTGTCAACTTTTCCTCGTTTTCTGCAACCTCAACACTTTTCGCGCCATTTTATTTTGGAGAGTGACAAATATTAAAAAAAAGTGACACAATTGATAAAAAAAAAAGATTTCAACATTTTAGAGAAATTACATCTGATTATAAAGCATCTTCACCGTACACTGCACATATACTGTTTTTGTTATTTGCGAGGCATAGTTGCCTTTATGGGAATAGAAAAGCATCAAATGCCTAGACAAGGTCTTACCATTTTCTATTTTCAAAGGGCTCCAAAATGAACACCAATTTAAAAATTGTTAACTTCCTTTCACAAGAGAGAGAGAGGGGGAGAGAAAGAGAGAGAGAAAGAAAGAGAAAGAGAGAGAGAAAGAGAGAGCTTGAAACCGGAAATGTAAGTATGCTAGATCTGTCAATAATTTGACACGAGTTAACGTGTCGGCACGAATTCTCCGGCCAGCCTAATAGAATAAGGTTTCTAGACATAACATTTAGTAGTATTATATCTAGTCATCATCATTAAAATTAAAATCTCGAACTCTAAACATTGCGAACTACTTTCGTACAGTTATTTCTTTATTAATTTATTTAGAGATTCGGGAGGGGCGCTTCCATTGTCTTCCCCTTATTTTGTCCTTTAGTCCTGACATTCCAAATCTGAAAATGTATTCTTATAGAATACATTTTCAGATTTTATGTAGATACTCTAACCTTTCTTTCTATAGCGAACATAAAATAGTTATTCGTTGACACGTGTTTCGTCATTCCCTGACTCTTCAGAACAAACTGATTTTAACAGGTCTCGAAACCACGACCACAGAGACCGTGGTTGGGTGCTCTACCATTAAGCTGCGAGGCCTGTCTGAAATATCTGATTATTTTTTATCGTTTCATAAGTATGATTTAATATTTGTTATTGTTGGGGTTTTTGGACGATATATATATATATATATATATATATATATATATATATATATATATATATATATATATATATATATATATATATATATATATATATATATATATATAAGTTGCAAAATACTCGTAATCCGGGGTTTCGAATCGCATGACCAGTAGTGAATAGTCATATCTCTATGCTGATGAGTCCCGATTATTAAAAAGGACGAAACGTATACATACATAGATAATAAACAATAACAAATATTTATTATCATTTGTCGCTCCTCGAAAAAAAAAAGGAGCATGACGTCACTAGCTTTATATGCATCGTTCTTTCCATTAAAAAAAAGTAGAACGCCCTGGACGTTATAGCCGCCGATAACGTGTTAAAATTATCACTGTTTATTTGCTATTTAAAATTGGCCGTGTGGTTAAGGCGTCGGATTTTAGTTGTAAAATACTCGTGATCCGGGGTTTCGAATCGCATGACCGGTAGTGAATAGCCATATCTCTATGCTGATGAGTCCCGATTTAAAGACGAAACGTATACGTACATAGATTATAAACAATAACAAATATTTATTATATATATATTGGAGAGCCATGAATATTATAACTGTCCTGTTTTTAAATCTCCGAAACAGTTACATGGTAAACAGCTGATGATCCCCGTGTTAATATTAGACGCTTAAGGTCTCCTGTTTTTGTTTCACTGTTAGATACTTAACCCCCCCTTTTTTATTTTTTTTTTATTTTTATTTTATTTACTTATATTTTTTTTTCATCTATCTATGAATTTTCCAACAAATGTTAAGTCTGCAATATCTTGGATTTAGTTAGTTTCTCTGGGAATTTAAACTGCATTTTACCTTTTTTTGTTTTGTTAAAATGACTTAAAGCTTCTTTAGAATATATATATATATATATATATATATATATATATATATATATATATATATATATATATATATAGAACACTCTCGACTAGTCTTCTATCTGTGCCGGCTTCTATGTACATATAGATCTTAATTTCCCTTAATTATCGTTACAGTTTCTGTTGGCCGAGTGGATATGGCGACTGCTTGAAGATTTTAGGCTGACTCTGTGAACCAGGTTCGCGCCTCCCGACCATCTGAAATTGTTACTTTAATAAGCAATAAGCTTAAACCGCTAGCGTCTGTAGGTATTAATAATTTAATATTTATTTATATTTAATATTTAGAGATAAATATTATATATACTAGCAAATACATTCTCCCTCCTTTGCTAGGCTGAGAGGATTATATCTTGATGAACGAACTACATACATTGACCCCAAAAAGAGGAGTTAATGTCTGGGAGGATGATATCATAACGAACGAACACTACCCCGTCCTCTCCCAAAAAGAGGGGTTACTGCCTAGGAGGATGATATCATGATAATAAAATCGATAGTACACTACCTCCTTACGTACTCACAAAAAAAAGATATCCCGGGTGAATAGTATCATGAAAATCGAACGTATATTATACTGCCCCCTCCCGAAGAGGAGGTAATGCCTTGGAGGACTATCGTAACGAATGAAAATATACAACAGAGAATTAGATAAGCATCAACCGTTTTAATGTTAGGATAGGTGGAAAAGAAACTTTCACATTTATTCATTCGTCATAGTTATATTAACTACGTAACGCATTTCATATATATATAAATAATAAAAGAAATAATTATAATTTATAAGTAAGATTATTAGCGAGCAAAATTGCGCAAATACATGTAAAAATCTGAAGAAAACAATCATGAGTGTATATTTGCGAATACTAATTCATTAGAAGTTCAAATGCAATTGATTATGTAAGTACGTATTAGGTAAGTACGCATAGTGTTTACGGCGTTTTTTTTAGTAGTATATAATGAAGCTGGCGGACTTAGCAAATACTCATACTACTCTGATGGAGTTTCAATGACACGTTTCATTGACCACGTGAAACGCCGAAATAAAAATTGACCGGAAAATATAGTCGCCATCTTTATAAACAAAGATAAATATGCTAGCTCAAGAAGAACGATAACTTCTTTCATCATTTTCTAGTTTATTTAAAACTTGAGTTATCTTTCTTCCTTAGCTAGTATTATGGTGAACGAACATATACTACACTGGCCCCTAACTTAGACGATAATATCATGACGAACGAGCACTACTTTCCTCCACCCAAAAAGAAGGAGGTAATTCTTGCGAGGACTTAACCTATACTACACTATCCCCTTTAAAGTAATTCCGATAAAATCGAGTTTTTTTTTTGGGGGGGGGGAGGGAATCATAATGAGAGAATTCCCCCCCCCCCCAGACCGCCTTAAAAACGGAGAAGGTAATTCCTGGGAGGACATTCTTATGACAACAGGACCGATACTGCACTACCCACCTCCCTCAAAGGAGAATATAATACAGGATTACCCCCATCCTCTTAAAAAAGGAGGAGGTAATTCCTGTAATGACGGTCGTATGACAACAGAACCGATACTGCACCATAGTGCCCATTTAAAATATTCTAATTAAACCAATTTTTTTAAATTTAAAAATGCCTAGTCACAAAATATATTTTCCATTGTTTCTTTACCGAGCTCAGACTGTAGTATTTGTTCTCGACTTCTCAGCGATATTTGACGCTTTACTAAAACCGGAAGTAAATGAATCGTAAATTGAAAATGTTTTTTAAACCCAACGATGTTTTTTTATAAAATCTCTTTATTAAATTTTATGTATAAGTATAATAATAACACTATTGCTAAAGCGATTGCGTATGTAGAAGAGAATTTGACAGTACAAATTAGAAAAATGTATTACAGAACATTAATTTAGTAAAATCTTTAAAATAAATGAATATGCAAATGAGCGAAATCGAGATTTGTTCAAGTCAGTTGTAGATGTCTATATATACGGTATTTGAAAATATTCTCATTTCATTATCTGTTCCTCATCGTTTTCCTTTAAGAATACACACACCCTTCAGCGGTGTTCTTGGCCTTTTGGTTAAGATCAAAGTGTAGTATCTGTTCCGATAGATACTGCACCCCATAGACTGGTATTGTCTTGGCCTTCGGGGCTTGATTTACGCCGGTCTATGGGTCTGTCCTGCGCAGTTCTAGGAGGTCCCCCTCCCAGGCTTCGCCTTCCCTCTTTGGGGAGGAGTAAGTTTATTGCTTACTGCCTGAGGTGCCCCTACCGGGGAATGCCGACGGGGCTGCCCAGGCAATTTTTCAAACCCCACTTTCCCGACCCGACCTTGGGTCACATCTTACTTGTGGGAGTAAGATAAAAACTGGCCTTGTGCCTAACTCCTGGAGAGGAGTAAATCAATACTCGCTGTCTTTTGGTTTTTCACTTTTTCGTCGTTTGGTTAATTAAACTGACGTGAACTGTCTTGGAATGCTTCGCATTGTATGGAAGTTGACGTTACATCACTGGTGGTACACAATCTGTAGCATGAAGATCACTACATAAATATTCGATCCGCCGACTCATCGCCTCTTGTTTTGCAATGAACCAGGATAGTTTGAGCAAATGCATCAGTCTTCATATGTGAAGACTGATGCATTTGCTCAAACTATCTTTGCTCAAACAAATCTTTCCCTCACTTTTTCGTTTATAATCTTTTTTCGTAGTATCAGTTCCACAGAAAAAGCAATGCGTTTTACTGTCATATTGTCCCAGAGAAACACGAGCGCCCCTTTTTACTGGCCGAGCAGAATCATCCTTTTTTTAGGCTAAAGTAATGTCCTTTTTGTCTATGTGAACACTAGTTCCGGCTTCAACAATGACTTTGACATCTCTTTCGATACTTGCACGGTTGACACCTGCAGCATCCTTTTCTCGAAACACCACGGTCTCATCACAGTCCAAATCCTGTTCGCATGAAGGACACATTTCTCTACTGGCGGCTAAACTCATGTTTGACCCTGAAAATATACGAAAATATATGTGTATTAGTATATGGAGCATGGACGGTGGCACCGGAGGGGCAGGGGGGGGGCAACCCCCCCACTTTTTAACTTGCCCCCCCCCCACTTTACGGTCATCAATAATGAAATTATATATGCATGTGTTTAACCGGCCCCCCACTTTTTAGGAGAGCCCCCCCCCACTTTTATAACTGTGCCGCCGGTCCTGTGGAGCCAGTGAATTGTTTGTGAGGGCAGTTTTTGATGGGGTAAAACGTGGTCTATTTGGGTTTTTCAGTTTGTACGGGTACCAATGTGAATGTAATGAGGGGGTTAGGCGTCGGGTATCTCTAGATATTGTATAAGCGGTTATTTGGCATCACTGCTAACCCTTTTCATGTTGAAGGTTTGACCCTGAAAACAAATAAAAATCCAAGATGTATTGATTTATCATGAAAACTGACCGAGTTAGTGCTTCACAGTTAAATGGAAAATGACTTGTAAACCAAAAAAGGTAATATTCGAAATTTGAAACTTTCCCATACTCGAATCTTGTCCAACTTTTAGTATGTTGTAGACTAGACCCAACCTAACAAAAAACATTAAAAAATCAAAATGTTTTGACCCGTCTATATATTAGGGGTCGAAATGGGAGGAGGCGGTCTAGTAATAAAAACAAAGAAACTAATGTAGCGTTTTGAGCATAGGGAATCACTACATAGTGATCCTCATTCAATCCCGAGCAACATCAGGTATTCCTGCTAGTATACATATATATATATATATATATATATATATATATATATGTGTGTGTGTGTGTGTGTGTGTAAAGGCGTAAGGAACTGCACTTATACTGCACTACCCTCTTTTACACATGTGTGTGTGTGTGTGTGTGTGTGTGTGTGTGTGTGTGTGTGTGTGTGTGTGTGTGTGTGTGTGATGGGACTCTCTGGCACCAATGTGAAATTCGAAAAATTAGAAGCGCTCTGATGAATGTGGCAGGATTACGTTACGATTATCGTAATTTTGGCATGTTTAAGGTCTGTGGGAATTGGTAGGGGGTTTAGAAGATTTCGGGCCAATAGTAATAGAAAGTAAGGGAAGAAAGAAAAAATGAAAACAACGAAGAAATGAGCACTAAACAAAGAAAGAAACCTAACCAGAAAGACAGAAAGAAAGAATAAAAGAAAGAAAGAATGAAAGGAAAATAACTTTCTTTCTTTCTTTCTTTACAGAAATTACAAGGAAATAACGAAAAAATGAATAACAATAAGAAACGAAGCAAATGAAAATATGGGAAAATAAAAGAAAAAAAGACATGAGGAAAAAACGAAAAATGGAAAGAAAGAAGAAAAGAGAAAGCGAATATAAATATGGAAAGGAAAGTAAAATGAAGAAGAAGAGACAAAAAAAGAGAAAGGAAAGTAAAATGAAGAAGAAGAGAAAAAAAGAGAGAAAGGAAAGTAAAATGAAGAAGAAGAGAAAAAAAGAGAGAAAGGAAAGTAAAATGAAGAAGAAGAGACAAAAAAAGAGAGAAAGGAAAGTAAAATGAAGAAGAAGAGAAAAAATGAGAGAAAGGAAAGTAAAATGAAGAAGAAGAGACAAAAAAGAGAGAAAGGAAAGTAAAATGAAGAAGAAGAGAAAAAAAGAGAGAAAGGAAAGTAAAATGAAGAAGAAGAGACAAAAAGAGAGAAAGGAAAGTAAAATGAAGAAGAAGAGAAAAAAAGAGAGAAAGGAAAGTAAAATGAAGAAGAAGAGACAAAAAAAGAGAGAAAGGAAAGTAAAATGAAGAAGAAGAGAAAAAAAGAGAGAAAGGAAAGTAAAATGAAGAAGAAGAGAAAAAAAGAGAGAAAGGAAAGTAAAATGAAGAAGAAGAGAAAAAAAGAGAGAAAGGAAAGTAAAATGAAGAAGAAGAGAAAAAAAGAGAGAAAGGAAAGTAAAATGAAGAAGAAGAGACAAAAAAGAGAGAAAGGAAAGTAAAATGAAGAAGAAGAGAAAAAAAAGAGAATAGAAAGTAAAATGAAGAAGAAGAGAAAAAAAAGAGAAAGGAAAGTAAAATGAAGAAGAAGAAAAAAAGAGAGAAAGACAGAGAGAAAGTGAAGAGAAAAGAAAACATGAAAATGATAGAAAAACGAAAGAGAGAAGGAAAAAAAGAGGGTAAAGAGAAGAGTAAAAGAATGGAAGTGAAACGAAAAAGGATGTGAATAAAATAGAAAAAAGAAGAAAAAGAACGACAGAATGAAAATGTTATTGATGATAGTGATAGTGATGGCGACGACAACGATGATGATGATGATGATGATGATGATGATAATGAGGAGGAGGAGGAGGAGGAGGATGGGGGAGGAGGATGACGACGAGGACAACGATGATGATGATGATGATGATGATGATGAGGAGGAGGAGGAGGAGGAGGAGGATGACGACGAGGACAACGATGATGATGAAATTGATGATGATGATGAGGAGGAGGAGGAGGATGACGAGGACAACGATGATGATGCTGCTGCTGATGATGATGATGATGATGATGATGAGTATGATGATGAGGAGGAGGAT
>OY744554.1:34958470-34983470 GCA_963556195.1 Sepiola atlantica
AAGGAAATAAAGAAAGAAAGAAAAAAGACAGAAGGAAAGAAAGAAAAAAAAGAAAGAAAAAAAGAAAAAATAGACAAATTAAAAAAATAAACAGCGATTCAACTAGAAAGAAAGAAAGAAAGAAACGAAGGAGGAACTTCAACGATAGAAGAAAGAAAGGGGGGAAAACAGAAAGAAAAACAGAAAGAAAGAAAAAAATGAAAAGAAAAAAAGAAAGAAAGAAATTAAAAAAAGAAAGAAAGAAAAAAGAAAGAAACGTTGGATTAGCTACGAAGAAAAACGGGAGGAAAATAGTAAGGAAGAGACAAAACACAGGACTAACTACAAAGAAAGAGAGAGAGAGAGAGAATAGTAATTACAATAGAAGAAAGAAAGAATGAAAGAAAGAAAGAAAGAAAGAAAGAAAGAAGAAAAGAGAGAAACGTTGGATTAGCTACGAAGAAATAAGTGGCGGGGGGGGGTAAACAAGAAACAAAACACAGAACAAACTACAAAGAAAGAGAGAGAGCAAGAGAGAAAAAAAGAGAAAGAAAAAAGATAGAAAGAGAGAGAGAAAGAGAGAGAGAGAGAGAGAAAAAAAAAGAGAAAGAGAAGGAAAGAAAGAACGAAAGCGAGAAAACTGGTGACGGGCGGGAGAATACAAAGAAGTAAAATGAAAGAAAGACAAAAAAAGAAGAAACAACGGAACAACTACAAACAAGTCGCGCATGCGTGGTCCCCCTCTGTATGTGACTCGATGTGGCGAGTGTAAAATGCAATAAATTTGGGCAATTTGGGGCATTTTTGACCCCCCTTTGACCCCCTGGGGGCGCGAACCAGAATTTTTCTGACGTCAAGGATGCTCATTTTATATCCAGAACAATTGCCTCTACATTTTGGCCAAGTTTCAGAAAAATTGAATGGATGGATCAAACGTTATGGGAGAAAAGGGTCATTTTTTGCCATTTTGGGGGGGGCTTTTACCCCTGGGGCGCGAACCAGATTTTTTCCAAGGTCAGCGATACTTATTTTCTTTTAGGAACAATTGTCTCCATATTTTGGCCAAGTTTCAGAGAAATTAAATGCATGGATGAAAAGTTATGGGGCAAAAAAATGTCATTTCTTTGCCATTTCGGGGCCTTTTGATCCCCTGGGTGGCTAACCAGATATTTTTTTCAAAAATCGGAGAATGTCACTTTCTAACCTGACCAAAGTTACAACTTCATGAGAAATTTCAGAGAAATTCAATGGATGGTTGCGGAGAAAAATCCGGACGGACGGAAATGCCTCAAAACATAGGTCCCCTGATTTTATAAATCGGGGGACAAACAAAGAAAGAAAGAAAGAAATAAAAGAAAGAAAGAAAATCGGCAATACTAGGGTTGGGAAATAGACAATATTAACTAGGTTTAAGGCTTCCAAACTTCATACTAGAATTGTTCACATGGACACGGTGCATAACAGGTAATAGCGTTGGCTAACAATGACTTCTAAATGACAGTTTTCTAGAGATTCAAAGATCAATTCTGAACTAAGATGGGAGATGATTTACGAGTAGGATAATTGATGAACAGGTTTTACAAAAAAAATCTCACACTTTTACCCACCCACCCACTTTCAAACCACCTTCATTTTTTCAAATCTTTTCTAAAACAATGACATCGCCCACATACCAAAATCACTGAGCCTCCCCCTCTCCTCCTCTTTCCCCCACCCCTCCACTTCTTCACTCACAGCCATCCACATTATTTCCGTTCACCCCCACCCCTCCACTTTTTCACTCAGAACCATCCTCATTTATTTCATTCCATGCTACTGACTTCACTAAGCCCGGACCTCGGCCCTGCGTACCCAGTAGTGGCTATTACTTTTTCTCATCAACCCATCATGTCAACCCAATATTTTCCCTTACTTGCATGATATTTTTCTTAAAATTATCATCCTGAGGAAGTCTTACAAATAAAGACGAAACGTTCATGAATATATATAAAATAAACATCCTTTTTGGTTTTTCCTTTTTCATTTCCCATATATATATATATATATATATATATATATATATATATATATATATATATATATATATATATATATATATATATATATATATATATATATATAAATAACGTCGTAAGATCGTGACGTGTTTTCGACTCCTCAGGATTAATACCACCAGTATGAGGAGGAAGAAAAGAAGAAAAAAACACTATAAGACAGTCTCGCTTGAGAAAGTTGTGTTTACAACGAAACTTCGCGAAAAAAAAAAATTAAATAAATGAATTTTTCATTTAAAATTGCACGATTGTTTGATTTTTAAAATATTTCACTTTAATATATATATATATATATATATATATATATATATATATATATATATATATATATATATATATATATATATATATATATATAATGGTAATAATCCAGGTAAAAAATACCCACAGGGTGGTAATCCAGAGAATTTCAACCGGGTTTATAGAAAGTGCTCAATATCAAAATAGAGCTTTATATATGATAGTTTTTTATTTACACAGGCATGTACAAAATCTGCGACACTGGCATGTCGATGTTATCGATCAACAGTTACTATAAACTGAGATCTCATCAGGCAGAGTTAGAATCCGATCTTAACCTCAGATCATATTTGATATATATATATATATATATATATATATATATATATATATATATATATATATATGTTTGTGTGTGTGCGAGTTTATATGCAACAACATGTTGTCTGTGTCCATAATTCATATGCGTGTGTGCGTGTGTATGTATAGATGTGCGTGCACGAGTGTTTGCGTGTGTGTGTGTTTTGGTGTGCGTGTTTGTATGTACGGGTTTCTGTTTCCTTTTTCTTTCTACTTCCTACGCCCCGGGACTAAAAAAAAGTCGTCATGCAAAAACTATGTAAGATACGAACCGGCTGAACCCGATGCTTCCTGACAGCTTCTCCGACTTAATAAGACTTGAAATTAGACTAAATTTTAAAAGGAAAGAAGAATTTCGGTAGCGGGGTTGAGGGGGGGAGTGCGGGGTGCGGGGGGGGGGGGGCGGAGTAACCATCTTTAAAAGTCTATCAAAAAAAAAAATTATCATAAATAAAGATAAAAATGAAAAACAAAAAAATAGATATGCAATATATCAGATGATACATTTTCCCGCTCTTTTCTGTTTTCCTGGCCGCATATTTGCAACATGCATGTCACGTGATCATTAATATGAAAGTTTCTGCGCATCGCCATTTATACTTTTTTTTTTCTTTCGTTCTATTATCGCTCGTTCTTCCGCCCCTCCCACTCCCCTCCCCTCCCCCTCCCTTCTTCTTTTCTGTTTAGCTATTTGTTGTTGAAGTATTTGTTTTCTGATAGATGATGGAGTACTGCTGTCACACATTGCCTTCACAGAGAACGAAATCGACGTGGTAATCTAGAGGATGCGGGTGGAGGGGGTAAGAATAAGAAAAAGAGGGACAAGAAGATAGGGGATGAAGAAGAAGAAGAAGAAGAAGAAGAAGAAGAAGAAGAAGAAGAAGAAGAAGAAGAAGAAGAAAAAATGAGAAGAAGAAGAAGAAGAAGAAGAGAAAGAAGGAGAAGAAGAAAAAGAGAAAGAAGAAGAAGAATAAGAAGAAAAAAGGAGAGGAAGAAGAAGAAGAGAAAGAAGAAGAATAAGAAGAAAAAAGGAGAGGAAGAAGAAGAAGAAGAAGAAGAAGAAGAAGAAGAAGAAGAAGAAGAAGAAGAAGAAGAAGAAGAAAGGAGAGGAAGAAGAAGAAGAAGAAGAGAAAGAAGAAGAATAAGAAGAAAAAAGAAGAAGAAGAAGAAGAAGAAGAAGAAGAAGAAGAAGAAGAAGAAGAAGAAAGAAGATGAAGAGAAGAAAACAATAGGGTGGAGAAACAGGAAGAGATAAGTAAAATGAAGAAGGATGAGAATGGGGGCGAATTATAAAATGGACTTCGTACTCTAGAGAGAGAGAGAGAGAGAGAGAGAGAGAGAGAGAGAGGGACGAAGAAGAAAAAAAAGGATAAGAAAAAGTAGAAGTGAAGATGAAGAACAAAAAAAGAAACAGGAAGAAGTGAGCGAAAAAATGAAATTGGAAAAGAAGAAAAAGAAGAAAAAAGAAGAAGAAAAAAAAGAAGAAGAAGGAAAAATAAGAAGGAGAAAGAGGAGAAGTTTAAGAAGAAGAAGATGAATAATGAGGATGAGGCGAAGTACAAAATCGACATCACACTCTAGTGAAGGGTGATCTCTTTTGTTTACTTCGTCCGCTTTCTCACAGAAAGAAAATTAGTAGTCTTTCTCCACTCTATCGTTAGTTTCATGGAAAGTGCTCGACTGAGCTCCAATCGCTGGTTCCTTCTTGTAAAGCATTCACAAGAACTCGTCTTCTTATCACAACTGCAAAAGACCTTCCTCTTCTTCCGCGACTTGTGCAATTTACATCAACAGAGTTTCTTTCACGAACTTTTTATGTGTGGGACACATAACGACTGAACTGCTTCCCTGCAGCCTACGTATGGTCATCTTCGATCCAAAGTAAACAAATATTTCTCATAAACAATCTCCATAAATGAACAAACTTTCCATTCATCATTTTCAATCGTCTCATAATATTCTCCATCATTCAATTGACATTCATCAAGCTGATTGACTCTTATCCTCGAGTGGATTTTATTTCCGTTGATAAGTAGTAACTCATTTTATATATATATATATATATATATATATATATATATATATATATATATATATATATATATATATATATATATATATAATGAAGGAGAATGGAAAGGAATTAAAGAAAGCAAAAGCTTTGAACTTTTGAATTGAATTTTGATTTGGCTTTTGCTTTCTCTAATTCCTTTTCATTCTCCTTCATTTCTACCTGCTCTATCCTGGATATTGAGCTGTATACTCTTCACAATAGGGTTCTACCTTTCCTAAAAGTTCGCTTTTAGTACACCTCTTTATATATATATATATATATATATATATATATAAAAGGAGATTGTAGTTTGCTTGAAGCATTGCTGCTAAATGTAAGTGCAGATTAGTCGTCCGAGGCTATAGCAATGCGATGTGGTTGCCGTAAGATGGAAAAGTGAAAAGAAATAAACGCAGGGAGAAAGTGAAACTCAAAACGATTTATTAATAATTTCACAAAAACTGATTAAATACCAAATAGTAAATACTGTCCGGTAAGTAACAGTTAGGCAAAGGGTAATCTTAAATTTTCGAAAGAAAAACTTTCATTATCAGAAGACAACAATAAAAGACCGAATGGGTCGAAGAAAAACGGGAAAAACCGGTTTCAGATCATCGAAATACCGCAGAAAACAATTATATTATTGTATTATATACACACACATATATATATATATATATATATATATATATATATTTTATTTTATTCTATATATATATATATATATATATATATATATATATATAGAGAGAGAGAGAGAGAGAGAGAGAGAGAGAGAGATAGAAGAAAAAAGAGTGATAAAAATGCGACGATTGTCCAAATTTATTTCAAATTTCAATTGTTCAATTCAATTTTTATCACTCTTTTTCTTCTATCTCTACAATTGCTCTATCTCGTATATTGAGCTAATCCTCTCCACAATAGGTCCCATCTACTAAAAGTTTTTTCTTTGGTTTATATTTGATCATATATATATATATATATATATATATATATATATATATATATATATATATATATATATATATATATATATAAGATTGCATGTTTCTATTACTCTGGAAGGATGGGATCATGACGAAAAGAAGGGGGTAATACCTGTGAGGTCGTTCTCATGACGATCATATGCTACACCACTTCCTAAATGAGGAAGTCATCTTTGGGAAGACGATATCATGAAAACAACTCTGTATTATACTGTCGCCCACCAAAGTAGAGTGTAATACCTGGGAAAGTAGTATGACAAACAAACATATACTACACCTACACTAACCCCTAAAGGAGGAGGTAATGCATGGAAAGATTGCTATCATGACAACAGAACAGATACTATACTCCACTTCCATGAATCTAGCGTTGAAAGATCGTACGTTAGTCTGTAGTAGTATAGTATACTGAATTGAACATTAAAAGACAGTACAATAGTACATTAATAGAAGTAATAGTATAGTTTCGGCTTCAGACAGACATATAACAGATCTTTATTAGTAATAGATGAAGCAAGTTTCTTAAGAGGAGGAAAGAGAAAGGTTTAGAAATTGCGGATAAAAGAATGATTAATGAGTATGTTAAATGGTTACGGTTAGGATTAATGGTTAAGGTTAGTTTTTTGGGGATTATGTTAAAGGGTTGGGTTAGGGTTAACGTAAGGTTTTTGGAGTATGTTAAAGGGTTGGGGGTTAGAGTTAAGGTTAGTTTTTTTTAAGTATGTTAAAGGATTGGGTTAGGGTTAACGTAAGGTTTTTGGAGTATGTTAAAGGGTTTGGTTAGGGTTAACGTTAGGTTTTGTTGTATTATGTTAAAGGGTTGGGTTAGGGTAAAGGTTCGGTTTTTTGGAGTAGGTTAAAGGGTTGGGGTTAGGATTAAGGCTATGGGTTTTTTTATTATGTTAAAGGGTTGGGTTAGGGTTAAGGTTAGGTTTTTTGGAGTATGTTAAAGGGTTGGGTTAGGGTTAAGGTTAGGTTTTTTGGAGTATGTTAAAGGGTTGGGTTAGGGTTAAGGTTAGGTTTTTTGGCGTATGTTAAAGGGTTTGGGTTAGGGTTACGTATAGTTATTTTTGGATTAAGTTAAAGGGTTGGGTTAGGGTAAACGTTAGGTTTTTGGCGTATGTTAAAGGGTTGGGGTTAGGGTAAACGTTATGTTTTTTTATTATGTTAAAGGGTTGGGGTTAGAGTTAAGGTTAGGTGTTTTGGAGTATGTTAAAGGGTTGGGGTTAGGGTTAGAATTAAGGTTAGTTTTTTAAGTATGTTAAAGGGTTGGGGTTAGAGTTAAGGTTAGGTTTTCTGGAGTATGTTAAAGAATTGGGGTTAGGGTTAACATTAGTTTATTTTGGAGTATGTTAAAGGGTTGGGATTAGGGTTAAGGTTAGGTTTTTGAGGTATGTTAAAGGGTTAGGGTTAGGGTTAGAGTTAGTTAAGTTACAGTTTTTTGGAGTATGTTAAAGGGTTTGGATTAGAGTTTAAGTTAGGGTTAGGGTTAGAGTTTAAGTTAGGGTTAGGGTTATGGTTATATTTTGGGGGTATGTTAAAGAGTTAAGGTTTTTTTTTTTTAATATGTTAAAGGGTTAGGGTTAGAGTTATGGTTTGGGTTAGTTTTTTTGGAGCATGTTAAACGGTTAGAGTTAGGGTTAGTGTTCGTTTTTTGTAGTATTTTATACGGTTAGTTTTTTTGTTGTATGTTATACGGTTAGTTTTTTTGTAGTATGTTATACGGTTAGTTTTTTTGTTGTATGTTATACGGTTAGTTTTTTTGTAGTATGTTATACGGTTAGTTTTTTTGTAGTATGTTATACGGTTAGTTTTTTTGTTGTATGTTATACGGTTAGTTTTTTGGTTGTATGTTATACGGTTAGTTTTTTTGTAGTATGTTATACGGTTAGTTTTTTTGTTGTATGTTATACGGTTAGTTTTTTTGTAGTATGTTATACGGTTAGTTTTTTTGTTGTATGTTATACGGTTAGTTTTTTTGTAGTATGTTATACGGTTAGTTTTTTTGTTGTATGTTATACGGTTAGTTTTTTTGTAGTATGTTATACGGTTAGTTTTTTTGTTGTATGTTATACGGTTAGTTTTTTTGTAGTATGTTATACGGTTAGTTTTTTTGTTGTATGTTATACGGTTAGTTTTTTTGTTGTATGTTATACGGTTAGTTTTTTTGTTGTATGTTATACGGTTAGTTTTTTTGTTGTATGTTATACGGTTAGTTTTTTTGTAGTATGTTATACGGTTAGTTTTTTTGTTGTATGTTATACGGTTAGTTTTTTTGTAGTATGTTATACGGTTAGTTTTTTTGTTGTATGTTATACGGTTAGTTTTTTTGTTGTATGTTATACGGTTAGTTTTTTTGTAGTATGTTATACGGTTAGTTTTTTTGTTGTATGTTATACGGTTAGTTTTTTTGTAGTATGTTATACGGTTAGTTTTTTTGTAGTATGTTATACGGTTAGTTTTTTTGTTGTATGTTATACGGTTAGTTTTTTTGTTGTATGTTATACGGTTAGTTTTTTTGTTGTATGTTATACGGTTAGTTTTTTTGTAGTATGTTATACGGTTAGTTTTTTTGTTGTATGTTATACGGTTAGTTTTTTTGTAGTATGTTATACGGTTAGTTTTTTTGTTGTATGTTATACGGTTAGTTTTTTTGTTGTATGTTATACGGTTAGTTTTTTTGTTGTATGTTATACGGTTAGTTTTTTTGTAGTATGTTATACGGTTAGTTTTTTTGTTGTATGTTATACGGTTAGTTTTTTGTAGTATGTTATACGGTTAGTTTTTTTGTTGTATGTTATACGGTTAGTTTTTTTGTAGTATGTTATACGGTTAGTTTTTTTGTTGTATGTTATACGGTTAGTTTTTTTGTAGTATGTTATACGGTTAGTTTTTTTGTTGTATGTTATACGGTTAGTTTTTTTGTTGTATGTTATACGGTTAGTTTTTTTGTAGTATGTTATACGGTTAGTTTTTTTGTTGTATGTTATACGGTTAGTTTTTTTGTAGTATGTTATACGGTTAGTTTTTTTGTTGTATGTTATACGGTTAGTTTTTTTGTAGTATGTTATACGGTTAGTTTTTTTGTTGTATGTTATACGGTTAGTTTTTTTGTAGTATGTTATATGGTTAGTTTTTTTGTTGTATGTTATACGGTTAGTTTTTTTGTAGTATGTTATACGGTTAGTTTTTTTGTTGTATGTTATACGGTTAGTTTTTTTGTAGTATGTTATACGGTTAGTTTTTTTGTTGTATGTTATACGGTTAGTTTTTTTGTAGTATGTTATACGGTTAGTTTTTTTGTTGTATGTTATACGGTTAGTTTTTTTGTAGTATGTTATACGGTTAGTTTTTTTGTTGTATGTTATACGGTTAGTTTTTTTGTTGTATGTTATACGGTTAGTTTTTTTGTAGTATGTTATACGGTTAGTTTTTTTGTTGTATGTTATACGGTTAGTTTTTTTGTAGTATGTTATACGGTTAGTTTTTTTGTTGTATGTTATACGGTTAGTTTTTTTGTAGTATGTTATACGGTTAGTTTTTTTGTTGTATGTTATACGGTTAGTTTTTTTGTAGTATATTATACGGTTAGTTTTTTTGTTGTATGTTATACGGTTAGTTTTTTTGTTGTATGTTATACGGTTAGTTTTTTTGTAGTATGTTATACGGTTAGTTTTTTTGTTGTATGTTATACGGTTAGTTTTTTTGTAGTATGTTATACGGTTAGTTTTTTTGTAGTATGTTATACGGTTAGTTTTTTTGTAGTATGTTATACGGTTAGTTTTTTTGTTGTATGTTATATGGTTAGTTTTTTGTAGTATGTTATACGGTTAGTTTTTTGTTGTATGTTATACGGTTAGTTTTTTTGTTGTATGTTATACGGTTAGTTTTTTTGTAGTATGTTATACGGTTAGTTTTTTTGTTGTATGTTATACGGTTAGTTTTTTTGTAGTATGTTATACGGTTAGTTTTTTTGTTGTATGTTATACGGTTAGTTTTTTTGTAGTATGTTATACGGTTAGTTTTTTTGTTGTATGTTATACGGTTAGTTTTTTTGTAGTATGTTATACGGTTAGTTTTTTTGTTGTATGTTATACGGTTAGTTTTTTTGTTGTATGTTATACGGTTAGTTTTTTTGTAGTATGTTATACGGTTAGTTTTTTTGTTGTATGTTATACGGTTAGTTTTTTTGTAGTATGTTATACGGTTAGTTTTTTTGTTGTATGTTATACGGTTAGTTTTTTTGTAGTATGTTATACGGTTAGTTTTTTTGTTGTATGTTATACGGTTAGTTTTTTTGTAGTATGTTATACGGTTAGTTTTTTTGTTGTATGTTATACGGTTAATTTTTTTGTAGTATGTTATACGGTTAGTTTTTTTGTTGTATGTTATACGGTTAGTTTTTTTGTAGTATGTTATACGGTTAGTTTTTTTGTTGTATGTTATACGGTTAGTTTTTTTGTAGTATGTTATACGGTTAGTTTTTTTGTTGTATGTTATACGGTTAGTTTTTTTGTTGTATGTTATACGGTTAGTTTTTTTGTTGTATGTTATACGGTTAGTTATTTTGTAGTATGTTATATGGTTAGTTTTTTTGTTGTATGTTATACGGTTAGTTTTTTTGTAGTATGTTATACGGTTAGTTTTTTTGTTGTATGTCATACGGTTAGTTTATTTGTTGTATGTTATACGGTTAGTTTTTTAGTATGTTAAATGGTGTAGGTTAAGGTTATGGTTAGTTTATTGGGTATTTTAACGGGTTAGGGTTAGTTTTTTGGAGTATGTTAAAGGGTTAGGGTTAGGTTTTTTTTCGAGTATGTTAAGTGTTAGGGTTAGGGTTAGGGTTTTTCGGAGTATGTTAAAGGGTTTTCGTGGACATGCTAGTGGGCACAACGTCCTATTTAAAAATTCAAATATTTAAAATTCTCATTACATCTTATCCATAGTTATTAGGCACCTGTGAAGCAAGATTCCATGAATTTCAATTCTTTTCCTAAGAACCCTTAAGGATAAGCCTTAAATTTTAGACATTTTCTCGAATGAATATCATTGATTGGAATTCGATTTAGTATCATTATATATTGATTTTAATCTCCGTAAAGAACATCAAAGTGGTGCAAAACTTTTCTGTTCGGTTAATTAGTTTTACCCGTCCTGAGACGATTATTATTCTAGTTATTGTATACAACTTACATCGACGTTCCACGATTCCAGCCTTGCGGTCACTTCAGAGCCAAATCGATTTCTACATTAGACTAGATATGTTCATTTAAATCTAGATATTTAAGATTGAGATGCTGTGTTTCTTTTGAAAAAGTTCAAATGCATATCTAATATAAACAGCTGACATCAAAGGGTTCCGACTACCTACCTTTCCCAGGTAAATGTTCGCTTGAATACCACGAAGCACTGAAGCGTTTAAGGCTATTTAAAAATAGATTGTGAAAATCAATAACAATAATAGATACAATGTCATCTTTTCACAAGTTAAAATAGACAAAATGGCGATAATAGGGTGGTTAGGGTTATGGTTATGGTTAGGGTTTAGAGTTTAGGTTAAGGTTTAGGTTTTAGGGTTAGGGTTTAGAGTTTAGGGTTGGGGTTAGGGTTAGGGTTTAGAGTTTAGGTAAGGGTTAGGGTTAAGGTTTAGGGTTAGGGTGAAGGTTAGGGGTTAGAGTTAGGGTAAGGGTTTAGGGTTTAGGGTTAGGGTTTAGAGTTAGGGTTAGGGTTAGGTAAGGATAAGGGTTAGGGTTAGGGTTTAGGGTTTAGGATTAGGGTTAGGGTTAAGGTTAGGGTTAGTGTTAGGGTTACGGTTAGGTTTAGGGTTAGGGTGGTTACCCGTGCAGTCCGTGTTCGATTTTTCGTTGGGTTAGGGTTAGGGTTTAGGGTTAGGGTTAGGGTTTAGTATTACGGTTAGGGTTAGGGTTAGGGTTTAGGGTTAGGGTTTAGAGTTTAGGGTTAGGGTTAGGGTTAGGGTTGTTATCGGTGCAGTCCGTTTTCGATTTTTCCTTGGCATTACTGCACCACTTTTACTCAGTGGGGAAAGGTATGAGTTGATTTCTCAATTTTTTTATGGGTGAACTAGCAAGGCAGACTATGCATAAAGTCTTGGTTCGGCCACTAGTCTAGTAGAATAAAAATACCAACTATATCTTTTGGATGCGGTTCAAACTCACAACAAAGAAGAACTCGTCTTAATAACACAACTGAAAACAACTGGAGTACTGTTGCCACATTACCTTAACAGAGAACAAAATTGGCATTGCAATCTAGTGAGGGGCAAAGAAAAACAAGAAGAAGAAACAGGAGAAGGGGGAGGAAGAGCACGGAAGAAGAAGAAGAAGAAGAAGAAGAAGAAGAAGAAGAAGAAGAAGAAGAAGAAGAAGAAGAAGAAGAAAGTTTGTCAGTTTGCAGGTTTGTGGAATGAATATTCATTGAGATGTCCTAAATCCATATTCAGTCCTGAAATTTGGGTGTTGAGTCTTAGAATGAGTTTAGTTTCGTCTTTGCGTCTGTGTTGTGTTTTAAAATTGGAGGCTATGAGAGTGTATTTAATGTTGTCTATGGTGTGATTTGGAAGATTATAATGCATGGCTACTGTGTAGCCTGTGGATTTCTCTCTAATAGTTTGTTTGTGATTATTAAAAACGTAGGCAGAACTCAGTGCCTGTTTCACCAACGTAGTTCCTTTTTGTGCACTTGCTGCAGTATATTAGGTAAACCACATTGCAGTCGTAGATCACCAGGGGAAGTTTAAGTTAGATGTTGGTGCCTGGAGGTGAATATGTCGATGATGGTGATGTGTTGGTATATTTACATCTAAGATTTTGCATATTTTGCTGCTTTAAGGTGCGAGAATGTTCTGTATTTTTGTAGATGTAGGTTCAGAGGCTGTCGTTTTCCACTTATGGATGCTATTTTGTTTAAATATTGTGTTGCTATTTTGTTTGAATATTGTGTGCTATTTTATTTGAATATTGTGTTGCTATTTTGTTAGAATATTGTGGTGCTATTTTGTTTGAATATTGTGTTTCTATTTTATTTGAATATTGTGTTGCTATTTTGTTTGAATATTGTGGTGCTATTTTGTTTGAATATTGTGTTGCTATTTTATTTGAATATTGTGTTGCTATTTTGTTTGAATATTGTGTTGCTATTTTGTTTAAATATTCTGTTGCTATTTTATTTTAATATTGTGTTGCTATTTTATTTGAATATTGTGTTGCTATTTTGTTTGAATATTGTGTTGCTATTTTATTTGAATATTGTGTTGCTATTTTATTTGAATATTGTGTTGTTATTTTATTTTAATATTGTGTTGCTATTTTGTTTGAATATTGTGTTGCTATTTTATTTGAATATTATGTTTCTATTTTGTTTGAATACTGTGTTGCTATTTTATTTTAATATTGTGTTGCTTGTTTATTTGAATATTGTGTTGCTATTTTATTTGAATATTGTGTTGCTATTTAATTTGAATATTGTGTTGCTATTTTATTTGAATATTGTGTTGCTATTTTGTTTGAATATTGTGTTGCTATTTAATTTGAATATTGTGTTGCTATTTTATTTGAATATTGTGTTGCTATTTTGTTTAAATATTGTGTTGCTATTTTATTTGAATATTGTGTTTCTATTTTGTTTGAATACTGTGTTGCTATTTTATTTGAATATTGTGTTGCTATTTTGTTTGAATATTGTGTTGCTATTTTATTTTAATATTGTGTTGCTATTTTATTTGAATATTGTGTTGTTATTTTATTTTAATATTGTGTTGCTATTTTATTTGAATATTGTGTTGCTATTTTGTTTGAATATTGTGATGCTATTTTGTTTAAATATTGTGTTGCTTGTTTATTTGAATATTGTGATGCTATTTTGTTTAAATATTGTGTTGTTATTTAATTTGAATATTGTGATGCTATTTTGTTAGAATATTGTGTTGCTATTTTGTTTGAATATTGTGCTGCTATTTTGTTTGAATGTTGACAATGTTTACACTGAGATATCACTTAATTTCAGCCAGTATCGCATGATAGCGCAGGGGTAGAGGCGCCGACTGTCAGCTGGTCTAGCGGTACTGAAGTGCTATGATACAGCGAAACAGTATGTATGCGCATAACTATATATATATATATATATATATATATATATATATATATATATATATATATATTTAAATGGTGAATTGAATTAAAGATAATTGAATTATCGTTTAATAATAGTCTATCGTGATTATATAAAGCTCAATATATTAAATAGAGCAATCAATTCTAGGGATGAAAGATGAGAATAAACAATTGCAAAGATGCAATATTTATTAGAACATTAAAGTATCAGAGCAAGGAGCTTCATATCCTTAATCTATGGATTTTCAAAGATAAACTCTTTTCATCAGAGGATAGAAGAAAACCGACAATGTAATTGCAAATATTATCGACAACATTTAACTTTGAAAATTATGTATATATATATATATATATATATATATATATGTGTGTGTGTGTGTGTGTGTGTGTGTGTGTGTGTGTGTAACATCCGACTTTCTTTTAAAACATGTATTATTCATAACGAGCGCACACTCCCGTCAGCAAAGTATGAGTCGCTAGTGTTCACACTGGTATTCCTATTTCTGTAAAATAATTTCTCAGTCAGTGAAGTTAAAAAAAGAAGAAAATTGTGCTTCGCCATTGTTTGCACCAATATTCATATTTATATAAAATATCGTCTTAGTCGGTGAAGTAAACAAATAAGTAAGAAAAGAAAAAGGTATACATTGTCACGTATATATATATATATATATATATATATATATATATATATATATATATATATATATATAACCCGTTTCTTAAAATATTTTTATTTAAAATGAAATTTTTTTTCACATTTGACAAATAAAAAGTAGCTTTATGGAAAACATAAAACATGTGAAATTATATGTGTTATTTTTCATGTTTAACTGATGTTAAAACTGGGGATAAATTCAACGTTTCGTCTATATTGAGAGACTTCCTCAGGATTAAGAAAACAATGTAGAAAAATCATACAGAATATTAAATTTTATTTGTCTGAAAGTATTCACTCTTGGGCATGACTGTAGATGCGAATAAGTAAAAAATGAAAATCATAATTCTGGATATGGCGTCATCAAAGTACCCGAATATAAATGGGATGATAGCTTCAACTTATTGGCTTCAATATGTTTATTTTTAGCTGGGAAGATTGTCTGGGTCAAAATATGTCATAACCAAGCTTGGTTGACACTGGATGAGGGGCCGGGGGAGGGGGGAAGTATCAATATACAGCTGATTCTGACCTTGGAAGAGGGAAGAAAAGAAAGAATTATTTTTCTCTCTTCTTTTAATAAAGACAAAACGTTGATGAATATACGAATAACATAGTTTTCGGCTTTCCTCTTTCATTTTATATATATATATATATATATATATATATATAGAGAGAGAGAGAGAGAGAGAGAGAGAGAAAGAGAGATAGAGACAGACAGACAGACAGAGATGGAAAGATGAAGATAAAAAGTTGCACAAAATTACATAAAATTACCTAACATTGATACAAATGTTATCAATCCATACATTTCCAAAGATAAAACTCTTCTCGTCAGACGAGAACAGTTTTATCTTTGAAAATCCATGGATTAAAGATTAGTGTAACTCCATGCATCTGAACTTTCGATGTAATAAAATTTGTATCAATTTTTGGTAATTTTATGTAATTTTGTGCAATTTTTTATCTTCATCGTTCCTTCTTAAAAATTGATTGCTCTACTCAACGTATTGAGCTTTACTTTATCGCGATAGATCACTTTAACGATACTTCACTTATGGTTAATTCTATTATATATATATATATCTATATATATATATATATATATATATATATATATATATATATATATATATATATATATATCACGCCGACTAACTTGCCACCTCACCTCCTCTCAGAGCTCCATTCGCCAACACCTCGTGAAACATAACATCCCCAAAAACGAGTTTTGCATAACACGTGTAATATGTTGGAAAATTGTTATTACCTTCCTTAAGGGGCAGCCAGAGACGTATAATTACTTCCATTATGTTCACGTGCAAATTGTGCATGTGAATGGAATTATACTGAAAGTACACTTCCTAGTATGTCTTCGTTTTTAGGGACAGACATGCACAGACAGAGATGTTCTTCTTTCATATATATATATATATATATATATATATATATATATATATATATATATATATATATATATATATATATAGATAGATAGATAGATAGATAGATAGATAGATAGACGAGAGTGATAAACAAGCAAGAATGTCTAAATTTATTTCAAACTTCGATTGTTCAATGCAAGGTATATTCTGTAATAAAATTATTTTTATTATTCTTTCCTTAAGCCAAGGCTTTTCAAAGATCGAGATCTTATCATCAGAGGAATTATACAGATAGATAAGTTGGCAAATATATATATATATATATATATATATATATATATATATATATATATACATATATATATATAATTACACATTTCATTTGAATCAAAGGGAAAAAAGTTTTCATTGGAGGGGGTGTATCCCCGGAGATCATCTTAATATTATAAAAATGTGCTGAAATTTCGGGAACAGACATCATTTTTGGTCATTTACTTATGGTTTAAATTTAATTTGAATAAAAGTAAAAACAGTTTTCAATGGGGGTGGCTGTGCCTCTACCCGGGGCCCCCCAAACGTTTGAGTGATATATTTCTTATATAGCCTAAAACCTTTACTGATATGTCAGAATTCCACATACCAACTTTCAAACAATTCTGTCTAGCGGTTTCGGTGAACATAAGACACACAACGATCAGGCGGACACACACAGACATATATATATATATATATATATATATATATATATATATATATATATATATATATATATATATATGTGTGTGTGTGATTATTGACTTGGCTAAAGTCATCCTATGCCAGTAGGCATAGGTTAAACATTGACAAGTTCAGAGTTCCAGAGGGGGTAATGTGACTTTGTCATATATTTGTTTTATCTTTATAACTATTGGCGTCCCCACGGCTTTCCTGAACGTCTCCTGCTAAATATTAATCGGCTTTAGGTGGTCGAGTTAAAAACACGTCAGTTTAGCGGGATAAACCTGACGTAACATTAAAAAGAAAATCCCGATTGCTGTCACTCTGAATTAATATATATATATATATATATATATATATATATATATATATATATATATATATATATATATATATATATATATATATATATATATTACTCTCTCTCTCTCTCTCTCTCTCTATATATATATATATATATATATATATATATATATATATATATATATATATTCTTCTTCTGGTCTAATTATTTTTTTGAAAAAGGGATGTCTTTTCCCGAAATATCAAATAGTGATTTTTAATCACCCGGACATCACACGAACAGCTAAAACACTCTTGCTGTTATGTAGGAAAAAAAAAAAAAAAGGAAAAAAAAGGAAAAATAAATAGTAAGTCTTATATCGTATTCGATTTATTGTTATTGTTTTTGTTCCTTTCCTTTCAACTTGTATCTTACCCGGAATTGCATTGCCCACAGCCTTTCAAAAACTTACTACTAATATATATATATATATATATATATATATATATATATATATATATATATATATATATATATATATATAAAGATAAAGATAAATATAATATAAAGATAAATGAACGAAGAGTGAAAATCATGCACGAATGTCCAAATTTATATCAAACTTCAATTGTTCAATGCAAGGTATATTCTGTAATAAAATTATGTTTATTATTCTTTCCTTAAGCCAAGGCTTTTCAAAGATCGAGATCTTATCATCAGAGGAATTATACAGATAGATAAGTTGGCAATAGAAAAGCCAAAATTCAACATTTGAAAAAATATTTAAAAAAATGATGGGTGAAAAAAGTTCGTGTAAAAAGATATTGGGTTTGTCCAGGTGGTAATTGTCCGCCGATAAGGTGTCCAATGGAAGAAAGTTTCGATGGAGAAGAAAAAGTTTCGTGGAGGCATTACAGAAAGGCGTTCAAAATATATATATATATATATATATATATATATATATATATATATATATATATATATACATACATACATACATACATACATACATACTGACGATTCTAGGGTGGGCATAAAACACATGTGTATATGTGTATATTTTGAAAATAATATTTAATTATAAATAATTATCAAAAGCTCTCGAAAGATTGAGCACTCTATGCTCCCTTGACAACAAGCCGTCATTCTGCGGCATGCATAACTCTAGGCTACACCTATTGAGTTCTCTCTCGACTGCTTGCTGAATAACCGCCGTGTTCGCTATTTAGATGTTAATTTACTTCCCATTTCTAGACAATACGTGTTCGAGCAGTTCTACGCGCCTCGGCTACCTAGTCAAACATGATTTTTGTTATCGTGGTTCGAACTGTACTCCCATGCTGACGATTGCAGGTCAGGTTTGGCATGAAACACATGTGTATATGGGCTTGTTTTGAAAATAGTATTTATTCATAAATAATTATATACATATATAATTATTTATAAATATATATATTTACATAGTAGTAAGCTATGAAAATATATTCATGGCTATTAAGCTACACAGACCCGCGTTTCATCCCCGGAGAGAATCTTCAGGCTAAAATGCATGGAGTTATTTTTGCCGGTTGTTTTTATATACACGACTAGCTAGTTAACCAATATCCTTTTCTATTGTTCTGTTTTCTATAGATTGGCCTATATCCTGTTTCTTTTGTTGTATCAATATAATGGGTGAATTTATTTTAACACGTGGTTCCTTGTATTTCTATTTTAGGTTTTAATTTTTAAATTGTTAGGTTTTTGTTTAGTTTAGTTTTTTTACTTATTTATTTATTTATTTATTTATTTATTTATGTATCGTTAGCCTAAGGTAAATGTATTTCTGTGTAGACAGCTGTTTGCTATCTAACTTCTACAGTTTAATAAATTTCGGGGTCTTTAAACTTTAGGATTTCAAATTTTGCATTCAGACACGGGTCAAGTAAATTTATACATGTACTGGCCTGTCGTATTATTTTCCATTCAATTATTGGTGAGTGTCCATTTTTATTAGCTCCCAATAGTGGTTTGCTAGTTTTAATTCGACGTCCTCTGTTTTTAAATGTGATTTTGTGGTCACAATATCTGGTTTTAAAATCTAGGGAGGTCATACCTACGTAGTACTTCTTGTTATTCGGTCTTTCCTTGGCAAATATTGTGGCTTGGTATACACTACTTTTGGTTAGGCATTTATTTTGTAGTGGACAAAGTGTACGATTTATGCAGTTACATCTTTTCTTCATTGCTAACTTTTTCATTCCTATTTGGGTGGTTACTTTTAGTGTTTTGTTTATTTCTATTTGTATTGTTTATATTTTTGTACTTCTTAGTGTTATTTTTGCTATATTTTTCACTTTTTTTATGTAATTTGTTATTTTATTTCTTCCTCTCTGCTGTTCCCTTTCAGTATTTTGTTATTGTGTGCCTTAATTATCATTTCTAGGTTTTCGCAGTTTAGTTTTTAGCATGTGGTTATAGGGCGGTGTATAGTACATTATATTTCTTTTTCTTTTATTTTTAATTTTGTTGTAATTATTAGTGTCCTGTTTTTTATATTTAATTTCGGTATCATGGTAACCACTATTTTTAGAGCTGTATTGTAAATGTTGCTTGATTTTTTGAAAACACTTTCGTCGCTAGAATTATTGATAAGCCTACGTTAATTCGGAATATGTTTTTATGATTGATGGGGTGCTAAGACTTTGGGTTTACGTATATTGGATTGGCGTTATCTTTTAGGTATGGTTCGTAAGTATTTTTTACTTAGGTTTAACGTGACATCGAGAAAGTGAGTTGTTTTTTATGTTAGCCAGTACTTCTGTTTTTAGGCCTAAATATATTTTCATAGCTTACTACCTAGCTCTACTTACGTATCGAGCACTGTTTAAGAAAATACTGAAAATTGATACATAAAAAATTATATTTTCTTATAAAATTTTATGTGGATACATGAAATAGTAATAAGTTATATTTACATATATAAACACATACATATATGGTTATATATATATATATATATATATATATATATATATATATATATATATATAGCAAACGTGTATTGTAGTTGACAACGTACAAAAGGGTGAAAAAAACAAATATATCACAAATTACTTGAACCAAACGCAAGAAATTTTTCTTTTCTACTTACCTTCATAATTTTCACGTGCATTCATTGATTATCCATACATTTAAACATTGAAACTATTGTTTATATATTTAAAGTATATTTATGCGCACGTATGTATTATCCTTGCTTGAAAGTGGATCTGTGTGTGTATCCATGTTTAGATGTGTATGTATATTTATGTCTATTTATTTATTTGTACTTGTGTATCTATTAAATTTGTTTCCATGTGTGTACTTTAAGATATTCATACCTAATAGGTTCGTAAAACTTGGAAGGTTAAATAGAGTTAAAAGGAATCCAAGTTAAGTAGGTAATAAAACAAAGAAAAAAAGGATAGGCAGGTCATAAAAAGAATAAAAAAGATAGGAACTAATTGTAAGAGTAAACAAGTAAAATAGGTAATCCGATACTAATTCATAAGAAATAGAAAATAACCAATCCCCCCAAAAGATTTATTTAGAAGAGAAAGGTCTCCAAATCCATCCCACTTCTCTTGGTCTGATGAGGTTGACTTTCTGTGAAAGTGCAACCGAAACATGTGTGGACATATGTAACCAATAATGTTTGTATAAATAAAAAAGTTATACTTATATATATATATATATATATATATATATATATATATATATATATATATATCAAAAAGAGAAAAAAGGAAAGTAAAAAAATGTATCATTATATATATATATATATACATCAAAAAGAGAAAAAAGAAGGAGAGTAAAAAAAATTATCATTATATATATATATATATATATATATATATATATATATATATATATATATATACATAAAAGGGTATATACGGCACAATCACGTTGACACACCGGTTCCCGTTAGATCACCAGTGTTAAGCGGCGTCGAGCCTGGCCAGTACTAAATGGGTGACCATTTGGGAATACCAGGTGCTGTATGTGCTCTCTGCTTATCTCGGCATTGTTCCCAGTCGTCTTGTACTACTACTTGCCATTGGAGTCAAGCAATGCCGACTCAGGAGAGCGATGATGGGATTGCGCAACCCTTGCAATTACAAATTCACGCGCGGGCAGCCCCAGGCGGGGCACTCATACGTCGAAATCGACGGGAGAGTCCATCATACATACATCAAAAAGAGAAAAAGAAGGAAAGTAAAAAATGTTCATTATATATATATATATATATATATATATATATATATATATATATATATTACATCAAGAAGAGAAAAAAGGAAAGTAAAAAAATTTATCATTATATATATATATATATATATATATATATATATATATATGATAATTTTATCTACACAAACATGCACAAAATCTGCGACACTGTCATGTCGACGTTATCGATCAACAGCCACTATAAACTGAGATCCCATCAGGCAGAGTTAGAATCCGATCTCAACCTCAGACCACATTTGGAGAGAATGAAATGGAGGGATAAAGAAAGAAGAAAAAGAAGAAGAAGAAGAAGAAGAAGAAGAAGAAGAAATTTAACATTTTAAAAATTGAGGCCGTTAAAAAATTAAAAATTAAAAATCTAAAAACAAAAAATCTAAAATCTGAAACAAACAGGGCAAATAAATAAATAAATAAAAAAAGAAAGAAAGAAAAAAAAAGAAAATTTTTTTAAAAAATAAAAAAAATATATATATATATATATATATATATATACATCAAAAAAGAAAAAGAAGGAAAGTAAAAAAAATTATCATCATATATATATACATATATATATATAGTAGAGAATGGTAGTTTGCTTGAAGCATTGCTGGGTATAGTAGTAGTAAGTTTTTGAAAGGCTGTGGGCAATGCAATTCCGGGTAAGATGCAAGTTGAAAGGAAAGGAACAAAAACAATAACAGTAAATCGAATACGATATAAGACTTACTATTTATTTTTCCTTTTTTTTTTTTTTTTTTTTTCTTACATAACAGCAAGAGTGTTTTAGCTGTTCGTGTGATGTCCGGGTGATTAAAAATCACTATTTGATATTTCGGGAAAAGACATCCCTTTTTCAAAAATAATTAGACCAGAAGAAGAATAATATTTTATTCTTCTCCGACTGTGTAGAGAATAATACAAAACAAAATGGCTGCCAGATATAGACCGCAGCAAAAAAGCAGTTTCACAGGGAATATAAATTAAGTTAAGTTTTATTTTAATATTATGTTAAATATATGATTTGGTGTTTAGAATATTTGTGTAATGTTGGTTAGGTGTATGGTGTTCGATAAACTGTTAGTTTTGATAATATATATATATCATTTTTTATTTTTTTTTATTTGAATATTTACTTTGTTTTATCTTCGTATTTTTATTTTGTTTATCTTTCTATCGTAATTTAAGAATTTTAATATAAAGTAAAGTAATTAGTCTCATATTTTCAATATTCTAGATCTATCTACTTATCGATTTCGATTATCATCTATTAAAGAAGTGTTATTAATTACTAATTGTGAGTTTCGTCAAATTAGATTAACGAATTAACTTATTAACTTGATATATTTACTATAAGATAAAGGGGAGTAACTCTGGATTTTTTAAAATATTTTTTTTATAATTAATTTTTATTTATTTATTTATTTATTTATTTTTTTTTTTTTTGGTGGAGATCTGTATAACAATATTAGTATATATATACAACATATATACACATAATGCATATATACATATATATATACATATCCATGTATTATTGTTTGTTTAATTGTTTATCTATATATATTCATCAATTTCTTTACATATTTGTTTGTTTTTTTTTGTTTGTTTTTTGTTTTGTTTTTTTATTTATTTATTTATTTATTTTTTATTATTATTATTTACTTGTTTAATTTATTTTATGAATTATTTATTTGATATTTGCATGTTATTTGTATACATTCTATATGTGTTTGGATTTATTAATTAATAATGCTAGGTTATGGGGTGACTTATTTTGGTGGGTTAGAAGAGTATGTTGAATATGGTTTTTGGTTTGTGGTTGAAAGTGTGTAAGGATGGAAGTTCATATGGGGAGGGGCCTGTTTGATTGTTTGGGTGTGTGGTGAGTTTATTATAGGAGGTGAGTAATGAGTGAAGTGGTGGAAACGGACTCTGTTAAGTGTTAGATATGGGGGTTGATTGGTGGATGGGGGGTAGATATTATAGAATGAAAGGTAGGTAGAGCTCGTGACGTTGATTGAGTGAGGGGTTTAATCTGGAGATGAGGATTGATTCTGTGAGTCGGAGAAGAATAAAATATTATTCTTCTTCTGGTCTAATTATTTTTGAAAAAGGGATGTCTTTTCCCGAAATATCAAATAGTGATTTTTAATCACCCGGACATCACACGAACAGCTAAAACACTCTTGCTGTTATGTAAGAAAAAAAAAAGAAAAAAAAGGAAAAATAAATAGTAAGTCTTATATCGTATTCGATTTATTGTTATTGTTTTTGTTCCTTTCCTTTCAACTTGCATCTTACCCGGAATTGCATTGCCCACAGCCTTTCAAAAACTTACTAATATATATATATATATATATATATATATATATATATATATATATATATATACATCAAAAAGAGAAAAAAAAGGAAAGTAAAATTTTTTTCATTATATATATATATATATATATAAAGGGAGGGGGGAGGCAGAGAGGGGGGGGATGGAGTATACACAGTCAAAGTTATATTTCGTAGTTTTTCATGTCTTTCTTTTTTGCTCGTTATTTCCACCTGATTATATAATATTCTTTTTATCCAGTCTCTTATTTAATCCTTGCTTTAGTTTCACGCCCGTCGCCATATTTAAAAAAAAAATGCGCCATTTAAGGTGTGAAGCATTAACGGCAGCTGAGCCGCCATCTTGGGACTCAAGTTCACGCGAGTACGTGAATCTCGCGGTGGAGTTGCTAATGGAAGTGAACTTCCGAGCTTTATTTCGTCTTTCTTTTGTCCCCCTAAATGTTTCGATGGCTAACTAAGGACGCGGGGAAAAAAAACACGCAAATACGATTTCGCTCGTGTTCCCAGCATAACTATGCTAATTTAATTTTACATAAAATTTACCCCATAAATGCACGCCTGCACACACACACACACAGACACAGACATATATATATATATATATATATATATATATATATATATATATATATATATATATATATCCCTTATATAAACAGTTTTCATGGTAAACAACTGACGACCCCTTATATAAAAAAAAACATGTATAAAAATATATTTATATTAGAGTAAATTCTTGGAAGTTAACTAATATAGTGGTTGCAGTAGATTGATTGACTTACTAGACAAAAATCTTTCAAAAAAAATTTTTTTTTTCAGTTTTGAAGGTTAAAAAAACTTCCGAGACTATATATATATATATATATATATATATATATATATATATATATATATATATATATATATATATATATATATATAGTCTTGGAAGTTTCTCAACCATTAAAACTATATTTTAAAAAACAATAAAAAAACAACAAAAAACAAACCTTAAGTCCCAAGTCGTTCAGTGGAAAATCACTCATGTAAGTCAATTTGACTTTTACAGGTATTATATTAGTTTGCTTCTAACATTATTTAAAGGATCATCAGTTGTTTACAATGAAAAACTGTTTCGTTAATATATATATATATATATATATATATATATATATATATATATATATATATATATATATATATATATATATTAACATAAAAATGTTGTTTGGCACAAGACAAATTAAACGGACCGTAAAAAATATATCTCACAAAAATGTTATGTTTTTGGAAATCTGCAAAAATAAAAATAATTAAGAAAAACATGGTTATTGGCATACAATATGAACCTTACTTTTCAAAGAATGGAATCTTATCGCCAGAGGAGTGCAAACATAAAAGTTGGTAAAAGGAGATTACCTAAAAGTTATAATTTGAAAAGATATATAAAGATAATATAAAATAAAAACAACTTTTTATGATTTCTTCCTTAAGCCATGGTTTTTCCAAGAATGAAATCTTATCGTCAGAGAAGTACAAACATAAAAGTTGGTAAAAGAAAATTACCTAAATGTTAT
>OY744554.1:34993470-34998470 GCA_963556195.1 Sepiola atlantica
TGGAGTATAGCACCTAACGTTGTATCGTGGGCCATTCCTCTAGCGCTTTCGGTCTTTCGACCGTCTTCAGGAGGCGATATCCAATTCCTTCCCACAGCAGTAATATGTGACACAAGGTCGGGAAAGTGGGCTTATAATAGCCAACGCCCGAGAAGGTGAGCACTCTGGCCTACAAAAAATGCCTGGGCAGCCCCGTCGGCCTTTCACCGGTAGGGCTGTTCAGGCCGTAAGCGATAAACTTACTCCACCCCAAAGAGGGGAGGCAAGGCCTGGGAGGGTGGACCTCTTAGAACTGCACAGGACAAGCGCACACACCGGCGGAATCAAATATATTCGTTATATATATATATATATATATATATATATATATATATATATAATAACGAAGATATTATTTTTTATGAAATATTTAGAAAACCTTGCACAACTTGTTCTTGTTTTTAGAAATAAATTATTTATTCATCTTAAAAACATTTTTTTTATAAACTTTGCCACGAGAATGTCTCAACCAAGAGGAAAAAAGAAAAAAGGAAAAAGAAGAAATATTCTTCTGAAGATGGTATATTTACCGAAAGTACTCAAGTTTATAAAAAAATGTTTTTAAGATGAATAAATAATTCATTTTTAAAACAAATAATCTGCGTTGTGCAAGGTTTTCTAAATATTTTATAAAAAAAATATCTTCGTTATTATTGCCACCCGGCCAGCGCTTCAAATTGTGTGACTTTTCAAAGTATATATATATATATTATATATATTATATATAACGTTAATACAACAAAAGATATAAGAGATAACTGATATCTTTAATTTGTGAATATCCGTATAAAAATGAAGCTCAATATACTGGATAGAGCATTAATAGCATTAGATAAAGTGAAAGAATAAAATAAGGTGCGAATCAAATTTTATTACAATTCAAAGTTTCAGCAAAGAAAATAAAAGTCCTTAACTCATGAGTTTTCAAAGAAAATCTTCTCCTCAGAGGACCATTACCGCAATAACATTACTGCAAGTAACAAAATTAAACTTTGAAAATATATAAAAATATATAAAATACATAAAAGTATATAAAACATCAAATATATCGACCCAAAACACACTTTTTTGTTAAACATATACAATTCATCCAAGTCATAAAGTTTAAAGTAGTTTTAAGAAAGATGTCAGATAAGTCGATTTCAAGAAAGACGTCAGATAAGTTGATTAAACTTTGCTGAAACTTTGAATTGTTATAAAATTTGATTCGCACCTCATTTCACTTTATTTAATGCTATATATATATATATATATATATATATATATGTATATATGTGTGTGGGGGGGTATATATATTTATATATATATATATATATATATATATATATATATATATATATATATATATATATATATATATAATGAAGAAGAATGGAAAGGAATTAGAGAAGCAAAAGTCAAATCATAATTCAATTCAATTGCTCAGAGCAAGGCATATTCCGCAAAAAAGGCAATTTATTCAAGTTAAATTTTCCTTAAGCCAGGCTTTTTAAAGATCAAAATCTTATCATCAGAGGAAGTCGCTGGGATAGATAAGTTGGCATTCTTTCCATTCTTCTTCATTCTACCTGCTTTATCCTGGATATTGAGCTATATACTCTTCACAATAGGTTTCACTTTTCCTAAAAGTTCGCTTTTAGTACACCACTTTATATATATATATATATATATATATATATATATATATATATATATATATATATATATATATATTTCAATTTTGAATTTTAAATATAATTTTTTTATAACAAAAAGTTTTATAATAGCTCAAAAGTGTATGCCTAGAGCTTTAAAAACTAGTTAAATATTACAGAAACCACATCAACGTATGCAACAAATTCTCTTAAATTCACCAAATAATCGATTTTCATTCGCATTATCATCAAGGTACGCATCGAAACGCATGAGGCATTTATTTTTCTTATTATTTTATTTAAAAAGATAATTTTTAAAAATATTTTTTATTCTTAATTTTAAATATTTAATGTTAAATTTTTAAATTTTATCCCTATTTTTGGACTTTATTAAGCTTTTTAATCTCACATATCTCCCCCTAACACAAAATTTAGACGATTCTAATTTAAACTTCAAAGCAAGACCCTCTATTTTCTCTACTAAGTGACAACAAAACTGAAGATAACGGAAAGGTTAACATCTTCTGAGCTTGAAACCGATGGTACTGATGCTGTACTGATTTTCTGTACCGAATTATAAATAAATATTACGCTCTTAATTTTGATTTCTCAATTAATTGAGCACTCTGCTGGGATGTTCCACCAAGAAGTTTAAAAATTAATATATATGTATAATAAATATTTGTTTTTGTATATATATATATATATGTGTGTGTGAATTTTTGAATAAACAATATTGCATTATTTGAACCTACATACGATAGCGTTTCGAGCTTTCGCTCTCATCAGTGCCGAAATAATAATCCCGGATAGTCACACTATTCGAACCCCTGCCACAGAGTCCACCTAGACTCGGTAAGCAAGCACTGTAACCATAAGGCCACCTGACATTAACACATTTAAGAAGGCAATTTAAGTTCTATTCATGCGAAGGGCGGCATATATAGAAAGACTGAATAAAGATTCTACGAACGTTGTCGGAATATGTCTTATAGCTACGTGTCAGTCTATTTTTAACTTCCCCGAACAGGGCTCAACTTTAATGTTATTAAAAGGGCTTATAATATTAATTTTTAAATAAATAATATTAAATCATATATATATATATATATATATATATATATATAATGTTAAATTATATATATATATATATATATATATAGTGTTATAATGGAATAATTCCAGGAAGAAATCCGGGTAAGAGAGCTCAATGTGGTAAACAGAGCAATAATAACGTAAAATATAATAACACGAAATTACATGATTGTCGATGCAATAATTTATTTCAACCTTGCGGTTTTATTCAAGCATCCAACTTAACAATTACATTTTTGATACTGATAGAAAATTGAATTATCCTCGGCACTTCAAATACAATCAGAGGGAGTAGTGGTAGCAGCCAGTCTGAACACCCAACACAGAGCGAGTAGGAATTAACATCTTATATTTAACTAAATTAATCTAAGGGAATCTTATGGTTTTTTTTGTTTATTTTTATTAAATAATAACGTCTGAGTTAAGCGCACATATTCTTTCTACATATCCGAACTGGTGACATACGCCTCCATACATACGCACACATATACCTATTCTTAACATCACACACACACAATTTTTGGCATATATATATATATATATATATATATATATATATATATATATATATATATATATATATATATATATATATATATATATATATATATTGAAATCGCTTCAGACAAGGCATGAAGCTATTTGATGTAAGGAGCTAAAAGATACTACTTCAAGGTTAAATGCTAGCAAACAATAAGTGTAAGATGGATAGAATCAATTCTTCCCCCTTTGTCAGAAACCTCGTTCATGGAATGTGAAGACTAAAAGACATAACGAGGGAAGCGAGAGTTACAGACTGGCGACAGTAAATCCAAGGTCCACTTTCTACTCTGTTAATAATAATATATATATATATATATATATATATATATATATATATATATATATATATATATATATGATAGTTTTATTTACACAGACATGTACAAAATCTGCGACACTGGCATGTCGATGTTATCGATCAACAGTTACTATAAACTGAGATCTCATCAGGCAGAGTTAGAATCCGATCTTAACCTCAGATCATATTTGGAGAGAATGAAGTGGAGGGGTAGAGACAGAGAAGAAGAAGGAAAGAAATTTAACATTTCAAAAATTAAAGCCGTTAAAAAAAAATATATATATATATTGTATAGTTAGGCAATATTCCTTCTTTTATACATATCTGGTTGAACAGGAGTGCCAACTTCTGTTTGTTCCTGTTTTGATCCAATCTTTCTATTCGTCGAACAATAGATCTTGTACTATTAACCAAGGAGTGTAGGAAATCTCCATATTTGACGCAAACGTTTTCGACCATCATTGGTCGTCTTCAGGCGGATGATTGATAAATGCAAAATAAAATTGGTGAATTTATTTAAAAGGACGTTTCCATGTGATTAAAAACATAAAATCATTCAACAGCATTTCAAAACGCCTTCGCACCCCTCATAACGGGCATGCTTAATGTTGGTCTTTTTTAATTGAATGAACAACGCTTCCATTATGGGGAGGCAAATACCGCAAAATGATGCAGCAAGAATGGATGTGCTACCGGTTAAGATATTTATATATATATATATATATATATATATATATATTTATATATATATATATATGTGTGTGTGTGTATGTGTGTGTATGTGTGTGTGTTCGTGTGTGTATTTAAACAGCATTTTCTCATTTATGCAAACAGTGTTAAAAATAATTAATGTTCCATAGGTTACACAGGTTTCATGAACGTTTTCGATTCCTCGTCGAATTTCAATCCTCAACGACTTCCTGGAACAATGCGAAAGACGTTCTATTCGCGTTTCTCCGCCGTCTTTTTAAAATTCTCTTCTTTCTCCAGCTCTTGACACCCGAGGATGATTCGATGAAAAATCGAAAACGTTCGTAAAACCTGTGAAACCTATGAAACATTTATTAAATTTTTTTATTATTTTAATACAAAAATAACCATCAGAAGAATTGAAAAAATAAAAAAAGGTATAATTAAACAGACGAATGCTGTTATTTTTAACAAGGTTTTCATATATATACATAACTTCTTTGTAAAATGGTAGGAAAAATCCCAGCAGAGTGCTCGATTAATTAAGAATTAAAGTTAAAAATTAAAGAGCATAATATTTATTTATTTTGGTACAGATAAATTAGTACAACATTCGTACCGTCGGTTTCAAGCACGGAAGGTTTTACCAATCCGGCTCTCTTCAGCTTCTGTTGTCATCTCTGTCAACAGAAGCTGAAGAG
>OY744554.1:35000970-35033470 GCA_963556195.1 Sepiola atlantica
TAAAGGGTGAGAAGGCAAAGCCTGTGAGGGTGCACCTCCTAGAACTGCACAGAACAAACCCATAAACTGGCGTAAATCAAGCCCCGAAGGCCAAAACGATACCGATCTATAGGGTGTAGTATCCATCGGAACAGATATTACACTTTGATCTCAACAAAAAGGCCAAGAAGACGTTTTATTTATCTACCTCCCACAAGGTAAGATGTAACACAAGGTCGGGAAAGTGGGATTAGATAAGCCAGCGCTCGAGAGGTGAGCACTCTGGCCATTTAAAAATTGCCTGGGCAGCTCCGTCCGCATTCCCCGGTAGGGGCGTCTCAGACAGTAAGCAATAAACTTACTCCTCCCCAAAGCCTGAGAGGGTGGACCTCCTAGAACTGCACAGGACAAACCCATAGACCGACGGAAATCAAGCCCCGAAGGCCAAGATGATACCTGTCTATAGGGTGTAGTATCCATCGGAACAGATACTACACTTTGATCTCAACCAAAAGGCGAAGAAGACGTCATAAGAGCGTTCAACTTAATGAAAGGAACGATGCATTTATAGCTAGCGACGTCATGCTGTATTAATACTACACTTACAGTGCCCATCTAGAGAGTTTTCTAGGGGCTACAAATAATAAATATTTCTTTTTGTTTATTATCTATGTACGTATACGTTTCGTCCTTTTTAATCGGAACTCATCAGCACACATATATATATATATATATATATATATATATATATATATATATATATATATATATATATATATATATATATATATATATAAGTGTTACTACAGAAAAAATAAAAAAAATACAATGTCTGTTTACCATGATTATGGTTTGTTAAAACCGAAAATTTGGAATTATAAAAAAAAAATTTTAATGATTAAATAAATTTTCATTTATTGATATGAATTCACGCGTCTGTTAACTGGTTTCTCAAAGAAATTTTCAAATATATCTACTAACGACGCTTTTAAAACTGTAGTAACACTTATATTATTGACCTCAGGCCAACTAGGGCTTTAACTACATCAACCGGACATATAAATTAAAAATTTAAAAAAATAACTCCCAAATAACATCGGAGGAGATCGTAAAGCTTCGGCGACGCCGGCAGATCTTTACCACGAAAAGAAAAAAAAATACAATGTCTGTTTACCATGATTATGGTTTGTTTAAACCGAAAATTTGGAATTCTAAAAAAAGGAAAAAAAATTATTAAATAAATTTTCATTTATTGATATGAAATCACGCGTCTGTCATCTGGTTTCTCAAAGAAATTTTCAAAAATATATATATATATATATATATACATATATATATATATATATATATATATATATATATATAGAGAGAGAGAGAGAGAGAGAGAGAGAGAGAGAGAGAGAGGGAGAGAGAGGGAGAGAGAGAGAATTATTTTATATTAAAGCCTATCGTAATAGGAATATGCTTTCTACATACATACTAATTTTGGTACCCTAACCCTTAAAAAAGGTGCTTATGTATCGTAGGGCCGAAAAAAAACAACTTTAATTTTGAAGTTTCAAATAAGGGGGAGATAACTCAAACGTTTTCAACCAAGGTTTGGATGTTAAAGCTCTGAACTCGCAAGATATTTTATATTTAACCAAAGATAGGACACTGGAATGAGAATTATTTTCGAACAAATTGCAGAATTTTGCACAGTGCAAAAGTTTTTAAAAATTTGTTTCTCTTGTTTCATGTTTTTTTTCCTTCCATTTACGTATTTTTTTAAAAATGTCTTCTTCTTTGATAATTTATTTTAATAAATCATTTTATTTTTCATTGGTGCCGAATGCCATAAAGCGTGGTGATGGTTTTATTACTAAATTATCCTTTTTTTACGTATGCATTGTTAAAACTTTATTTTACATTAATTACAAAAGTAAAATCCATTTTAAGATAAAACCGTGGTTGAAACCTTTGAGTTATCTCCCCATTATTTGACTCTTCAAAGATATTTTGTTCGGCCCTACGGTACCCTAATTTTAAATTCTTCCTGAATTTTATTAGAATCTATTACCCTCCACTATATAATACCATGTTTTCATCGGATTTTTCCAACAACTACTTACATTCTGCTTATATTGAAACATTTTTAAAACTACTTTTGCTTCAAGCATGACTAAAAATTGTGTCGTACATTTATAGACATTATTACGTACCGATAATTAGCAAATTATCGAGTTTTCTTTCTTTCTGGGGATAAGAGTAAATTCTTTGAAAATCCATGGACATTCTCCAATTTTTTATTCCTTGTTTAAACACCTGATGATTATAATAAACTACATTATTTCAGTATTTCCTATATAAAAATATATATATATATATATATATATATATATATATGTATATATATATAATTTAAATACTGTATATTACATAATTCAGCAATGTACCGCGGTTTCATCCAAAAGTGCAGATTTAGACATCGTTTTCTGTCATTGTTGACGCCATTCCCTGTCGGGCGTGACTACAATCGTTTCAGCTTGCCGATGATTCTACTGGGCACGGAGATTTACTAAAGATGTCTAAACCTGCCCTTTTGGATGAAACCGCGGTACATTGCTGAATTATGTAATATACAGTATCTAAATAAATTATATTAGCTCTCTTATATGATCGAGCACTTTATTTGATTTCTTTTCATATACAACCTGACACACTATATATATATATATATATATATATATATATATATATATATATATATATATATATATATATATGCCACTATTAAATGCCCGAAATACTTTTCCTTCATTGTCGCCTTTTCTGCTGCCACTTCCTTAATTCGCTTCGTCGTTTCTTACTCCTGCCGCCGTCGCCTTGACTATTACTGTCTTTCTTCCTTTCCATGGCCGTTGTGGTGGTTCGTCTAGTAGCTTCCTCAGTGTAGCTATCTGAAATAAACTCGTCCCTTCACAGAAAACTGTAAAAAAAACTTCGCTATGAGTTTTTTTTACCTTTTTTTTTATCATACTGAAGAGATACAACTAACATTGCTTAACTATCTTATTAGCGATAAATGGGTGGACACAGCGAACAGACATCTTGGGTGGGGGACATTTATACTTAAAATAGACAACTCAAATGAGAAAGAGACTAGATTTCACTTAACATTGCTTCATTATTTTATTAGCGATAAATGGGTGGACGCAGCGAACAGACATCTTGGGTGGGGGACATTTATACTAAAAATAGACAACTCACATGAGAGAGAAACTAGATTTCACTTAACATTGCTTCACTATTTTATTAGCGATAAATGGGTGGACGCAGCGAACAGACATCTTGGGTGGGGGACATTTATACTTAAAAGAGACAACTCACATGAGAGAGAGACTAGATTTCACTTAACATTGCTTCACTATTTTATTAGCGATAAATGGGTGGACGCAGCGAACAGACATCTTGGGTGGGGGACATTTATACTTAAAATAGACAACTCACATGAGAAAGAGACTAGATTTAACTTAACATTGCTTCACTATCTTATTAGCGATAAATGGGTGGACACAGCGTACAGACATCTTGGGTGGGGGACATTTATACTTAAAATAGACAACTCAAATGAGAAAGAGACTAGATTTAACTTAACATTGCTTCACTATCTTATTAGCGATAAATGGGTGCACACAACGAACAGATATCTTGGGTGGGGGACATTTATACTAAAAATAGATAACTTACATGAGAGAGAGACTAGATGTAACTTAACATTGCTTCACTATTTTATTAGCGATAAATGGGTGGACACAACGAACAGACATCTTGGGTGGGGGACATTTATACTAAAAATAGATAACTTACATGAGAGAGAGACTAACTTCTTAACTAATTGGTTACAGGGGATAAATGGGTGGGCATAGCCAACAAAGTTCTTAAGAGGGGGGATTTTCGCCTTTCGGCGATTTTCAAAGTTGTCCTTTCAATTATTACAGCATTATTGGCGACTGTCCCGCGTTCGTTCTATGGACAAACTGAAAACTAACACTTTTGTTTCCTCTCAACTTTACAAACAAACGTGACGTCATTACTGTACTTTCCTCTCGTGTCTCTTTCCTGTTTGAACCCCCTGACCTCATGCTGTATGTTTGACCTCCCAGTTCACCTATCTATGATGAAGTCTTTGCGAGCGATTCTGTGTTGAAGATTTCGTATCGCTTCGACCTGCACGTAGCTCGACCCTTGTCAAAATTAACACTAGCTGATTTACTCGCTATCCGACATCGATCCACCCATAATGTAATGGGTAAAAAAGTAAATTTTACTGTATTTGATAACAGTTATTTGTTATTGTTGTGGACCCGTTTAGGGGTAACAACAATGAAATAAAAGAACAGGTTTAGAGATAATAATACTGAATTGTATTGAACAGAGAAATTATACACAAGTCAGTGTTGCCAGTGCTAGTGCCTAAATGTGCCTACCAATGTTCTCCCGGCAAAGCCGGTATTTATGGTAGCCGGTTGCTACCATTTAGTTATTATTAAAGGGTAGGTAGGTCACCCACAACACCCCCTTCCAAAACTCATTCCCTCGGAATCTCAAGGTATATCTTTTTCCTAGGATTCACCTCGAAACTCCCGGTTAATTTACGTTTTCTTGAAGAACGTCTCTGTTCCGGAGGCGTTTTTGGTGTTGGCAGCTCAAATGCGTCGTATAGATCTTTCATGATGGTCTCACTCTGATCCGATGGGCCTTCCCCTGGGTCGCCCGACATGCGACGACGCATTTGGTTAATGTGTTTTTTTACAGGTGCCTCTCAGACCATCGACAATGTACACCATCCGTCCCAATCTTTTTTGTATATTCCCACTTCCCACACGGTATATTTCGTTTGTTTTCTAGTTATCGGCTGTTAACTATACTACACGTTTGCCAAAATACGGTTATAGACACAATTATTTTATTATAATGTATAAAGAATTGATCATTAAAATGTATGAAATGATATAAAAACTTAAAAACCAAACGTGGAATGTTGACAATCAACTTAATTAACTTGTATTAAGACTGAAAAAAAGAAATGTAAAGCTAGAAATTGATTACTAATGAATCGTTAGTAAAAATGGCATTAATTTGAATGGAAGGAAAAAAATCCTATAATGACAAATGTTGAACAATGGCGTTTAAATGATTGAGTATTTGTTATATTCGTTAACAATGTGTTAAATTGTCCCTTTGTTATGTAAATTTCTACATCGACGAAATAACCTACGGTATCTTAGTATGTTTTTATCTATCTATCTATCTATCTATCTATCTATCTATCTATATATATATATATATATAGTCATCCATATACAGACTGTATGTATATATAGTCATCCATATACAGACTGTTTCGCTGTATCCAGCTCTTCAGTGTGGCTAGACCAGCTAGTGCCTCAAGTATATATATTGGGGCATGTCTTCTCTATAGCCTATTCGTTGAAGAAGAGACGCTACTAGTCTTTCTCTACTCCATCGTTTTTTTCTCATGGCATGATAGGTGTGCTCCAATCTATAGTTCCCCCTGTAACAAATTCACAAAAAAAACTCGTCTAGCTAAAACCACTGTAAATAATTGTTCTTTTTTTCTTCTGTGTACCTAAAACTAAACGGAACTTCCATGAACAAGGTTTGTTTCCAAGAATTAACAACTTGTGTTACACATATAACAGGGCTGCTTCCCAACTAACTGCAACATGGTCGTTTTCAAGTCTAATATTAAAAAATTCTAGTTGAGCCGTTCTTACATAATCAAATTCTGCGCTGTTTCAACCATCGTCTCTAAACAAGGTGTATGTAACACAATACCACAGGGCTACTTCCCAGCTAACTACAACATGGTTGTTTTCAAGTCTAATAATAACAAGCTTGTGGGAGTAAGATAAAAACTGGCCTTGTGCCTAACTCCTGGAGAGGAGTAAATCAATACTTGCCTCCCCACGAGGGCAGAGTGACACACAAATCAGTTTTTAGTGTGGGGAAAATCCAGCTACCCCAAAAGGAGCATTCTGGATTGGGACAAAAAAAAACATTGCCTCAGTCTAAAAGGAGTTATATTTTAGTGACCGATTGGGGGGGGGGTAGACGTCTTCCGGTTGCTCGGGACGTCCTCTCTTGCTGAAGTCTTGCCGGGAAAATAGTTTATTACAGATCACACTTCTCACCTGTGACGTCACAGCCATAGGAGACCTCAAGATGCAACGTAAATTTCTCAATTATTGTAAATATATTTTTCTTTCTTTTTTCTTTCCTTTTTTTTTTTTTATTATTCATTCTTTCTTTTTATTATGATTTCCATCCTTTTTTTTTGCTATTTTTTCTTTTCTTTTCCTTCTTTTTTGCTTTGTCTATTTCTTTTTTTTTCTTTCTATCTTTACTTCTTTTCTTTTTTTTTTTCTTTTTTTCTTTTTTTTTCTTTCTATCTTTACTTCTTTTCTTTTTTCTTTTTATCTTTTTTTTTTCTTCTTTCTATCTTTACTTCTTTTCTTTTTTCTTTTTTCTTTTTTTTTCTTTTTTTCTTTTTTACTTCTTTCTATCTTTACTTCTTTTCTTTTTTCTTTTTTTCTTTTTTTTTCTTTTTTTACTTTTTTTCTTCTTTCTATCTTTACTTCTTTTCTTTTTTTCTTTTCTTTTTCTTTTTTTCTTTTTTTTTCTTTCCTTCATTCTTCCATTGTTTTTCTTCCTTTCTTTGTTATTCCTGTTTACGTTCCTTCTTCCTTTTTCGTTTTGTTTCCTTTTTTCTTTCCGTATTCCTTTCTTTCCTTCTTATTTATTTCCTTCTTTCTTTCTTTCTTTCTTTTTTGGCTTTCTTTCTCTTTTCTTTCTTTCCGTATTACTTTCAGTACATCTTTTTTATTTCTTCCTTCCTTTCTATACGTCTTCTTTCATTCTTCCTTTTTCTCTCTCTCTCTCTCTCTTTCTCATTTTCTCTTTCTCTCTCTTTTTGTTTTCCTCGTTTCATTTCTTTTTGCCCCCCCCCCTGTACATTATCCTTTCGTTTTTTCTATGTGTCTTTCTTTTCTGGTCCCTTTTTTCCCTCTTGTTTTCCTTACGTCTCTCTTCTCTCTTTCTTTCCGTCCTTCTTTCTTTCTTTTTCCTTTTTTCTTCCCCCTTCTTTTCTTTACGTCTCTCTTCTTTCTATATTCGCCATTTTTCTCTTCCATTCCTTTTTGTTTTCTTTCTTTCCATCTGCTTTTCTTTTTCTGTTCTTTACGTCTCTCTTCTCTCTTCTATTCCTTCTTTCCCCCACTTTGACACCTCTTAAAATATGTTGGTTTAAGTAGAAACACGAAAAGAATCCATGGAATTTTACATTTCCTAACCACCATTGTTTCCATACGGATTCAACTAAACTGTTTAGGGAATCACTTGTTTCTGCTTGGGACATTTTTTTATTATTTTCTAAATCAAAATATCTGTTTGATTCTAATGCATACTAGTTGGGGTACACATCACCGGACAGATTCATATAAATGAGGTGTTAGACCCTTAATATTTCATGTTTATGACACTATTGGGAGCCCTCACTTACTAGATTCTATACTATTACCCATGTGTTAGAGAAAAAAAACAAAAATAATTGAATCATTTTTAATTCTTAACTCTATAATAAAGAAGAATGTGTATATATATATATATAAATAAAGTCGGATATATATATATATATATATATATATAAATATGGTATGGTAGTTTTGTTTTACGGCATATCAACCCTTTTTGGGTTATTTAATGCCGAATCTGGTCTTGTTTTCTTCTCTTTTTTGTTTCTTTCCCCTTTTAATATCTGTTTCTATTTAACCCATAGTTGGGACCCTAACAGGTACTACCACTCCGGGTCAGGTTGGACCTGGGAGCAATGGTAATTAAGAGGAGGCTCCACATTCCCCAAAGTCCGTAAGCCGGATCTCACCATCGGATGTAGTTTAAGGTCATATCCAGGACCGGGAGTAGGGTAGGAAAAATAAAAATAAAAAAGGGGAGGGAGAAAGGGAGAGGGGCTGTTGTTTTTGTTTTTGGTTTTGTAGAACATAATTAAGTTTTACAAAAAAACAAAAAAAAAAAAACCACAACAAAAAACGTCAATGTAGGTGAATTTCGTCTCAGGGAGCCACAGGGCAGCCTGATCTGGCATCACCAGTATATAAATATATATATATATATATATATATATATATATATATATATATATATATATATATATATATATATAAATAAATAAAGTCGGATATATATATATATATATATATATATATATATATATATATATATATATATATATATATATATATATGAGAAAAAAGAAACAATGTTTCAGACAATATGTAAAAATAAAAATGGAAAAATGATAAGCAATTCAACAACTAACAAAAATAAACTCAAAAACTCATGTTGTATAGTTCTGCCGAAATATTTCGGTCGTTAAAATACGGCCATTATCAATCGGTTGGTAAACTTTATTAAATTTGAAAACTTTTCCGTTTTAAAATAAAGTTTACCAACCGATTGATAATGGTCGTATTTTAACGACCGAAATATTTCGGCAGAACTATACAACATGAGCTTTTGAGTTTATTTTTGTTAGTTGCTGAATTGCTTATCCTTTTTCCATTTTTATTTTTACATATATATATATATATATATATATATATAGTAAGCTATAAAAATATATTTATGGCAATTGAGCTACACAGAGGCTCCCGCGTTTCTTCCCCGGGAAGAATCTTCAGGCTAAAATGCATGGAGTTATTTTTGCCGGGTGTTTGTATATACACGGCTAGCTAGTTAACCAATAAGACTCTTTGTTGTTCTCTAACCCAATCGTTGGGCTCCCCACGAACAAATGTCCGGTTAGTGTTACTTCCTATATCTTGTTCTATTGCTCTGTTTTTAATAGAGTGGCCTATATCTTGCTTCTTTGTTTTGTCAATATAATGGGTGAACTTATTTTAACACGTTGTTCATTTTATTTTTATTTTAGTTTTTAAAGTGTTAGTTGTTAGTTTAGAAATAGAAATAAAATTAAACAATTTTTAGTATTCTATAGTAAAGAGGAATATATATATATATATATATATATATATATATATATATATATATATATATATATATATATATATATGTAGTATTAACACAGCATGACGTCGCTAGCTATAAATGCATCGTTCCTTTCATTAAGTTGAACGCTCTTATGACGTCAACCAGCCGAATAAAGTGTTAAAATTATCACTATTTATTTAGCTATTCAGCGGTGGCTGAGTGGTTCTAGATGTCGATAAGGCCTTAAAAAAATTTAGCAATTTTCTTTTTTTTCTACCCGCCGCTTTTAATTGATAATTATATATATATATATATATATATATATATATATATATATATATATATATATATACGAGGCCTGTCTAAAACGTATCCGACCTTAGGACAGATTTTTAAAAATGTCAACTACGTGACGATGTTGGGACCCTAATCCCTTTCAAAGCAGGCCTCTTGCGCTTGCACAAACTTACCCCACCGATCCATCCACTGCCGAAAATATATCTAGAAGTCTTCTTTTAGAATTGTGTCGGAGGTTACATCGGCCGAAACGTTGTGAGAATAATATTCAAGATGAGAACAGTAGTCCGAATAATCGAAATGATACGAATTATCAATCTTCATCTAAAAAATTCCGAAACAATTTAGCTGAGTGTTATTGTTTACGTTACTAAGCATTAGTTTTATTATTTCGTAAACTATGTAATTAGGTAGTAAATAGTTAATTAATTAATGTTTTTTTAATTCGTTAAAGAATTATATAATTAGGTAGTAAATAGTTAATTAATTAATGTTTTTTTTAATTCGTTAAAGAATTATATAATTAGGTAGTAAATAGTTAATTAATTGATGTTTTTTTAATTCGTTAAAGAATTATATAATTAGGTAGTAAATAGTTAATTAATTAATGTTTTTTTAATTCGTTAAAGAATTATATAATTAGGTAGTAAATAGTTAATTAATTAATGTTTTTTTAATTCGTTAAAGAATTATATAATTAGGTAGTAAATAGTTAATTAATTAATGTTTTTTTAATTCGTTAAAGAATTATATAATTAGGTAGTAAATAGTTAATTAATTAGTTTTTTTAATTCGTTAAAGAATTATATAATTAGGTAGTAAATAGTTAATTAATTAGTTTTTTTAATTCGTTAAAGAATTATATAATTAGGTAGTAAATAGTTAATTAATTAATTTTTTTTAATTCGTTAAAGAATTATATAATTAGGTAGTAAATAGTTAATTAATTAATGTTTTTTTAATTCGTTAAAGAATTATATAATTAGGTAGTTAATAGTTAATTAATTAATGTTTTTTTTAATTCGTTTAAGAATTATATAATTAGGTAGTAAATAGTTAATTAATTAATGTTTTTTTTAATTCGTTAAAGAATTATATAATTAGGTAGTAAATAGTTAATTAATTAATGTTTTTTTTAATTCGTTAAAGAATTACATAATTAGGTAGTAAATAGTTAATTAATTAATGTTTTTTTAATTCGTTAAAGAATTATATAATTAGGTAGTAAATAGTTAATTAATTAATGTTTTTTTAATTCGTTAAAGAATTATATAATTAGGTAGTAAATAGTTAATTAATTAATGTTTTTTTAATTCGTTAAAGAATTATATAATTAGGTAGTAAATAGTTAATTAATTAGTTTTTTTAATTCGTTAAAGAATTATATAATTAGGTAGTAAATAGTTAATTAATGTTTTTTTTAATTCGTTAAAGAATTATATAATTAGGTAGTAAATAGTTAATTAATTAATGTTTTTTTTCATTCGTTAAAGAATTATATAATTAGGTAGTAAATAGTTAATTAATTAATGTTTTTTTAATTCGTTAAAGAATTATATAATTAGGTAGTAAATAGTTAATTAATTAATGTTTTTTTAATTCGTTAAAGAATTATATAATTAGGTAGTAAATAGTTAATTAATTAATGTTTTTTTAATTCGTTAAAGAATTATATAATTAGGTAGTAAATAGTTAATTAATGTTTTTTTTAATTCGTTAAAGAATTATATAATTAGGTAGTAAATAGTTAATTAATTAATGTTTTTTTAATTCGTTAAAGAATTATATAATTAGGTAGTAAATAGTTAATTAATTAATGTTTTTTTTTAATTCGTTAATGCATTATATAATTAGGTAGTTAATAGTTAATTAATTAATGTTTTTTTTAATTCGTTAAAGAATTATATAATTAGGTAGTAAATAGTTAAGTAATTAATGTTTTTTTTAATTCGTTAAAGAATTATATAATTAGGTAGTAAGTAGATAATTAATTAATGTTTTTTTAAATTCGTTAAAGAATTATATAATTAGGTAGTAAATAGTTAATTAATTAATGTTTTTTTAATTCGTTAAAGAATTATATAATTAGGTAGTAAATAGTTAAGTAATTAATGTTTTTTTAATTCGTTAAAGAATTATATAATTAGGTAGTAAATAGTTAATTAATTAATGTTTTTTTTAATTCGTTAAAGAATTATATAATTAGGTAGTAAATAGTTAATTAATTAATGTTTTTTTAATTCGTTAAAGAATTATATAATTAGGTAGTAAATAGTTAATTAATTAATGTTTTTTTAATTCGTTAAAGAATTATATAATTAGGGTAGTAAATAGTTAATTAATTAATGTTTTTTTTAATTCGTTAAAGAATTATATAATTAGGTAGTAAATAGTTAATTAATTAATGTTTTTTAATTCGTTAAAGAATTATATAATTAGGTAGTAAATAGTTAATTAATTAATGTTTTTTTAATTCGTTAAAGAATTATATAATTAGGTAGAAAATAGTTAATTAATTATTTTTTTTTATTATTCGTTAAAGAATTATATAATTAGGTAGTAAATAGTTAATTAATTAGTTTTTTTAATTCGTTAAAGAATTATATAATTAGGTAGTAAATAGTTAATTAATTAATGTTTTTTTAATTCGTTAAAGAATTATATAATTAGGTAGTAAATAGTTAATTAATTAATGTTTTTTTAATTCGTTAAAAAATTATATAATTAGGTAGTAAATAGTTAATTAATTAATGTTTTTTTAATTCGTTAAAGAATTATATAATTAGGTAGTAAATAGTTAATTAATTAATGTTTTTTAATTCGTTAAAGAATTATATAATTAGGTAGTAAATAGTTAATTAATTAATGTTTTTTTTTAATTCGTTAATAAATTATATAATTAGGTAGTAAATAGTTAATTAATTAATGTTTTTTTTAATTCCGTTAAAGAATTATATAATTAGGTAGTAAATAGTTAATTAATTAATGTTTTTTTAATTCGTTAAAGAATTATATAATTAGGTAGTAAATAGTTAATTAATTAATGTTTTTTTAATTCGTTAAAGAATTATATAATTAGGTAGTAAATAGTTAATTAATTAGTTTTTTTAATTCGTTAAAGAATTATATAATTAGGTAGTAAATAGTTAATCAATTAATGTTTTTTTTAATTCGTTAAAGATTTATATAATTAGGTAGTAAATAGTTAATTAATTAATGTTTTTTTAATTCGTTAAAGAATTATATAATTAGGTAGTAAATAGTTAATTAATTAATGTTTTTTTTAATTCGTTAATAAATTATATAATTAGGTAGTAAATAGTTAATTAATTAATGTTTTTTTTAATTCCGTTAAAGAATTATATAATTAGGTAGTAAATAGTTAATTAATTAATGTTTTTTTAATTCGTTAAAGAATTATATAATTAGGTAGTAAATAGTTAATTAATTAATGTTTTTTTAATTCGTTAAAGAATTATATAATTAGGTAGTAAATAGTTAATTAATTAATGTTTTTTTTAATTCGTTAAAGATTTATATAATTAGGTAGTAAATAGTTAATTAATTAATGTTTTTTTAATTCGTTAAAGAATTATATAATTAGGTAGTAAATAGTTAATTAATTAATGTTTTTTTAATTCGTTAAAGAATTATATAATTAGGTAGTAAATAGTTAATTAATTAATGTTTTTTAATTCGTTAAAGAATTATATAATTAGGTAGTAAATAGTTAATTAATTAATGTTTTTTTTAATTCGTTAATAAATTATATAATTAGGTAGTAAATAGTTAATTAATTAATGTTTTTTTTAATTCCGTTAAAGAATTATATAATTAGGTAGTAAATAGTTAATTAATTAATGTTTTTTTAATTCGTTAAAGAATTATATAATTAGGTAGTAAATAGTTAATTAATTAATGTTTTTTTAATTCGTTAAAGAATTATATAATTAGGTAGTAAATAGTTAATTAATTAGTTTTTTTAATTCGTTAAAGAATTATATAATTAGGTAGTAAATAGTTAATTAATTAATGTTTTTTTTAATTCGTTAAAGATTTATATAATTAGGTAGTAAATAGTTAAGTAGGACTTGTTTAATGCTTTTTAATTCTTTAAAGAATATTTTTCACCATTGCTATTTGATATCGATGTGAACATTGACTTTTATAATTTAGGATGCATGAGTTAATACTTGTAGTTGTTTTATGAATACATCGTTTTTAGAGTCAACGAGTACATATTAAAAAGTAATACAACTCTTCCTCTCTCTCTCTCTCTCTCTCTCTCACTCTCTCACACTCTCTCACACACTCTCACATTCTCTCTCTCTCTCTCTCTCTCTCTCTCTCTCTCACACACACTCTCCCTAACGTTCTTATGACCTCAAGCTACCGCATAAAGTGTTAAAATTATCACCGTTTATTCGCTGTTCAACATGGGCCGAGTGGTTCAGGCGTCGGGATTTAAGTTGTAAAAATACTTGTAATCCGGGGTTTCGAATCGCATGACCGGTAGTGAATAGTCATACCTCTATGCTGATGAGTCTCGATTATAAAGGACGAAACGTATACGTACATAGATAATAAACAATAACAAATATTTATTATTATTTGTCGCTCCTCGAAAAACCCGTCTAGAAGAACACTGTACGTGTAGTATTAACACAGCATGACGTCACTAGCTTTAAAATGTATCGTTCCTTATATTAAGTAGAACCCTCTTATGACGTCAAGCCGTCGTAATAAGTGTTAAAATTATCACCGTTTATTCGATATACAACTTGGCCGAGTGGTTCAGGCGTCGGGATTTTAGTTGTAAAAATACTCGTAATCCGGGGTTTCGAATCGCATGACCGGTAGTGAATAGTCATATCTCTATGCTGATGAGTCCCGATTATAAAGAACGAAACGTATACGTACATACATAATAAACAATAACAAATATTTATTATGTATATATATATATATATATATGTATATATATATATATATATATATATATATATATATATATATATATATATATATATATGTTGTATATTATTATGATTTGTAGTAGTGTTTTTTTAAGTTTCGAATCATTGGTTTTCTTTGTTCATCAACGATGTAATTGGAAAATTCATTGTTTTATATTTTTTAGTTCGCTGAAAAAAAAATATTATCCAATTTAATTTATTTTATTTCCACCATTAACTAAATTACCTAAACCTGAAATCCAGGTAATAGTTTCTGAAAATTATTATATTCCCCCTTTCCAAGTCCCTCTAATTCTTCACAACATGCCATCACACTCACTTCATACCTTCTCTTATTTATTGCATCCGGCCCCCTACCCTTTAACCTGTAATCTAGCTACCCGGTCCAATTAGGTGACTCGTATCGAACCTTGAAATAGATTGACGTATTAGCTTCTGTTTAAAATATTATTTTAAATTTGATTATGTGATCCTTTCAGTTTTGAATCTTGTGTTTTCCTTCTTCTTCTTCTTCTTTTTCTTCTTTTTCTTCTTCTTCTTCTTCTTCTTCTTCTTCTTCTTCCTTCTCTATGAACAATTAAAATCAGCCCGATGAGATTGTAGCTTTTTAGGGTTAAAAGTTCACCGTTTTTTGCCACCAACTTTTTCCTGGATTTACCGTCTTTTATAAATGCTGCTCCAATTTTTACATACATAATAAACAATAACAAATATATATATATATATATATATATATATATATATATATATATATATATATATATATATATATATATATATATATATATATGTGTGTGTGTGTATATATATATATATATTAGCATAATATTAGTATGTTGATATTTATATCGATATATGAACGATAGGTTTATATTAAATAAACATAAAAAAGAACCCCCCCCCCAAATGCAATTGTAATAAACCTATAATTTCAGCTTTCCAACGTAAAGCATTTACTCGATGCCAAAGATTATATCGACGTTCATGTAGATTGTATTCCCCATGCGGCCACCTGCGACCGTCCAGGCTCTCCTCGACTCGATACAAGCCAACTATTTTGTCACACTGAATTGTCACGTACTTTGACAACAACAACAAAACAATGGCTGTGGTGTATATAAAATACACACACGCACACATACATATATATATATATATATATATATATATACATGTAAAAATAAAAATGGAATAAAGGATAAGCAATTCAACAACTAACAAAAATAAACTAAAAAAACTCATGTTGTAATGTTCTGCCGAGATATTTCGGTCGTTATGATACGGCCATTTTCGTTCGGTTGGTAAACTTTATTGAAAAACGGAAAAGTTTTCAAATTTGTACAAAGAATGCGATTGGAAGAAATTGTCACGTGCAGAGAACAACAAAAAGGGGGTAGGGACGCGAGGAATGTTATGAAAAGAGAAAGAAAAAGAAGATGAAGAAGAAGAAGAAGAAGAAGAAGAAGAAGAAGAAGAAGAAGAAGAAGAAGAAAGAGAGACCAATCAACCAGTGTCTTTAGAACGTCAGTTGAAGAAGAAGAAAAAGGAGAAGAAGAACAAGAGCAAAAGTAAGAAAGAGTAAAATCGACATTTGGCTGTCGAAAGCTACTAATGAAGAAAAAGAGAAAGAGAAAAAATCATCAGTTCTTGAATGTCGCCTGCTGATTGAAATCCGAAAGCAGATTGAAAACGTCAAAAGTCTAATAGGATTAGTAGTAATTTGAAGCTATTGACATAGGGATTCGAAACAAAGGGGGAGGAGGAACCAGAGAAGGAGGAGGAGGAGAAACAAGGGTTAAAAGTTAACCAGCGTCATATTCATATATATATATATATATATATATATTCATATATTCATATATATATATATATATATATATATATATATATATATATATATATATATATATATATATATATTCATATATTCATATATATATATATATATATTATAATATAAAATGAAGTAATAAAATAAGGTGCCAATCAAATTTTAGTATAATTCAAGGTTCAAGCAAAGTATCTTAAAGTCCTTAGCTCATGAGTTTTCAAAGATAATTCTTCTCCTCAGAGGACCATTACCGCAGTTATACTACTACAGGTAATAAAATTACACTTTGAAAATATATAAAAATATATACAAGAATACATAAAAATATATAACATCAAATATATCAACCCCAAAACACACTTTTTTGTTAAATCTATACAATCCATCCGAGTCATACATTTTAAATAACATAATCAGGAAAGAAGTATTTGGACTGTCACTCATCACCTGGATTAATCTTCTGGACTTCTTTCCTGATTATGTTTTTTTAAAATGTATGACTTGGATGGATTGTATAGATTTAACAAAAATGTTTTATATATATATATATATATATATATATATATATATATATATATATATATATATATATATATATATATATATATATATGACATTGTAATGATAAACTCCAATAATAATCTAACCTTAAAAATACATTGAAAAACTACACACGAAAATGACTACATACATTTACTTACATTATAAAATCCGTCTAACCTCATACAATACTCATTGACAATATATAATCGTGAGGGGTGAAGGGTGGTAATGTAACTATATTTTGTTTAATTTAGTTTTATACAAAGGAATATTTCAAACAGTTTTAGCGGACATAATATAGCCAGGTTTTCATTGCCTGCTGGAGAGTTTGAATTACATACTATACACCATTCTCGAATGTATTCGGCCTCTCTCTCTATATATAGACGGGTTTGTCAGGACAACCTGACATGAAGATACTTCTTACTTTATAGTAGGAAGTATCTAACCATGACAAAATATTTAAAATAACATAGTATTCGAAGGCCAAATAAGATCCCCTCGACACGGCTATACACTGGCTCATACGAGGAATGGTGCACCTACTCCAAGTAATGTTACCCGAAGTAACATCACTTAGATCAATACTACACTAGACTAGATTAATTCTTGCCTTGGAATCCGGTAAGACCAATAAAACCACAAAATAAGAAAACTGGTCAATTGGAGAGCAGAAAATTAATATTCTTTACTTACCCAACGTTTGAGAAATAAAGGAGAATTTTAACGGAATATTCGAATACCTATGTATCTCATATAGAGGTCAAGTGTTAACACCAGGAAGAGGCCCCTTGATTTCTGAGAACTTCCACTGAAGTAAAAATGAAACAGATAGAGAAAATGTGAATGTCTACTAGACACCATATTCGAGTGTCTTCGACCTCTCTGTACAAGGGTTTGTAAGGACAACCTGGCATGAGAATACCCCCACCCCCATGAGTAAACCCTGACCAAATATTCAAAATAACATAGTATTCAAAGCCCAAATCAGATCCTCTAGTATGACTAATTCGCACTGGCTTATACGAGGAATAGTGCACCTTCTCGAAGTGATGTTTCCTTTAGTAACATCACTTAGCTGGTTACTCCACCAGACTAGATAGATTCTTGTCCTGGAATCCGGTAAGACCAAGAGACCACAAGAAAGATATACTATAACATAGTTAACCTGATCAATTGGGGAGAGGAAAATTAATGAAAGATGTTTACTCAAAATGGTTCCTCATTTGAAAAAAATGAAAAAAAAAACAACAACAGCATAAAAGCATTTTCATCGCCTATACACGCTTTTTAACGTAATGTTACCTCTAGTAACATCACTTAGCTGGAGACTCCACCAGACTAGATGAATTATTGTCCTGGCATCCTGTAAGACCAAGAGACCACAAGAAAGATATATTATAACATAGTTAACCTGATCAATTGGGGAGAGGAAAATTAATGTTCTTTACTCAACGTTTGACAGATAAAAGAGACATTTAATGGAATATTCGAATATCTATGTATATCTCGAGTCACAGGAAGGGGCCCCTTGATTTCTGAGAACATCGATTGAAGTAAAACGAAACAATATATATATATATATATATATATATATATATATATATATATATATATATATATATATATATTGGTTTTCTGATGGCAGCACCCCCATGAAAACCAACTTTGTGAAGCTCTCGGCGAATCTTTTTTCATTGAAATGGTGAGTATTGATTTACTCCTCTCCAGGAGTTAGGCACAAGGCCAGTTTTTATCTTACTCCCACAAGTAAGATGTGACCCAAGGTCGGGTCGGGAAAGTGGGGTTTAAAAATTGCCTGGGCAGCCCCGTCGGCATTCCCCGGTAGGGGCGCCTCAAGCAGTAAGCAATAAACTTACTCCTCCCCAAAGAGGGGAGGCGAAGCCTGGGAGGGTGGACCTCCTAGAACTGCATAGGACAGACCCATAGACCGGCGTAAATCAAGCCCCGAAGGCCAAGGCAATACAAGTCTATGGGGTGCAGTATCCATCGGAACAGATACTACACTTTGATCTTAGCCAAAAGGCCAAGAAAAGACGGTGAGTATCCAAATGATTGTTATACTCTGCTCTTGGCCTTTTGGCTAAGATCAAAGTGTAGTATCTGTTTTGCTGTAATTTTTGGGTGCCGTGGGTTTGTGCTCTTTCTTTACAATCCTTACAACGGGCTCTACGATTTCTTTCAAACAGCTTTACCTTTCTTTCCAGAATTTTGTTTAGAGGAGGATGTTTTCATCACCTTCGAGACAGTCCCTCTCGATACGGCTACCATCTTAGCCACTTCCGTTACAGTAGCACTTGCCACACGGCCACGTATAATGAGTTTTAATTTTTTTGCCAAATTCACAAGGTGTTTCCATTATTTTGTCAACTTATATATATATATATATATATATATATATATATATACATATATATATACATATATATATACATGAATTAATATATATATAAATTAATATATAAATATATTGAGTTCTTTTGACGACTTGCTGATATGGCCGCTAAATTTACCGTTTAGACGTTAATTTATTCTCCCATTTCTACGGCAATGCATGGTGGAAACATCGGTATGCGATCCGACTACTGAGTCAAATATTATTTTCGTATTTGGCAGGGATTTTCACCTACCATACTGATGATTGAACTTTTTGCATAGAACACATGTGTATATGGGTTAATTTGAAAATAATATTTATAATAATTATATATATAAGCATATATATATATATATATTAATATATATATATATATATTAATATATATATATATATATATATATAAATATATATATATATATAAAAAGTGGTGTACTAAAAGCGAACTTTTAGTAAAGGTAAAACCTATTGTGAAAAGTATACAGCTCAATATCCAGGATAGAGCAGGTAGATATGGAAAGGAATTAGAGAAGCAAAAGCCAAATCAAATTTCAATTCAATTGCTCAGAGCAAGTGCCTTTTAACGACCTACCTATCTACATTTCATTTTCTCCGCTGGACTTTTCGACACCGGACTTTTTAGCAATCGGACATTTGCTTGCATTCGGGCAGAGTTTTGCCCTGTGTTTCTTTCCCTACAACTTTTATTTTACTTTTTCAAATTTTAAATCTTGGCCTTTGCCAACTCATCTATCCCGGCGACTTCCTCTGATGATAAGATTTTGATTTTTAAAAAGCCTGGCTTAAGGAAAATTTAACTTGAATAAATTTCCTTTTTGCGGAATATACCTTGCTCTGAGAAATTGAATTGAAATTTGATTTGGCTTTTGCTTCTCTAATTCCTTTCCATTCTTCTTCATATATATATATATATATATATATATATATATATATATATATATATATATATATCGGGGCGGTAAGGTAAATCTTTTAACGATGCACCATGTTCGCGTAGTACCTAATAGTCAATATGCCATATTGGTGTTTGATTATCTTCGCCACTGGACGCTGACCGACATATTTAGATTCATTTCGCCCAGATAACTTTTTAATGTAAATTAATGGCTTCGCTATTCGCACCTCGGTTTCGCCAACGATTGCAGTATGGAAGAGTCCCTTGTGGCTTCACATGCGAATTGATTGGATGCGTCTGACCGCAATGAAATACGTCACTAAGGATATCTCTTCCGTGTGGTACGCTCAACTCATAGAAATAGCTAAAAACCAAAACCCATTATTTTAAACTAGCAAAGATATGCTCCCTACGGACGCATATCTTTATTAACCTGGAAGGATGTTCTCATGACAACAGAACAGATACTACACTCCCTTCAGAAATCGATAATGGTGACTCATCAATAATATAACTGGAAAATGTCACACTAATAATTAACAGCGAAATAACAGTTTGTTTTTTTTCATGTAACAATCGATGAAAAGTTTAATATTTCTGTTTTAAATGAAAAATCACTAATTCAGATGATGAATGCACATTCTAGAATATTCCATGAAATTTATTATTCATTTTCTGTGGAGAACATCATGAAATTTAAAAAATTATGAATCCACTCCAGAATTCCAGCGACAATTAAATGGGTTTATTTTATGTTTTCCAATATTCCGCACCTTAGACTTGTTACTTATATTTTTTTAGATTTGGTCCCCTATCGAACGATATACATTTTTTGTCATTATCTTTGATTATGGTTTGGTATGGTTTGGTAGTTTTGTTTTACGGCATATCAACCCTTTTTGGGTTATTTAATGCCGAATCTGGTCATTATAGTAAAAGTTTTTATGCTTCAAGTTCTTTATATCTTCAAATGTTTAATCATCGTTTTTGGTTTGGTAGTTTTGTTTTACGGCATATCAACCCTTTTTGGGTTATTTAATGCCGAATCTGGTCATTATAGTAAAAAATTTTATGCTTCAAGTTCTTTATATCTTCAAATGTTTAATCATCGTTTTTGGTTTGGTAGTTTTGTTTTACGGCATATCAACCCTTTTTGGGTTATTTAATGCCGAATCTGGTCATTATAGTAAAAGTTTTTATGCTTCAAGTTCTTTATATCTTCAAATGTTTAATCATCGTTTTTGGTTTGGTAGTTTTGTTTTACGGCATATCAACCCTTTTTGGGTTATTTAATGCCGAATCTGGTCATTATAGTAAAAGTTTTTATGCTTCAAGTTCTTTATATCTTCAAATGTTTAATCATCGTTTTTGGTTTGGTAGTTTTGTTTTACGGCATATCAACCCTTTTTGGGTTATTTAATGCCGAATCTGGTCATTATAGTAAAAGTTTTTATGCTTCAAGTTCTTTATATCTTCAAATGTTTAATCATCGTTTTTGGTTTGGTAGTTTTGTTTTACGGCATATCAACCCTTTTTGGGTTATTTAATGCCGAATCTGGTCATTATAGTAAAAGTTTTTATGCTTCAAGTTCTTTATATCTTCAAATGTTTAATCATCGTTTTTGGTTTGGTAGTTTTGTTTTACGGCATATCAACCCTTTTTGGGTTATTTAATGCCGAATCTGGTCATTATAGTAAAAGTTTTTATGCTTCAAGTTCTTTATATCTTCAAATGTTTAATCATCGTTTTTGGTTTGGTAGTTTTGTTTTACGGCATATTAACCCTTTTTGGGTTATTTAATGCCGAATCTGGTCATTATAGTAAAAGTTTTTATGCTTCAAGTTCTTTATATCTTCAAATGTTTAATCATCGTTTTTGGTTTGGTAGTTTTGTTTTACGGCATATCAACCCTTTTTGGGTTATTTAATGCCGAATCTGGTCATTATAGTAAAAGTTTTTTATGCTTCAAGTTCTTTATATCTTCAAATGTTTAATCATCGTTTTTGGTTTGGTAGTTTTGTTTTACGGCATATCAACCCTTTTTGGGTTATTTAATGCCGAATCTGGTCATTATAGTAAAAGTTTTTATGCTTCAAGTTCTTTATATCTTCAAATGTTTAATCATCGTTTTTGGTTTGGTAGTTTTGTTTTACGGCATATCAACCCTTTTTGGGTTATTTAATGCCGAATCTGGTCATTATAGTAAAAGTTTTTATGCTTCAAGTTCTTTATATCTTCAAATGTTTAATCATCGTTTTTGGTTTGGTAGTTGTGTTTTACGGCATATCAACCCTTTTTGGGTTATTTAATGCCGAATCTGGTCATTATAGTAAAAGTTTTTATGCTTCAAGTTCTTTATATCTTCAAATGTTTAATCATCGTTTTTGGTTTGGTAGTTTTGTTTTACGGCATATCAACCCTTTTTGGGTTATTTAATGCCGAATCTGGTCATTATAGTAAAAGTTTTTATGCTTCAAGTTCTTTATATCTTCAAATGTTTAATCATCGTTTTTGGTTTGGTAGTTTTGTTTTACGGCATATCAACCCTTTTTGGGTTATTTAATGCCGAATCTGGTCATTATAGTAAAAGATTTATGCTTCAAGTTCTAAAAATAAAATAAAAAAGGGGAGGGAGAAAGGGAGAGGGGCTGTTGTTTTTGTTTTTGGTTTTGTAGAACATAATTAAGTTTTACAAAAAAAAAAAAAAAAAAAAAAAAAAACGTCAATGTAGGTGAATTTCGTCTCAGGGAGCCACAGGGCAGCCTGATCTGGTATCACCAGTCTCTGGTTATGTAATCGTTCGTTATTATTGTATTCCGTTAGTATTTTTTTTATTCTTATGATTTTCTCACAATGTATGTATTAGTTTTACACAACATTTCGGACGGGTTAATGAAGCCCATGAACGCAGAAAACAGACAATTTTCTCGAGAACATTTCAGTTTGTCTCCCGGGGTGGGGGTAAAATGCCAGAGTACGAGGTTATGCCTGGAAGGATCGTCTTACAACAATATAACAGATACTACACTACTTACCCACCCAAAACTGAGCAGTTTATTCTTGGGAAGAGTGTCACATGTAAACATAACATATACTACCTTACCGCCAAAGAAGAAGGTAATGCCAAGGAGATTATACTATGACGAACAACATATATTGGGTTGGCTAAAAAGTTCGTTCGTTTTTGCAATGTCATCTTTACAGTCTACTAAAGATCTTTTCTGATATATTTAAATCACACAAAAAACATGTTAAAATATTCCTCAGTTTTGGGATTGAGTTATTTTTTGGAAAAATAAAAGAAACTTCTATTTTAATTGTTCAATTGTTTAGATGTATTGGGTTGGCCAAAAGGTTAATTTGCTTTTTGAATGTTATCTTTCCGGCCGACTAGCTATCGTTTTATGTTGCTTTTCTTCAAATCCTGTATTTGGTGTAACGAGTATGTTGACGTCAGTGTGTAATAAGCCTTCGAGAAGAGGAGTTCTTACATTTTAGCTTGTATTTCAGGCCTTGAAATGGAAGATCAAGCAGAGCGTTACTGACATCTGATGCTATTTTTATTACAGAAAACGGGGAGAAAAGATACATAAACCTGCATAAAGGTATGCCATGTGTATGGGGAGAATGCTGTAACAGAACGGATACTTCAGAAATTGTTTCCTCGATTCCGAAAAATAAATTGTTTAGTTAGAGATGCTTCTCGCTCTGGCCGGCCAAAGATGATCGACAATGACCAAGTGAAAGCCGTAGTTGAACAAGATTGCCGTTTGACAACCAGACAAATCGTAGACATTCTCAAGATCTTCAAATCGAGTGTGGAAAATGAATTGCTTTAACTCGGTTATGTTTCTACACTTTATGATTGGGTTGCCCATAAACTGACAGAACAATAACTCGTGCTAAGGGTTTTTATTTGTAGGGTCGTTGTCGAAACGGGACGTCAATCTGCGATGTTTTAAACAAATTGTTGCTGGAGATGAAAAATGGATTGTTTACAGTGATGTGAAACGTAAAATACCGTGGAAAAGTGTAGGTGCTAAGGGTTTTCATTTGTGGAGTCGTTGTCGAAACGGGACGTCAATCTGCCAAAGATGATCGACAGTGACCAAGTTAAAGCCGTAGTTGAACAAGATTGCCGTTTGACAACCAGACAAATTGCAGATATTTCTGAAGATTTTCAAATCAGGCGTGGAGAATGAATTGCATAAACTCGGTTGTGTTTCTAAACTTGATGTTTGGGTTCCCCATAAACTGACAGTGGAAAAAAACGAACGAACTTTTTGGCCAACCTAATATTACACTGTCTCCAAGAATGGTATGGCTGATCGTCTCATGAGAATTAAAAGATGCTACACTATTCCCTACATGGTGATGTAAGGCCCATGATTATGGTCTCATGACGAACAAACATATACTACACTGCCCCCAGGAGGAGATAATGCATGAAAGGAGGGTCTCATGTCAATAGAACCGATACTAATCTACCTCCCAAATGTCTTGCAGGATTATATCATAACAATCAAACAGATACTACACTACCCTCTACAGGGTGAAGTAAGGTCTAGGATTATGGTCTCATATTATATTCCAATAACCATGGTTTTATTTTATTATTTTTATTTTTTCACATTTCCAAAAAACATAACATTTCTGTGACATATTTTTTTATGGTCCGTTTCATTTGTCTTGTGCCAAACAACGTTTTTTATGTCAATATCGTCTCTGCAACATTACAAAATCATCAGAAAAATTCACTAAGAGTAAAAAGTTCTTGGATTAAAGTGTCTTGAAAAAAACTACACTATACAGTGGTTCATTTTTGGGTGAAAGCAAGCAAAAAACAAAGAAAAGGAGCAAAAACTCACACGTGGGGGAACCCACTAATACGCCATTTTTAATTTTTCGTTCAAAGCTAGTACATCCTAAAAGTTGTGCGGACATTTATAAATTTTAATTCGGTAATATTTCTTAAAATAGTTAATAAGTTCTATAATTTATTTATAAAAATTCTAATAATATATATATATATATATATATATATATATGATAATTTTATTTACACAGACATGTACAAAATCTGCGACACTGGCATGTCGATGTTATCGATCAACAGTTACTATAAACTGAGATCTCAGTTTATAGTAACTGTTGATCGATAACATCGACATGCCAGTGTCGCAGATTTTGTACATGTCTGTGTAAATAAAATTATCATATATAAAGCTCTATTTTGATATTGAGCACTTTTTATAAACCCGGTTAAAATTCTCTGGATTACCACCCTGTGGATATTTTTCACCTAGATTATTACCATTATTATATATATATATATATATATATATATATATATATATATATATATATATATATATATATATATATATATAAAGTAATCCAACAAAATATATAAGCGTCAACTAATATCTTATAATTAGTGAAAACATCCAGATAAAAACTGAAGCTCAATATACTGGATAGAGCATTAATATTATAATATAAAATGAAGTAATAAAATAATGTGTCAATCAAATTTTATTAGAATTCAAAGTTCAAGCAAAGTATCTTAACGTCCTTAGCTCATGAGTTTTCAAAGATAAATCTCCTCCTCAGAGGACCATTACCATAGTGACATCACTACAGGCAATAAAATTACACTTTGAAAATATATAAAAATATATACAACAATACATAAAAATATATAACATCGAATATATCAACCCCAAAACATACTTTTTGTTGAATCTATACAATCCATCTAGGTCATAGAGTTTAAAAGATATAATTAGGAAATATATCCAAAAGTCCAGAAGCCTGAAAGAAAATTAATGCAGGTAATGAGTAAAAGTCCAAAAACTAGAAATTAAGAGAATTTTAAAAATAGTCCAACCGTGAGATGCGTCAACAATCGATGAAGTAAAGAGTATCCAATGTTTATGTTAGTCCGATAAATAAATCAAATCAAATAAAAAGTTCAATAAACTCATTCAAAATTCCCAGAAATTGATCTGTAGATTACAAATCAAATCAAAGCGAAATGGAGAATCCGTTAAATTCGTTAAATCCGATTTGAAAAAAATTACAATTGAATCGAGTCGACAAAATCAGCCACATTTTCTCTCGAATCGAACAAAAATAATTCAACAAGTAAACCTTGAAATTATTCATCCTCCCGCGAGCCAAACAGGACCCTTCTTAGCCGAATAGAAGGCAATATAAAAATCTGCTTATTCGAACGACGTTAACAGAGCGGAAGTAAACATGTCTATTGTAACAGAGAAAGAAGCAAATTTCTTGCGTCGGCTTAACAAAGAAAGAAAAATATATATATATATATATAGATTTAGATTTTTCACTTATAAAATAGATCATTCAGTGAAGACCGGGGTTGTTCCAATAAAAAACAAGCTCGATGATACTCGATTACAGAGTACAGAGCATTTATATGTGATTTTATGAAAGCTTACCAAAGCATTCCTTTCAAGACACCAATGATCACCATTAAAGTAGCACAAGCTACTTTTCTAAGACTTTTCTATGACTTTCTTTTCTTATCGTTGTTCTTCCTTGATTTTTAAGTTTGACTTTTATTTTTATTTTTATTTTTTTCCTCTTCTTTTCTTAAGTGACCTCAACTATTACAACGCCACATTGTGTTTTGTCGGCAGTTGAAACCAGTATTCCAGACATTTAATTTCCCTGATGATCTGCCAAGCAAGTAACTGCTTGGTAGTGAAACACGTGTAGGAAAAAACATTTAATTTGAATAAATAGTATTTGTAAGAAAAAATATCTTTAATGGTGATCATTGGTGTCTTGAAAGGAATGCTTTGGTAAGCTTTCATAAAATCACATATATATATATATATATATATATATATATATATATATATATATATATATATATATATATATATATATATTCTAATTCTAATATATATATTTATATATATATATATATATATATATAAGAAGAGAAATAATTGCAAGACTTGATTGCACGTTTCTTTTTGTTGTTATTTGTTTTTGTTTATATATATATATATCATTAATTAGTTGAAAAAATGCTCGATCGTAGGTCCTAAACAAATCAACAAACAATAACACCAGACAGATCTTGACGAGCCCGGATTATCTACTATGGAGAAACTTTAAAAAGTGGTTGCACCACTTGTCCTGAACCGGTGTTTTTCTTAACGTCATTGACTTCTGAATGATGCTTAAGATTCGGTCTAACAATAATAAAACGGTTTCTACTACGATGAAATTGTAATGTATAGTTCTTTAATACAATACTTAATCTCTATATCTATCTGTCTATCTATCTATCTAGCTAGCTAGCTAGCTAGCTATCTATCTATATATCTATCTTTCTATCTATATATCTATCTATCTATCTTTCTATCTATCTATCTATATTTCTATCTATCTATCTATCTTTCTATCTATCTATCTATCTATCTATCTATCTTTCTATCCATGCTCCTATCTATCTATCTATCTATCTATCTATCTATCTACCTATCTCTCTCTCTCTCTCTCTCTCTATATATATATATATATATATATGTATATAGATAGATAGATAGATATAGATAGATATATATAGATAGATAGATAGATAGATAGATAGATAGATAGACAAGAATATTCTTACAGATATATAGTAATACACTATGTATAAATAGATTGAGAAGAATACACATAGATAGCTAGATAGCTAGCTAGATAGCTAGCTAGCTAGCTAGCTAGATATATAGATAGATAGATAGATAGATAGATAGATAGATAGATAGATAGATAGATAGATAGATAGATACAAAGGTGTGGTTAGTATTACTTCCTATATCCTGTTCTATTTTCTATAGATTGGCCTATATCCTGTTTCCTTTGTTGTATCAATATAATAGGTGAATTTATTTTAACACGTGGTTCTTTGTATTTCTATTTTAGGTTTTAATTTTTAAATTGTTAGGTTTTTGTTTAGTTTAGTGATTTACTTATTTATTTATTTATTTATTTATCGCTAGCCTAATCTGATTGGTTAACTAGCTAGCCGTGTATATAAAAAGACCCGACAAAACAAACTCCATGCATTTTAGCCTGAATATTCCCCACGGGGATGAAACGCAGGAGCCTCTGTGTAGCTTAATTGCCATAAATATATTTTCATAACTTACTACCTAGCTCTACTTACGTATCGAGCACTTTTCCTCAAATGAAACAATACTCTTTCAAATGGATTTACATATCTGATGAGAGCCGACCACCGCTTGAAACGCGTTATATAAAATTATAAAATCATATAATAACAAAATAATAAATAAATGTTGAAAAAAACTTTTTACAAATATCGGTAGCCTTACTCCTCTACATGTATATATATATATATATATATATATATATATATATATATATATATATATATATATATATATATATATATATATATATATATATATATATATATATATATATATATTGGGTATTTAGATCTGCACGGCTAGATTTTCTTCCTCTTATCTAATTATCTTTCTGGTACCTAAGGTACTTAAGCTTTATTTTTTATTTATTTATTTTTTAATGCAACTTTAATTCCTATATAATTTTATTGCTAGCTACAATATTGCAGAATGGTTCTTGGGTGTAGTGTTTAGATAGTATTATTATTATTATTTTATTATTATTATTATTGTTATAATTAATGTTATTTGATATGCAAATTATCATATCATACGGTAGTCTTAAGAGTAATATATTATTATTATTATTTTATTATTATTATATTTATTTATGTATATATTAGTAAAATTTTAAGCTTAATTATTTAACACTTGATTATTGGGGAAATTGTCGTTTGATCAGTACCATTGGAGAGCCATGAATATTATAACTGTCCTGTTTTTAAATCTCCGAAACAGTTACATGGTAAACAGCTGATGATCCCCGTGTTAATATTAGACGCTTAAGGTCTCCTATTTTTGTTTCACTCTTAGATACTAACCCCCCCCCTTTTATTTTTTTTATTTACTTATTTTTTTATTTATTAATTTTCCAACGAATGTTAAGTCTGCTATATCTTGGATTTAGTTAGTTTCTCTAGGAATTTTAACTGCATTTTACTTTCTTTTATTTTTTTTTTTTGTTTAAAATAGTTCAAAGCTTCTTTAGACTATATATATATATATATATATATATATATATATATATATAAAGGTATACTCAAAAAAGAATAAATGGTAAATACCAGCAGAGTGCTCAATTAAATTAAATTAAATTAAGAGCATAGTATTTTTCTTAAACTTTATTTCCCTTTATAATAGTTTTTTAATATTTTTTGTATATATTTTTTTATATATATTTTTTAAATATTTTTTATATTTTTTATACTATTATTTTCTCTTCTCTTTCCCTTTTTCTTTTTCTTTTTCTTTTTCCTTTTCTTTTTTCTCTTTCGTTCCTTCTAAATATACAAATACCAACATAACGGCTTTCTCTTCATGATTTCTCCTGATTAAGCATCTTCACGCTTTTTCATTTAAAATTTTCTGCATATAGCGTTTCATAACGGTTAAAACTGAACACAGATGTTCCTTGAAGAAATTTCTATTATTTACCATTTCAGGCTGTGCTGACGAAGACGGGATTTGGGGATCCAACCTTTTTCCTGTCAGAAACCGCCGGTCCATATGACTGATTAAAATCTGTATATATATATATATATATATATATATATATATATATATATATATATATATATAGTCTAAAGAAGCTTTGAGTCATTTTAAACAAAAAAAAGGTACAATGCAGTTTAAATTCCCAGAGAAACTAACTAAATCCAAGATATTGCAGACTTAACATCCGTTGGAAAATTAAAATTAATAAATAAAAAAAATGAGTAAATAAAAAAAAATAATAAAAAGGGGGGTTAAGTATCTAAGAGTGAACTAAAAACAGGAGACCTTAAGCGTCTAATATTAACACGGGGATCATCAGCTGTTTACCATGTAACTTTTTCGGAGATTTAAAAACAGGACAGTTATAATATTCATGGCTCTCCAATGGTACTGATTAAACTACCATTTCCTCAATAATCAAGTGTCGAAATAATTCAGCTTAAAATTTCACTAATATGTACATAAATAATAGTAATAATAAAATAATAATAATAATAATAATAATAATAATAATAATAATAATAATAATAATAAAAATAATAATAATAATATATTACCCTTAAGACTACCGTGTGATATGATAATTTGCATATCAAATAACATTAATTATAACAATAATAATAATAAAAATATTTAAAATAATAATAATAATACTATCTAAACACTACACCCAAGAACCATTCTGCAACATGGTAGCTAGCAATAAAATTATATAGGAATCAAAGTTGCATTAAAAATAAATAAATAAAAAATAAAGCTTTAGTACCTTAGGTACCAGAATATATATATATATATATATATATATATATATATATATATATATATATATATATATATATAAATATATATATATATATATATATATATATATATATATAAATATATATATATATATATATATATATATATATATATATATATATATATATATATATATATATATATATATATATATATGGAAATTGAAAGAGGAAAGCCAAAAAATATTTATGTATTCATTAACGTTTTGTCTTTATTATAAGACTTCCTCAGGATGATTTTTCTGAAGAAAACATCATACAAGTACATAATGTTTGGAAAGGTGGTGGGTCCGCTCGAGCAATAAAGCAAAATAAAGATTTATCCTGGGATATTTCCAGTTTATTGTGGAATTCCTTAGTGTTTAGTTAGGATTAAAGTGGATGTCTTACTGTGTGACAAGCGATTTAATCGGTATAAATTACTTGAAATTGAGTTTATCAGTCCCCAGTGAGATGGCGGCGGGGCAGATGAAATATAATTTGAATCTGTTTAGCAGTAATTCTGTAAGTATTGATTTTTAGTCTAATTGAATATAATTATAAATGTAACTCTATGAACGAATAAACACAATTTTGAGTCTAATTTAAAATGTTTCTGTTGTTATTTATATTTTGATTTTAATAAATTGGATTTTATTAAACCCAACTCAGATTTAGAGTAATGAGGAATGTGAATCATGAGAAGTCTTTTATGATTCTTTTCATTTGGAGGATTAGTGTTATGGTTATGGTTAGGGTTAGGATTACGGTTAGGGTTATATTTATGGTTAGAGGTTCGAGTTTAGGGTAAAGGTTAGGGTTAGGTTAGGGTTAGGGCTAGGGTTAGGGTTAGATTTATGGTTAGAGGTTCGAGTTTAGGGTAAAGGTTAGGGTTACGGTTAGAGTTAGGGGTTAGGTTAAAGGTTATGTGGTTAGGGTAAGGGTTCAGGGTTAGGGGTTATAGTTAGGGTTGGGGTGCGGTTATGGGGTTAAAGTTATGGTTAGGTTTAGGGTGTGGATTAGTAGTTGGGGTTAGGGTTAGTGTTAGGTTTTAGGGTTAAGCTTAGGGTTATGGTTAGGGGGTGGGGTATGGGTTAAGGTTAGGGTAAGAGTTCAGGGTTTAGTGGTACGGTTATGGTTATGGGTAGCGGTTATAGTTAGGGTAAGGTTTAGGGTTAGGGTTATGGTATGGGTTATTGGTAAAGAGTAGGGTTAGGGTAAGGCTTATGATTAGAGGTTATGGATAGGGTTTAGTGTAAGGGTTAGGGTTAGGGCTAAGGTTAGGGTTAGGGTTAGGGTTAGTGTTTAGTTTTAGGGGTAGGTGTAGGGTTAGGATTTAGGGTTGGAGTAAAGTTTAGGGTAAGAGTTGGGTTTAGGATTAGAGTTAGGGTAAGGGTTATGAGTTAGGATTATTGTTAGGTTTAGGGTTCATAGTAGGGTTTTGGGGATCGTAGTAGGGTTTTGGGTTAGGGATTAAGGGTTAAGGTTATGGGTTAGGGGTTGGGGTTAAGTTTAGGTTTAGGTTTATGGTTAGGGTTTAGGGTTAAGGCTAGTGTTAAGGTTATTGTTAGGGGTTACGGGTTACGGGTTACGGTTGAGTTTAGGTTATGGTTATGGTTAGGGATTAGGGGTTAGGTTTACGGTTATGGTTATGGGTTAGGGTTTGAGTAAAGGTTTAGAGTTAAGGTTAGGGTTAAAGTTAGATTTAGGTTTAAAGGTTAGGGTTATTGTTAGGAGGTAACAGTTTAGGGTTAGGAGTTAGTGTTAGAGTTAAGGTTTTATGATTCGTTTAATTCGGGAGATTTATTAAAACTTTTTAATCTCACATTTCACCTTAATACAAAAAAAATAGTAAGAAATTAATCAACTATTGAAAGCCAATAACGTCCTCAGCATAATTTTCGTGCGAGGTCATCCATCTATTTTTCTCCCAGACAAAGCTGTAGAAAGTCGGGAAGTCGGTCACGTTCCGAACAGGAACCCGACGGTACTATTGGTGTACTATTTTCCGTACTAAATATTATATATATA
>OY744554.1:35038470-35043470 GCA_963556195.1 Sepiola atlantica
TAGAAAAACAAATTAAACACATGAATAAATGATCAAAAACGATAGCTTCACCGGTTTCGTTCCGATCAACGAAAATTTTCAGGAAAAAAATGAAGATGTTCAACCGGTAAAGCTCTCGATTTGTGATTATTTATCCCTGTGTTTAATTTGTTTTTCCTTTTGTCTTTTTTCACACGTCCTATTTCTCCATGGCGCTTCATTTTATGACATATCCTGTATTTTATCTGCATATATATACATATATATATATATATATATATATATATATACATATATATATACATATATATATATATATATATACATATATATATATATATATATATATATATATATATACATATATATATATATATATATATATATATATATATATACATATATATATATATATATATATATATATATATATACATATATATATATATATATATATATATATATACATATATATATATATATATATATATATATATATATATATATATATATATATATACATATATATATATATATATATAGTAATCCAGGTAAAGTAAACGTCTACAGGATAAAAATCCAAAGAATTTCAACCGGGCTTATAAAAAGTTCTCAATATCAAATAGAGCTTTTATATATAATTATTGTTATTCAAACAGACAGGAGCATAAGCTGCGACACTGGCATATCGATGTTATCAATCAACAGCTATTAGAAACTGAAATCTCATCATTGTTCGTCTTCCAAATTTGCCACGTGACCTACTAATTTAAAATTTGGAATTTTTTCTTCTTTTTCCACTTCCAAATATGATGTGAGGGGAGGATCAGATTTTCTTTCCGCCTGATGAGATTAAAGTTTCTAATAACTGTTGATCGATAACATCAAGGAAATATGTTTAAAATAAAATAAAAAATGCTGCCCCGATATATATATATATATATATATATATATATATAGACCATATTTATTTAACATGATGAAATTAAAAGATAAGCGAATGAAAGGGCAAGCTGACCGGTTTCAAACCTCGCTCAACAGAGTTCTGATTTTTATAATTACTTTGTTTTGGTGAATGCATATATGTTTTCCTTCATCTCTTACGCGTGTTTCGCAACCTGGTAAGAATAAAAGGTGTTTTTGCTCTACCGGCTGCTCTTCAGAGACTATCAATCAATAATGAAAAAAGAAGCACGTTAGTCCAACACATAATGTGGGTGTGTTTTTCTGCATTTAAGGGGTGGTCAATGAACACAAACGCAACAAACAAACATAAAAGAGGAGACAAAACCGATTAATCAAATCTCTTTTCGGCCATTAAACTCCTGAGATGGGTACCGTTTTTCCCGCTCAAAAGTAAACTCGATTTATTCACGTTAATAAATAAGCACAATATCGATCGTTGGACGGGTGTAAGGTGGCCGTGTTAGGGTTAGGGTGGCCGGTAACACTGATCTCTTTTATTTAATTAGTCCACCGTTCGTCTCCCCCACACCCACCGTGGCCCCCAAAGTGCGCGCCAATATATTTCGTATAATTGTCCGTCTTTGGAGACTCATTGTCTGTCCAGCCGCCATTTGAAGTCGAGCGAAGCTATTTTTACGAAAAAATGTTTGCGCGCATTTCAAAATTGACGAGTGCGTTGTTGTTGATGTTACGGAAAGAGGATTGTTGTTGGCGGTAGGTGGGGAGATTTCTTTTATGGAAATCGCTCCAGACAAGGCGTAAAGCCACTTGATGTAAGGAGCTAACCCGAACAAATATGATTATCGCAAAGACAGGAGATGTCTATTGGCCTTAGTCTTAAAAAGAACAAGGTTATAGGTAGAAGGAAAACAGTCAGCAGGAAGAGAGTTCCACAAGCTTGGAATGAAGCTACTGGAATAGGAAGCTGTATTACAATGAAGTATCAAAACAGCGAATTGATGGAGACCACTAGACCAACGAGGCAAACGAGCTGGGGCAAAAGAAGCGGGGAATAGATAACATAATTGTGAAGAACACATGCCATAATAGTATTTATAGAAAAGACTGAGACTAGCAACATCACGTCTGTGAGAGAGAGGGTGTAGAGAAGTAGAAAGGGTAGGGCCAATAAAATTACAGATACGTTTCTGCACCTTATCAAGAACCCTCAAATGAGGCAGAGATTCACCAACCCAAATATGACAACATTACTCCATACATCGTCTGATTGTAGATTTGTAAAGCTAGAGGATAGCCTGAGGTGTGAGAAAGTGTTTGGGGCGATAGAGAGAACCAACTTTATGAGAAGCAGAAACAGTAATGGATCTAATGTATGAACTTCAAGAAAGATTTGGTGAGAAAGAAAGACCAAGAAGCTTCAGAGTCGATTTCTCCTCAAAAGCAGAGCCATCCATGATGAATCTCAGGAAGAAAAGGGGCACGCCTACGATTGAAAGACACGAGCTGAGTCTTAACAGGATTAAACGAAAAGGGACACGCCTACACGCGCTGAGTCCTAACTGGATTAAATGAAACAAATCATTTCGTACCCTCAATCCAGGTCAACTGTTAGATCAACTGCATATTTCAACTGATCCGAGGGTGAGGGGTGAGAAGCAACACCAGAATAAAGAGTTTGATCATCAGTACAGATGTTAACAATATTCAACATTGATTGTTTCGGGTCAGGAATAAATGGCTGGACTTGTTTGAAGCCCAATTTCATAAGGAACGATAAATAGGTTCGATATTTTATTTATTCCATAAATATTTGTACTGTTGACAACTAAAAGAGAGTTAAAAATTTGGTACTATTATAGATGACGCCCCATGTTTCCGTGATTTCGCGTCGTCAACATTCGGGCTGGTCTCGGAAGCGGCACAGAGTTGACGAAACTATTAACCAAGCAGCCGATAACTTTTGGAAAGGAATTCCTATAATCTTTGTCAGCTCGTTGAGTCTCCCAAAAAACTAATTGTTTTTGGAGTTTTTTCAAAAAATGTAAAAAAAAAAAAAAACATTGAAAAAAAATAAAACAAAAAAATGTAAAAAAAAAAAAAAAATGGAAAAAAAAATAAATAAAATTGAAAAAAAATATTGAAAAAAAAATTTTTTTAAATGTAAAAGAAAAAAAAACATTGAAAAAAAATAAAACAAAAAAATGTAAAAAAAAAAAAAAGTAAAAAAAAAAATATTGAAAAAAAATATTGAAAAAAACATTTTTTAAATGTAAAAAAAAAAGCATTGAAAAAAAATTTTTTTTTTAAATTGAAAAAAAAAAAAATGTAAAAAAAAAAAATGTAAAAAAAAAAAACATTGAAAAAAATAAAACAAAAAACTCTTGCTTAACAAAACAAACAAAATCACCTTTTAAAACTTTTCAGCGCACAAAGTAAAAAAACATTTTATTTAAAAACATTTGATTAAAAATGAATAAACATCTAATTAATAAGAGTTGTTTAGCTATCGTTTGTTTCTTCTTTATTTTTATATATGTATTTTTAGTTTGATTTTCTTCGTTGTAATTTATCGGCTGCCAGTCTTCAATTTAGCGTTTGACAGTTTTCGCCTCGTTTTCGCCAACTCTCGGGCGCTTCCGTAACCTGCCCGAACGTTGACGAAGCAAAGTCACGGAAACATGGAGCGTCATCTATAAGAGTACCATTTATTCTGTACTGTTGACAACTAAAATGGAATTAAAAATTTAATTAGCTAAATTTAAAAAAAGGTCTAACATCGTCAGCCCCATTTCTTTGTTACATAAAACCAGAATTAATTTAATTGAAGTTTAAAAAGAATGACTTATGTAAATGACAAAACCCGTCGTGTGTCTGAGCGACTTTTTGTAACAGTATATAAGGAAGTTGAAAAAGTATTAGTTTAAGTAAGATTCTTGACACGTTTTCCGTTCTAATCGCAGCCTCGTCTTGAAATTTCTTTCTACTTTGTTTATATGTAATCTAATGTTATTTAATGTTATCTAATGTTATTTACTGTTATTTAATGTTATCTAATGTAAATGAATTAATTAATAGTTTCCTAATTCTAAAGGTATACAAATATTATGATCGCTGACTTGAAAAATTAATTAATTAAATAGTAATTACTCGAGCCCCCCCCCTCTCTCTCTCTCTCTCTCTTACGTTTACAAAAATTCTCCAGGGCAGACAGACAGACAGACAGACAGACAGAGAAAGTGCCGCTTTCTTGTGGATTTTTTTATGTATTAATGAGCCACTGCTTATCAGGGCCCAAATGCCACTCGAGGGTAAGATGTAATGAGTTTGTCAGATGGTCGCTGAAAGAAGACCTTGCGGATGGGTAACGATGGTTGAAACTGGACAGAATTTAATTATTAAGGAGGATCACTCAACAAGAATTTGTTTACACTGGACTTGAAAACGGCCATGTTGTAGTCAGTTGGGAAGCAGCTCTGTGGTATTGTGTTCCATAGGCGGGTAGTTTTTTGAAAGAAACTTTGCTCATAGAAGCTTCGTTTAGTTTTAGGTACACAGCGTAAGAAAGGAAAATTATTTGCAGTGGTTGTAGCTAGACGAGTTCTTGTGAATTTTTTTACAGGGAGGAAACTATAGATCGGAGCTCAGTCGAGAACTTACCATCACAATAACGATAGAGTAGAGAAAGACTAGCAACGCCTTTTCTATGAGAAATAGGACGTAGGGAAGAGAATAGGACACCCTCACTAGAATTCGAAGTTGATTTTGTACTTTGTCCAAGCAGGAAAGCATATTCTGGGCGGTACACCTTCATATTTCTTGAAGAGTCTTTACGGAAAACTTGAACAAGATCAACAAAAAAAATTTCATCGCTCACTTATTTGATGATACCATGTTTTCTTACACTCTTCCATGTGTCGCACCCTGACTTTCTCTCATGACCTAACTATTATTTCAGCTATCTATTCAATTGCTTTTATACATACTTGAAATTAACCCATGAATCAATTTTGTTTATTTTTCAAATCACACAATATTGTATTCGAATTCCATCAACGCATTTTCCGCAAATTCCAAATCTTAACACAACACATTAT
>OY744554.1:35058470-35080970 GCA_963556195.1 Sepiola atlantica
GTGCATCGAAAGCGCTATAATATTTCTCTCATCACACTCTAGCATAAACCTCAGATTCGGATCTTATTCCGTAAACAAACATCTAGCAAAAACCGCACTGAAACAATGCAATATTTCACGCCACTGCTGAAATAACTGCGATCCCGGTTATAGTAACTTTCGTTTTTTGCTACATTTCATCCATATTTCCATTTCTTTACCTTTTTCTTCTCTTTTTACTTTCTACCATCTCTTTCTCCATTTTAACGTCTCTGCTGCACGCGTCCCATTATTCTTTCTTTTTCAAATAGTTAAACACACGCCAATAACATCACGTTCTGCTGATTTATTCCTGCATCTAATTTGTTTTTCCGTTTGTCTTTTTCACACATACTGTCTTTCACAGCATTTCATTTAATGATATATCGTGTATTTTATCCTTATATATATATATATATATATATATATATATAGTCTCGGAAGTTTCTCAACCATTAAAACTATATAAACAAAAACAAAAAAAACAAAAAAATATATATATAAAAAAATATATATATATAAAAAAAAAACTTATAGTCTCAAGTCTTCCAGTGGAAAATCACTCATGTAAGTCAATTTATTTTTTACAGTTATTATATTAGTTAGTTTCTAACACTATTTTAAGGGATCATCAGTTGTTTACCATGAAAAACTGTTTCGGGAATGTATATATATATATATATATATATATATATATAAGAGCGTTATCTTTGAAAAGCCATGGCTTAAAGGTCTTCCCTGTTTGAACATTTGATAAATTAATAAATCTCTAAACTATACAAATGTTATCCATTTCATCACTTTACCATATATATATATATATATATATATATATATATATATATATATATATATATATATATATATATATATATATATATGAATTGTGTGTATTCAGTCAGCATTTTCTTATTTATGCAAACATTATTAAAAGTAACAGAATTCGTCTGTTTATACCTTTTTCAATTTTTCTGATGGTCTTTTTTGTATCAAAATAAACAAAAAAATAATAAATGTTCCATAGGTTTCACGAACGTTTTCGATTCTTCGTCGAATCATCCTCAAGTGTCAAAAGAAAATGAACAAAAAAGCTGGACAAAAGAAGAGAATTTAAAAAAACGGCGGATAAACGTGCAGAGAACGTTTTTCGCATTCTTCCAAGAAGTCGTTGACGATTTAAATTCAGCGACGCTGGAGTGGCATCACAGAATAAAATAGCATTACGTGAAGCATTTTAAAATGTTACCACTGGTTATATACATGATGTTATTAATGTTAGATTGTTGTGTTTTTATGTAGATGGCTTCCATTATTTTTAGTTTATTGGTTTCGGAATGTATTATTTTAGTGTGATTGACTGGAATTTGTCATGGTTTTGTAGATGTTGGTAAATTGAGCTAAGTTTACCAGATGCATGGTGAGGCGGTGGGATAGGGTAGTTGTTGTAAAACCAATGTAGCTATTATCGTTATTATTATTATTATTATTATTATTATTATTATTATTACTATGGGAGTTACATTCTCTCAAAAGGGCATTTAAACTTATAAATAACATTAGTTCTTCTTAGTGGTTTTAGGGTTGAGGGGTTGTTTTTATTACAAGATTTTGGGTTTTACATTTCTTATAGTAAATAATGGGTCTAATATTATTGTTATATACTATTGTTATTTTATTTTATTATGTTAGAATAAAATAAAAACATTTTTAAAATAAAATAATACAAAATAGAAATTAAAAAGAAATAAAATAACAATAGTAGTATATAATTAAAAAAATATATCAAATCGATAATATTAAAAAAAAAATGAATTGAACACCGCTCTAAGCTATTACCCCTACCAATACCCCCTCCACAAAAAAAACATATATTTAAATAGTTAATTTCATTTAAACAAATATAACATTCCATCAGTTTAGTCAAATATGAAATTTTTTGGGGTAAAAAAGCATTTAGTTATAGTTTTATTGCATTTGCTGCAGATATTAATATTTACTGCGTTATAAACATATAACAATATTAATATAAATAATATTTTAAAGTATATACTCTTTATAATATCCGAAAATGTTTCAATTTGCAAGCTCAATGAAGTTGTATTACAAACTTCAGAGCATATATACTTTATAATTGCATTCTAATGACCATCATTTTCATTTATTGTTTCAATTTCTTTATTTTCATATTTCATCAAATACAGTTATTGAAATGAAACTATATATGGCCAACGGGGGAACGCTCTTGACTACGAATCAGTGGCGATTTGTGATCGGAGTTCGAACCCGCTGACTGTCGGGAGTTAAATTCCTGCACTGAAGATTGCGTTAGCATAGAACATCAATGTCTGTAGGTAATAAATAATTAATATATATTTATAAATATTATTATAAGCCCCCTTCACTAAAGGCCGGGCACTCTGATGAGTTTAATAACAAGCAGTACTAATAGCTTCATGCAAGATCCAAACACGTTTGTTGATCACATTAACTGCTCGTTGTAAAAATACCCACCGACTCGGTATTTACAAAGTTAAATTTCTCTTTAATTATTAGCTAATTCACGGTGGCCAACGAATCAGTGGCGATTTGTGATCGGAGTTCGAGCCCGCTGACCGTCGGGAATTAACTTCTTGCACTGAAGATTGCATTAGCATGAAACATCGATGTCTGTAGGTAATAAATAATTAATATATATATATATATATATATATATATATATATATATATATATATATATATATGATAATTTTATTTACACAGACATGTACAAAATCTGCGACACTGGCATGTCGATGTTATCGATCAACAGTTACTATAAACTGAGATCTCATCAGGCAGAGTTAGAATCCGATCTTAACCTCAGATCATATTTAGAGAGGTTCTCTCCAAATATGATATGAGGTTAAGATCGGATTCTAACTCTGCCTGATGAGATCTCAGTTTATAGTAACTGTTGATCGATAACATCGACATGCCAGTGTCGCAGATTTTGTACATGTCTGTGTAAATGAAATTATCATATATAAAGCTCTATTTTGATATTGAGCACTTTTTATAAACCCGGTTAAAATTCTCTGGATTACCACCCTGTGGATATTTTTCACCTGGATTATTACCATTATTATATATATATATATATATATATATATATATATATATATATATATATATATATATATATATATATATATATATATATATATAACCTACACCTCCTCATAATTGAAGCCTTATTCATTCGAGTAAACAAGCCCACCATTAATCAAGCTCGATATGAGGTGGAAAAGGTATCCTGAAATGCCTTTAATAAGAAAAAAAAGTTTAAATCGAGTTTCTCACTAAATTCACCAGTTTTAGTTTGCGTAACTCCTCACGTGTCTGAAGAAAACTCATGGGAGTCGAAAACGTTAGCAGTTTCGGCGAGTTCCTGTTGACACTCGAACAGAACATTAGATCATTGGTCCGCCAACATGAACAGATGGATGGATAAAAAAAAGACACAAACAGGAATTGCCCCCGTTGTTTAATCAAACATGCATCAATGAAGAAATGTTGTCTAACTATACATATATATATATATATATATATATATATATATATATATATATATAGTATACTGGTTCGAATGTCCAATTAAGCAGAGCATGTATAAATTTGAAGATGAGATGAATTATATATATATATATATATATATATATATATATATATATATATTTGAAGATGAGATGAATTAGATGCACATTTCGGTTGTGTACATAATAGTCTATTCCGACTGAATTGAGGCTAAAGGTACATCTGAGGAGACCAAGATAAGGTCGAAATAGACTATTATGTACACAACCGAAATGTGCATCTAATCCATCTCATCTTCAAATTTATATATATATATATATATATATATATATATATATATATATATATATATATATATTATAATATAAAATGAGGTAATAAAATAAGGTGTCAATCAAATTTTATTAGAATTCAAAGTTCAAGCAAAGTATCCTTAAGTCCTTAGCTCATGAGTTTTCAAAGATAATTCTTCTCTTCAGAGGACCATTACCGCAGTTATACTACTACAGGTAATAAAATTACGCTTTGAAAATATATAAAATTATATACACAAATACACAAAAATACATAACATCAAAACATATCAACCCAAAAACATACTTTTTGTTGAATCCATATAGTCCATCCAGTTCATACATATTGAGAAGCATAATCAGGAAAGACAATTACTCCAAGTTACCAACAGCAGTCCAAATACGTGTAATTGAAGGTGCCGACAAAGTTATCCAGTCCAGAAATATGTCAATATTCAATGTTAATGATAAATAAATCAAATAATATAGAGAGTCCAATCAAAGTTCCAAAATCCCGAAATGTGCAACCCAAGTCAAATTAAAGTTCGTTGTTTAACTAGAAAACCCGTTAAATCCGAATTGAGCAAAAAAAGACTGAATCTCAATCTCATCTTGCTAGCAGAACGAAAAATAAGTAATCTTCTCTCACCAGCGATACAACCAGACATGACAAATCCTTAAGTGCCCAGTGGAATCATCGGCAATCTGAAACGATTGTAGTCACGTCCCGACATGGAATGGCGTCAACAATGACAGAAAACGTTGTATCTCTGAGGGAGTCCCCGAAAACATCCGGTGTGGGATAGTAATTAACTAAGACTTAAGAGAGTTCGATGTTAGTTCGTGTTTGAAAGGCCTTCATGTTATTCCGTAGCAAGTTTTATTTATTTATTTATTCATCTGTTCTTTTGTGGATTTGTAATATTATTGTTTTGTTTCTCCTTTGATCCATCTTTTCCTGTTGACGGACTAATGATCTAATGTTCTGTTCGAGTGTCGACAGGAACTCGCCAAAACTGCTAGTGGTGGTCCGCTTTCATCAGATATGTAAATCCATTTACATATCTGATGAAAGCGGACCACCGCTTGAAACGCGTTATATAAAATTATAAAATGATAAAATAACAAAATAATAAATAAATGTTGAAAAAAACATTCTACAAATGTTGGTAGCCTTACTCCTTTACATATATACTTTTCTCTCGTTGGAACTGCACTAATACTGCACTACCCTCTTTTATATATATATATATATATATATATATATATATATATATATATATATATATATATATATATATATATATATATAGTAGATACTGATGCGGCTTTTCTTACTTCAATGGTTTTATTAAAAAAAAAAATGTATTTTCATATTTCAGCGAATACGTTGATTGAAATGAAGCTATATATATATATATATATATATATATATATATATATATATATATATATATATATATATATATATGAGAAAGGAAGGATGAAGGTAATCCGACGTAATGGGAAATAAAAAAGAAAAACCAAAAAGATGCTTTTTTTATGTATTCATCAACGTTTCGTCTTTATTTGTAAGCTTTCCTCAGGATGATCATTTTAAGAAAAATGTCATACAAGTACATCAAAATATTTTCATTCCATGTCACCGACTTCCTTCAACCCGGACCTCGGTCCTGTGCTCCCAGTAGTGGCTACTACTTCTTCTCATTAACCTATCATATAAACCCAATAATTTTTCCCATATATATATATATATATATATATATATATATATATATATATATATATATATATATATATATATATATATGATTAGTTTTATTTACACAGACATGTACAAACTCTGCGACAAATATGATCTACGGTTAAGATCGGATTTTAACTCCGCCTGATGAGATCTCAGTTTTATAGCAGCTGTTGATCGATAACATCGACATGCCAGTGTCGCAGATTTTGTACATGTCTGTGTAAATAAAAATAATCATATATAAAAGCACTATTTTATATTGAGCATCTTTTATAAACACTGTTAAAATAAATTCTTTGGATTACTATCCTGTAGATGTTTACCTTGCCTGGATTATTATTATTATTATTATTATTATTATTATTATTATTATTATTATTATTATTATTATTATTATTATTATTATTATTAGTATTATTATTAGTATTATTATTAGTATTTTATTTATTTATTATTATTATTATTATTATTATTATTATTAGTATTATTAGTATTATTATTATTATTTTATTTATTTATTATTATTATTATTATTATTATTATTATTATTATTATTATTATTATTATTATTATTATTATTATTATATAATTTGTTACTTGTATTTGGTTTTTTCTCTTTAGACAATCATCCTGAGGAAGTCTTATAAGAAAGACGAAGCGTTGATGAATACATAAATAATATTTTTTGATTTCCTTTTTCAATTTCCAATATATATATATATATATATATATATATATATATATATATATATATATATATATATATATATATATATATGGGACGGGGGGTGTACTTCCGCCGCAGGGAGTCTACTAATCGCCCTTAAGCAATGACAGTTTGTTTTGACTTTGTTTCCGCTTTCATGTGTTCTCATCTGTGATTGTTATTAACGTCAACTTTCGTTTGTTTCTTTGGCAACTCAGCTGCCCCCCCCCCCTTCACAGTCTGCAAATTCAGTCGCCATTTTTCTCGTTTTTGTCAATATGTTTTTTTTTGTTTGTGCTTTTTCTTTCTTTTTAAGGGGTTATTGTGTAATTAACGTCGTAAGTTATGTTTGCTCTTCTTCTTCTTTTTCTTCTTTTTCTTCTTTTTCTTCTTTTTCATCTTCTTCTTTTTCTTCTTTTTCTTCTTTTTCTTCTTTTTCTTCTTTTTCTTCAACTCATCATCTTCTTTTTCTTCTTCTTCTTCTTTTCTTCTTCTTCTTCTTCTTCTTCTTTTTCTTCTGCGTTTTCTTCTTCTTATCATTTCTCTTCTTTTGCTTCAACTCCTCTTCTTCTTCTTCTTAATCGTCTTCTTCTTCTTTTTCTTCTTCTTCTTCTTTTTCGTCTTCTTCTTTTTTTTCGTCTTTTCTTTTTCTTTTTTTCCCTTTTTTCCCTTTTTTTCCCTTTTTTTCCCTTTTTTCTTCTTTTTCGTCTTCTTTTTCTTCTTCTTCTTTTTCTTCTTTTCTTCTTTTTTTTATTCTTCTTCTTCTTTTTTTTCTTCTTCTTTTTTTCTTCTTCTTTTTTTCTTCTTTTAATTCTTTTTCTTCTTCTTCTTCAACTCTTCTTCTTCTTTTTCTTTTTCTTTTTCTTCTTCTTCTTCTTCTTTTTCTTGTTCTTTGTTCTCCTCTTTCTTCTTCTTCTTCTTCTTCTTCTTCTTCTTTTTCTTCTTCTTTTTCTTCTTCTTCTTCTTTTTCTTCTTTTTCTCCTTCTGTTTCTCCTCCTTTTTTCTTTTTTTCTTTTTTTTCTTTTTCTTTTTCTTTTTCTTTTTCTTCTTCTTATTTATATTATTATTAATAATAATTGTACTTACACAGATCATCTTCCGAAATTAATCACTGATAAGAACTTCGAGGCTGAGTGACAACAAGTCTCCCCAAATTCCCTGTACTCTCCACATTTGTCGATAACGTTTGCAAATGACTTTGCGTTATCGGAACAGCCGCTTACCATTGATTTCTCGCTGGCAGCGACCATTATCAATCTTAACTTAGATTTGGGTCGACCATTTCATGTGGTATCAGTCGAGACTGATGCCTTTTTTTAGGAGGGTACAGTTTATTATTATTATTATTATTATTATTATTATTATTATTATTATTATTATTATTATTATTAATATTATTATTATTATTATTATGATTATTGTTGTTGTTGTTGTTGTTATCTTTGTTATTTTTATTTACTTACTAGGAGTTCTCACACAGGTCATCAGTGATTGCCCACCGACAACCGGTGGTATTCCCTAGAGTCTGAGTGACAACAAGTCTCCCCAGATTTCCAGTATTCTCCACCTCTTTTCGATAGCCACCGCAAATAAATTTGCAGTATCACAACAGCCGCTTACCATTGATTTCTCGCTGGTAAGGACCATTGGTCTTCTCTGGGAATTGGGTGGCAATAAGCCTCTCCGAGGTTCCAGCAGTCTCTGCACTTTCAGTGGAGGTCTGGCTTGTGCTGTCCCTCTTCGGTCTTCTCATCCTCCTTGATCCTATGCAAATATTTTGTGTGGTGTCAGCCTAGGCTGGTACCATTTTTTTTTTCTTTAAAATTTTTTTTTTTTTTAATTTATTTTATTATTATTATTGTTATTCTTATTCTTATTGTTATTGTTCTTCTTATTATTGTTGTTGTTATTTTTATTATTATTATTGTTATTGTTGTTGTTGTTGTTGTTGTTGTTGTTATGATTATCATTATAGCATGTCTATATTGCTCCTTATTTTTTTTCTATTTTTCGCCTTCTACTCCTCATAGGCTTTCTCAATCGTTTCCTTTTCACATTATTTCCCTTCTTCTTTTTATTTTCCCTTTTCTTTTTTTACGCTTCTTCTTCTTCTTCTTCTTCTTCTTTTTCTTCTTCTTTTTCTTCTTTTCTTTTTCTTCTTCTTATTTTTCTTCTTCTTCTTTTTCTTCTTCTTCTTTTCTTTTTCTTCTTTTTTCTTCTTCTTCGTCTTCTTCTTATCCTTCTTCTTGTTTTTGTTCTTGTTCTTCTTCTCCTTCTTACTTTGTTCTTGTCATCCGCCTGTGTCAGAAGACAATGAAGTTTTGCACCACAGATTAGTCCGTTGTTGAATTGCAGCGTCTGTTGTGACTGTGCAAGCCTATCCTGGATCGGCAGCCTTTGCTGCAGTCGCCACAGATGTAGATAGTGTCTAGTTGTGAGAACTCTGTTGCAGCCCTCTGCCGTCTGTGCTCCCTCCTCTCGCTCCACTGCTCCAAGAGGAGTAGTGAGGAGTGGAAAGAATATATATATATATATATATATATATATACAGCAAATTTTTGTAAATAAGGCATACGTTTTCTTAGACACAGATGAACACCGCAGATAAGGAGGACATTTTTTAATAACAAAATAAGTTATTAAAACATTAATCTGGAATCAAACTTAGATCTAATATACGGAACGTTTTTGTTTTTGTTTTTTAAGGAAAGTGGGGTCTGATCAACTCTGCTGGGAAGCCATGAGATAAAATACTGGTTTGTTTTTAAATTCGCGAAACAGTTTTTCGATGGTAAACAACTGATGATCCCTTAAATAATGTTAAGACTAGCGTAAATTCTTGGAAGCAAACTAATATAGTGACTGTAAAAAGTAAATTAACTTACAAGAAAAGTGATTTTTCAACGAAGGACTTGGGACTAAAGTGTTTTTTTGTTGTTTTTTTCATATAGTTTTAATGGTTGAAAAACCTTTAAGACTATATATATATATATATATATATAAAACCAATAAGTCAGTTCCTCAAAGAATAGGTCGAACAATAATTCAATAGTGGTGGTGCTTAAACAAGCGTCATATCATCATAATCAAAACTTAAACCCTAACCCTAACCCTAAACCCTAACCCTAATCCTAACCCTAAACCCCAAACCCTAACTCTAAACCCTAAACCCTAACCCATAACTCTAACTCTAAACCCTAATCCTAACTTCTAACCCTAACCCTAAACATAAACGCTAACCCGAAACCCTAACCCCAACCCCTAACTCTAAACCCTAACCCTATCTCTAAACTCTAATCCTAACTTCTAACCCTCACCTTAACCCATAACCCTAACGCTCAACCTTAGGCTAAACTCTAAACCCTAACTCTAAAGCTTACACCCTAAACCCTAAACCCTAAACCCTGACCCTAACTCTAAAGCTTACACTCTAAACCCTAACCCCTAAACCCTAAACCCTAACCCTAACCCTCACCTTAACCCATAACCCTAACGCTAAACCTTACGCTAAACTCAAAACCCTAACCCTAAAGCTTACACCCTAAACCCTAACCCACCACCAGGAAATAAAATGATATTCCTAAACAAGAAAAAGCACACAATGTTATACAATCGCTGATAAAAACAATCGTTGCATTAAAAACAATGTATAGTTAATAAATAAAGCATCTTTTTACAGTTTTGTTGAAGACCACGGGATTTCGCGTTTTGTAATTTTCTTAGTTATTTTCTCGACACGGTGAGCAAGTTTTCAGGTCTCTGACAGTAATTGGTATAGTATGGCTTCGGTGAGTCTTTTTTCTGCTATATCAAGCTCTTTCGATCGTCGTGATCGTCATCATGGGTTGTTGTCGTACTATACTATAGCAATTACCACCGCAAACTCGAAAACTTGCTCGCCATGTCGAGATAATAGCTAAAGAAATTGCAAAACGCGAAAATCCCGTTGTCTTCAACCATACTTGTATAAATAATTACTTATATATATATATATATATATATATATATATATATATATATATATATATATATATATATATATATATATATAAATATATATATTATTTGATACAAAAAAACTTCAGCTTTGTTGTCACTCAGAAGAGAAAATGAGGGATATCGCATAAACCACGATCGGACATGTTATTTGCTATAAAGTGTTCAATTAATATCGGCTAAATTATGTGTTAGATAAAAATATGTGAGATTAAAAAGTTTAATAAAAAAGGGGGAATAAAAAAAATTTTAAAACTAAGATTTAAAATTAATACATATATATATATATATATATATATATATATATATAGTAAGCTATGAAAATATATTTATGGCAATTAAGCTACACAGAGGCTCCCGCGTTTTATCCCTTGGGGGAATTTTCAGGCTACAATGCATGGAGTTATTTTTGCCGGGTGTTTTTATATACACGGCAAGCTAGTTAACCAATCAGACTCTTTGTGTGGTTTGTGTTACTTCCAGTATCCTGTTCTATTTTTCTGTTGTCTATAGATTAGCCTATATTCTGTTTCTTTGTTGTGTCAATATAATGGGTGAATTTATTTTAACACATGGTTCCTTGTATTTCTATTTTAGGTTTTAATTTTTAAATTGTAAGGTTTTTGTTTAGTTTAGCTTTTTTTACTCATTTGTTTATTTATTTATTTATGTATCGTTAGCCTAAGGTAAATTTATTTCTGTGTAGGCAGCTGTTTGCTATCTCACTTCTAAAGTTTAATAGATTTCGGGGTCTTTAAAGTTTAGGATTTCAAATTTTTCATTCAGACATAATCTACACGGGTCGTCTAAATTTCTACATGTACTGGCCTGTCGTATTATTTTCCATTCAATTATCGGTGAGCGTCCATTGTCTTTGAGATCCCAATAATCGTCTGCTAGTGCTGTTTTAATTCAACGTTCTCTGTTTTTAAATTTGCTTTTGTGGTCATAATATCTGGTTTTAAAATCAAGGGAGGTCATCCTTACGTAGTACATCTTGTTATTTGGTCTTTCCTTAGCAAATATTGTGGCTTGGTATGCAATACTTTTGGTTAGGCATTTATTTTGTAGTGGACAAAGTGTACGATTCATGCAGTTACATCTTTTCTCTTCATTGCTAACTTTTTCATTTCTATTTGGGTGGTTACTTTTAGTGTTTTGTTTATTTCTATTTGTATTGTTTATATTTTTGTCCTTCTTAGTGTTATTTTTGCTATATTTTCCACTTTTGTATGTAATTTGTTATTTTTTCTTCCTCTCTGCTGTTCTCTTTCAGTATTTTGTGATTGTGCTTCTTAATTAGCATTTCTAGGTTTTCGCAGCAGCTGTAGGATAGTTTTAGGTTATTTTTATTGAATATTTTATGCATGGAGAAGTGTTTTTCAATCAGATTTAGGAATTGTTTGCCCAGTTTAGTTTTTAGCATCTGGTTATAGGACGGTGTTTAGTAGATTATATTTCTTTTTCTTTTATTTTTAATTTTGTTAACAAGCTAGCCGTGTATATAAAAACATCCGGTAAAAATAACTCCATGCATTTTAGCCTGACCATTCCCTCCGGGGATGAAACGCGGGAGCCTCTGTGTAGCTTAATTGCCATAAATATATTTTCATAGCTTACAACCTAGCTCTACTTACGTATCGAGCACTGTTGAAGTAAATACTGAAAATTGATACATAAAAAAGTATATCTCCTTATAAAATCTTATGTGATTACATGAAATACTAATATATTTATATATATATATATATATATATATATATATATATATATATATGTGTGTGTGTGTGTGTGTGTATGTGTGTGTGTATGTGTGTGTGTGTGTGTGTGTGTGTGTGTGGGTGTGTGTGTGTGTGACTAACTATATGAAGCTCCCTCCCTGGGTAGAGCTTATTTGTAAGTGTTGTGGTTGCAAGGTTGAACAATAATTAGTGAGGAATACAATGAAGACGCAAACAACAAGGAGAATGCAATAATAAGTGTATTAAAGAAAAGGTATAGTTACAGTATGTACAAATGAAGGTGTCGAGTCAGAGAGTCTTGGTGGGAGGACATGTACGCTCTTCGGCGTCACTTCCGGTGGCATTTAGGTAACACACACTAAGGCCAACCTAGGCTTGCCATTTATAGTGTAACGTTATTCGTATATGCAAATGAGTGGTTGCCACCACAACAGTAAGAATATCGCATACTGCCATTAGGTTTAAGGCATAGCTCATTGGGTAAAACTAATTCGAGTTCTCGGCACTTAACAATATTTACATGTAGATATCACTTACATTCAGTCAGTGTCGTATGATAGCGCAGGAATAAGAGCGCCGACTCTCTGCTCGACGATTGAGTTTCGATCCCGGCTTTAGGCACTGACTGAAGAGGTGGGATACAGCGAAACATGTATGTGAATGATTATATATATATATATGTATAGATTTAGATTTTTCACGTATAAAATAGATCATTTAGTGTAGACCGGGGTTGTGCCAATAAAAACAAGCTCGATGATACTCGATTACAGAGTACAGAGCATTTATATGCGATTTTATGAAGGCTTACCAAAGCATTCCTTTCAGGACACCAATGATCACCATTAAAGATGTTTTTTCTTACAAATATTATTTATGCAAATTAAATGTTTTTAGTAAAGACCGGAATCAGTCCAATAAAAATAAGCTCGATGATACTCGATTACATGGTACAGAGCATTTATATGTTTTTTTTAAGGTTTACCAAAACATTTCGTCCAATGAAATAATTAATCACAACAAAAGACTTTTTCCTTTCATAGTTTATTTATTTTTCAGATTTTTTAAAGTTTAATATTTTTCCCCTACACGTGTTTCTCTACTCAAGCACCAGGGGAAATATATACCTGAAATAAAGACCCCAACAACTGGCAATACCCGATGTGGTGTTGCCTTTATTGAGGCGATTTAAGAAGAAAAAAACACCTTAAGAAAGTAGTTCAAGAATTGTTCACAGTATGGTTGATGCCTACAAGAAATTAGTCCCAATGCAGTCCAAAGGAATCGGGAACAATGTGCGAGAATACACCTCCTCATCGGGCGGTACAACATGAAAGTATCACCCGCCTCCCCAAACAAAAACAAAACGGTCAACACACAATCCAGGCCACTGATAGTGTGGGCATTCCGCATTTATTCCATCAAAAAAGTCAGTATTAACGTCCGTTAGCAATGTATGTAATCGTACGAACCTTTCTCTAGGGCTGACCTGTCACACTCGGGATAAACATATAACGAGGCAAATGATCATAATCCTGCAGAAACCATCCTGAAGAAAACCCCATAAATACCAGAGACAAAATATTCATCCTATGATACTGTCTCTAAAAATTTAGTTTCTATTGTAAAAGTAATCCCTCACAACTAATTTTCTAACGGCTGGGACGGCTTTTTACATTCTGGGAAAATATTTTTTATTTAATTTAATGGCGAGAGCGACCTTGTTGTTATTTATCGGAGTAGACATAGGTCGAAGTGAATAATCCTAATTCCGCAGAAATCATTTTGAGAAAATCATGTATATACCAAAAATATATTACTACAAAATACTGTTTACAAAAATCTAGATTCTATTTTTAAATAATTTTAAAATATTTCCCTAACGGCTCGGATCTGCCTATAACACTATGGGGAAAATATTATTTAATTCTGTTTAAAAATGGGAGTCCCCGTTATCATTTTTATGATGGAACCAATTCCCATTCTGAGTGGACGTACGTCGGGGCAGATAATCCCAGTTCCGCAGAAAACCAACTGAAAGCAAGGTGGAAGCAAGTCGGTGGCTGCCAATTATAGACCAATAGCTTTGACCTCCCACCTCATTAAACTTTTTGAGAAAGTCATACGGAAACACATAGTTAGACACATGAATGAAAATAACCTGTTCAATGACAGTCAGCATGGGATGAGATCTGGAAGATCTTGTTTAAGTCAACTCCTTGAGCAGTTTGACACCATTCTATCAATTCTTGATGATGGCGCTAATGCAGATGTTGTCTACTTAGATTTTGCCAAAGCTTTTGACAAAGTTGACCACAAAATAGTTCTGCAGAAAATATTTGATCTTGGCATTCGTGGAAGCATCTTCAAATGGATCGAATCCTTCCTGAGTAACCGCCTCCAAACAGTTATGGTTGATGGTGCAACCTCGAAGCCACAACCTGTCATTTCTGGAGTTCCCCAGGGAAGTGTATTGGGACCCATAATCTTCCTAATCCTTATTGGGGACATTGATGAAGATATCGCCATGTCAATAGTCAGGTCATTCGCCGATGATACAAGGGCCACAAAATCCGTTCGGTCTCCCGAGGATGCTGTGTTGTTTCAAAAGGATCTCGAGCAGATCTACAAATGGACGGAGGACAATAACATGGAGCTAAATGACGTGAAATTTGAGCTTCTCCGCTATGGTAATAACGACCAGCTAAAAAGCGAGATATCATACCACACTCCGTCAGGAAAAATGATAAACATAAAGCAAGAAGTAAAGGACCTCGGTGTATCTATGTCTAGTGATTGTCTTTTTAGCAATCAAATAAACAAAGTTGTGGAAAAAGCCAAGAACCTCATTGCCTGGATCCTGAGGACATTTAAAACCAGAGAATATCGTGCAATGGTCACGCTGTATAAATCCTTGGTCATTCCAGTTTTGGAATACTGTTCTGTCTTGTGGAACCCAAGTAGCCCTAGGCTCATCCAAAAGCTTGAAGCCATTCAGTGGTCCTTTCTACGGAAAATTCAAGCTGATCGGAACTACTGGTCATGTCTGAAGAAGACAAAAATGTTCTCGCTGCAAAGACGACGTGAAAGGTACCGGATAATTTACATCTGGAAGATATTGGAAGGAAAGGTACCGAACATTAATGGCCACATTCAAGCCCGAGACAATGAACGCCGCGGGAGGCACTGTATTGTTCCCTCGCTAAAAACTGGTGGGAAAATACGAACCATTTTTGAAACGAGCTTACCTGTACAGGGGTCACAACTCTTCAATGCCATGCCTAGGTGTATTCGGGATATAAAAAATGCTGCTGTGGAACAATTTAAGCGCTCTCTTGATGCCTACCTCGCTAATATCCCGGACCAACCCCAAATTGTCGGATACACGACGTGCAGGCAAGCCGACACCAATTCTATCGTGCACATGCAAGCACATGCTGGTGCGGTTCCTTTGTCTCACAGGATCCTCACATCAGCCAGGGCGAGTTGAACAACCAGCAAGCCTGAACACGCCTGTTCGAAGCACCAGACAAAAAAAAAAAAAAAAAAAAAAAAAAAAAAATACATATACCAAAAACAAGAAACTAATACAAAACACTGTTTTCAAAAACTGATTTCTATTTTAAAATAATTCTTAACGGCTGGGCTAGTTTTTTTTTTTCTTTGCGAGAAAACATCATTTTATTCTTATTTAAAGGTGATCGCATCGTTGTTTCTATTTTTAGAGGTGATTCATACGCTTTCGAATTATACTTAGGTCGGTGCAAATAATCCCAGTTCCGCAGAAAACATCCTGAAAAAGTCGTACATATACACTAGAAATAAAATATTACTACAAAATAGTGTTTTCAGAGATCTAGTCTCTATTTTAAAAACAATTTTTAACGGTCGGGGCGTTTTTAACACTTTTGGGAAAATATCTTTCTATCCTGTTTAATGACGAGAGACTTTGTCATTATTATTTCCATGGTAGAACCCTTCCGGTTCGCAGTAGACATACATCGAGGCAAAAAAGATCCTAGTTTTGCAGAAAACATTTTGAGAAATCAAATATAAAAATAAAATATCAATACAAAATACTGTTTTCAAAAATTATGTTTCTATTTTTAAAATTAATTCCTGACGGCTGGGACGGCTTTATTTATTATTTTTCCATTCCGGGCAAACATTATTTTATTTTATTTTATTTTATTTTATTTTATTTTATTTGATTTAATTTAAATTAATTTAATTTAATAATGCTAGCATCTATATTGTTATTTTATATATATATATATATATATATATATATATATATATATATATATATATATATATATATATATATATATATATATATATATGTATGTGTGTGTGTGTGTGTGTGTGTGTGTGATAGTCATTATTTACATATATATATATATATATATATATATATATATATATATATATATATATATATAGGCAAACATTATTAAATAACTCGGAGTGGTTTTGTTTGATGCGACTTTTTTTTATTTTTTCAATTTTCAAAATTGTCCATCTAATGTTTCGGTCAAATTGATGTAAATATGATCCATGGGTTTCTTGTTCCATTCTTTTTTCTTTTTTGCAAGTACTTTCGATTTGAATCGTCAAATCATCTTCAGGCGGTATTAATTTAGTGTCTTTACAAATTATGACTTTGCTGTTGTACTCATTTTTTTAATTATAACGGCAAGTAGTTTATAACTTGAAAAAGCGTCTGTAAAGTTGAAATGTACATGAGAGCGTGATGGCGTTCTACACATATGAGAGATTTAAATATATATATATATATAAATATATATATATATATATATATATATATATATATATATATATATATATATATATATATATATATAGTCTAAAGAAGCTTTGAGTCATTAAAAAAAAATGTAAAATGAAGTTTAAATTCTCAGACAAACATATATGTATATATATATATATATATATATATATATATATATATATATATATAGTCATTATTATAATTTATTTTCATTACCTTTTCTGGTTGACCCCTCCACACAAACACCTATTCATCAAATTGTATATCCTAATTAGTAGGCTTTCTCTCCCTACCTCCCTCTTTCTCTGCAAATTGGGGCGCGCCTCACTGAGAACCGAAACGTTAATGCATTTTCCTGCCAAAGTTCCATCGCCCTGGATTTCACACGGTATCTACTTACCGCCCCATGCGGGCGCAGATGGCACAAGGCCGAACTAAATGAGACCCACCGCGTGTAAATGGCATACTGTTATCTACCCAGGAGGGCGGTTGCGAAAAAAACAAAAAAACAAACACAGCTTTATAAAAATACTAGCTGAACTTACCCGGCGTTGCCCAGGGGTTTGTTTTGTTTTTTACTTGCACTTTATGTGTTTTATCTTTTTTAAAGCAATGTCAGTTTTTTTGTTTTTGTTTTTTACTTGCAATTTATGTGTTTTATTTTTTTTTAAAGCAATGTCAGTTTTTTTGTTTTTGTTTTTTACTGGCAATTTATGTGTTTTATTTTTTTTAAAGCAATGTCAGTTTTTTTTTTACTTGCACTTTATGTGTTTTATCTTTTTTAAAGCAATGTCAGTTTTTTTGTTTTTGTTTTTTACTTGCAATTTATGTGTTTTATTTTTTTTTAAAGCAATGTCAGTTTTTTTGTTTTTGTTTTTTACTGGCAATTTATGTGTTTTATTTTTTTTAAAGCAATGTCAGTTTTTTTTACTTGCACTTTATGTGTTTTATCTTTTTTAAAGCAATGTCAGTTTTTTTGTTTTTGTTTTTTACTTGCAATTTATGTGTTTTATTTTTTTTAAAGCAATGTCAGTTTTTTTGTTTTTGTTTTTTACTGGCAATGTATGTGTTTTATTTTTTTTAAAGCAATGTCAGTTTTTTTTTTACTTGCACTTTATGTGTTTTATCTTTTTTAAAGCAATGTCAGTTTTTTTTGTTTTTTTTACTTGCAATTTATGTGTTTTATTTTTTTAAAGCAATGTCAGTTTTTTTTTTACTTGCAATTTATGTGTTTTATCTTTTTTAAAGCAATGTCAGTTTTGTTTTTTACTTGCACTTTATGTGTTTTATCTTTTTTAAAGCAATGTCAGTTTTTTTGTTTTTGTTTTTTACTTGCAATTTATGTGTTTTATTTTTTTTTAAAGCAATGTCAGTTTTTTGTTTTTGTTTTTTACTGGCAATTTATGTGTTTAATTTTTTTAAAGCAATGTCAGTTTTTTTTTACTTGCACTTTATGTGTTTTATCTTTTTTAAAGCAATGTCAGTTTTTTTGTTTTTGTTTTTTACTTGCAATTTATGTGTTTTATTTTTTTTTAAAGCAATGTCAGTTTTTTTGTTTTTGTTTTTTACTGGCAATTTATGTGTTTTATTTTTTTTAAAGCAATGTCAGTTTTTTTTTTACTTGCACTTTATGTGTTTTATCTTTTTTAAAGCAATGTCAGTTTTTTTGTTTTTGTTTTTTACTTGCAATTTATGTGTTTTATTTTTTTTAAAGCAATGTCAGTTTTTTTGTTTTTTGTTTTTTACTGGCAATTTATGTGTTTTATTTTTTTTAAAGCAATGTCAGTTTTTTTTTACTTGCACTTTATGTGTTTTATCTTTTTTAAAGCAATGTCAGTTTTTTTGTTTTTGTTTTTTACTTGCAATTTATGTGTTTTATTTTTTTTAAAGCAATGTCAGTTTTTTTGTTTTTGTTTTTACTGGCAATTTATGTGTTTTATTTTTTTTAAAGCAATGTCAGTTTTTTTTACTTGCACTTTATGTGTTTTATCTTTTTTAAAGCAATGTCAGTTTTTTGTTTTTGTTTTTTACTTGCAATTTATGTGTTTTATTTTTTTTAAAGCAATGTCAGTTTTTTGTTTTTGTTTTTTACTGGCAATTTATGTGTTTTATTTTTTTTAAAGCAATGTCAGTTTTTTTTTTACTTGCACTTCATGTGTTTTATTTTTTTTAAAGCAATGTCAGTTTTTTTTGTTTTTTTTACTTGCAATTTATGTGTTTTATTTTTTTAAAGCAATGTCAGTTTTTTTTTTACTTGCAATGTATGTGTTTTATCTTTTTTAAAGCAATGTCAGTTTTTTTTTTACTTGCACTTTATGTGTTTTATCTTTTTTAAAGCAATGTCAGTTTTTTGGGGGGAGGGGGCTCAAAAATATTATTTTTTGTTCCAGTCAAAAGGAACTATTTATTTTTAAGATTTGTCCAATTTTAGAAAATTCCTACGGGGATGAAATATTTTCTGAAATTGTAGGAAGAAGTCTATCGATGACACAGAAACGATAAAGAGCTTGGCTTTACTTTATATATGCGATAAGTATTTCTCTATTAGCTGTTTTTTTTTTGTAATTTTACGAAGTTTGGTTTTGTGGTTTTGTTTTACGGAATATCAACCCTTTTCAGATGTCTTAATGCTGAACCAATTATTTTCGTAATGGTTTTATGCTTAAAGTTCTTACTTTTTAAATAAAGAAAGCCCCCACACTAAGAAGATGCGACTTATGGAACTGTAAATAAAATTCACGATCCTTTCTGCAATCCAACCATATCTTTTGCGAACTAAAATGCAATCTATGCCTTACTTATCCACTAAGTTAAAAAAAATAAAATTATTCGTTTTTTATTTTTTTTAATATTTACTGAGTAAACTCCCTTCTAAAATGGCAGCGATTTGAAAATAATTCCGAGCCGGACAAAATATTTTCTGAATGGAGTTAAATCGAATTACATTTTATTATTCTTGATATCATGGTGCAACTATCAAGCAAAAGACGGTCGAAACAGAAAGAAAAATTATATTTTTAAGGACGAAAGCTATGGTAAATAAACGATAAAAATGTGTTTACTTTATATATTTGATAGGTTTGTTTGCTGTTTTTCACGTTCACAAAGTCTTTATGTATATATATATATATATATATATATATATATATATATATATATATATATATATATATATATATTCCATGAAAAATGCCAGTATACTGAAATCATATGCTCTTAATAGGGTTAAGATGAAAATTCATATACACTAAATGTACAAAAGCAAGGAAATTCCAAAATTTTTACACTTTTATTGTCATTAATTAAGGGTATGACTACATATCAACCAAACCATTTCATTATCACATCACTACAGTATAAATCTCTATGCATTAGTGGATGAAGTGTGTGAGGTGCGCTGAAGAAAAATTCCTACCAGTAAAATACATAGCCCTGTTGTGCTCGCATACCCTTAATGACAATAAAAGTGTAAAAATTTGAGAATTTCCTTGGTTTTGTACATTTAGTGTATATGGATTTTTATTTTAACCCTATTAAGGGCATATGATTTCAGTATATTGGCATTTTTCATGGAATGTCACTACTATTGTAAAGGCTATGCCTCAATACAATGGTCATTTTGAAGTTTTTTTGGAATTTTCTGGAAAACTATAGTATATGGTAAACTGAAATTAAAATGCCATCAACTAGACCCTAGAACCTCTATCTCTGCCAAAAATCAGCTGAATCCATCAAATAGTTGATGAGATACAGGGTGGCACATACGTACACACAGATAACATGATTTCATGATTGAACTTTCTGGATCTCTGGGTTGCCTTGACAAATGTTGCTGAAATTCTACACACTTATAGAACCTATCAAATAAAAATTTTGTGCAAAGTTTTAACTAATTTGGTTTATTGGTTTTTGAGTTATGATTGATCAAAGAAATGAGATTTCCAGCATAGGCCTTTCGTGTGGTCTATTAAGGGATAGAGCGCTCTCACGCCTCCCTTGATTAAAATGTTTTAGAATGTTTACGGAGTTTAGTTTGGCATATCAGATTATGTAATATTTAGTTCAATTATGTTTATAAAGATTTTTATGCTTAAATTTCTTCATAGTGCCTCTCCCTCACCCCAAAAATACCACTCAAATATCGTACAACTGAAGTTCACTCTATGTCTGACCTATCCAGCGAGTTTTAAAAATATATACATCCATTTCTAATTTTAAAAAAGAAGATAAAACATTTACAGTAATCTCTTTTATTAAAATAGCAGCTATTTGAAAATAATTCCGATCTTGACAAAATATTTTCTGTAAGGAATTCAATCGAATTACATCTTTCTTAACAACATGCTGCTACTATCCACACAAAAACAACTGACGAACTAGAATCAAATATTGATTTTGTTTAGGATAAAAACTATCGATGGCAAAGAAAAAATAAAGAGACTTAGTTTATTTCGTATGTTAGATAGGTCTTTCTTTATAAACTGTTTTGCACGCTTACCAAGTCTTTCTTTATTGGCTGTTCAGCGTGGCAGATTATTTAATGCTGAGTTCAATTATGTTTGTAAAAGTTTTATGCTTAAAACTCTTTATATTTTAAAATACAGAGTGCCCCCCCCCAAAAAAAAATAGCGAGGGACCTATTAAGTTGGCGACTGTCTTTTGGACATTGTCTAAGAGGGAGAGACTAGTGGATGATGCACCAGCCCAGATGTGACAACAATATATTCCATGGACAGATGGTGGCTTTATAGAGATACAGGATAATGTGAGGTGTGAGGAGTTTACTAGCACGATAGAGGGAGCCAACCTTCTTTGCTGCAGCCTTTGCAATGTCTTCAATGTATTTGTTCCAATTCATGTTGACTGTCGAAGAGTTTGAATGTTGAATTCTCAGGTAGGGTGTTATTTGCCATTGCAATCGGTGGTTGAAGAGGTTTTTTTGTAATTATTAAAGGAAAGGAGCTTTTTCTTTGCGGCCTTAAAAGTTACCAACCATTTATGACTCCAATCCACTACAGCCTGGAAGTCATTTTCTAAGGATTCAGCCACGGCCTCGGATATGATCGCGTCCGTTTTGCCCACATGAGGGGTATGTAGGAAGAAATCTATCGATGACAAAGAAATCAGAAAGACACTAACTTTACTTTATATATCAAGTGAGTAATTTTCTAGTAACAGTTTTTGAAATTTTACGAAGTTTGTTTTTTAGTGGGTTTGTTTAACAGCATATCAACACTTTTCAGATTTATTTTTGTAAACATTTTATATATATTGCGTGTGTATTTAGGCAGCATTTTCTCATTTATGCGAACATTGTTAAAAATAACAGAATTCGTCTGTTTAATTATACCTTTTTTTATTTTTTTCAATTTTTCTGATGGTCTTTTTTGTATTAAAATCTAAAAAAAATAATAAATGTTCCATAGGTTTCACAGGTTTCATGAACGTTTTCAATTCTTTGTCAAATCATCCTCAAGTGTCAAAAACAAGTGAACAAAAAAAAAGCTGGAGAAAGAAGAGCATTTTTTTAAAAGACAGCGGAGAAACACGCAGAGAACGTTTTTCGCATTGTTTCAGAAAGTCGTTGACGATTTAAATTCAGCAACACTGGAATGGCATCACAGAGCAAAATC
>OY744554.1:35085970-35108470 GCA_963556195.1 Sepiola atlantica
TTTCTTCTTCATCTACTTTTTTTTTCCTCTTTCACCTCCTTCTCTTTCTTCTCTTCCTTTTTTCTTTCTTCTTCATCTACTCTTATTCTTTCCTCTTTCACCTCCTTCTCTTTCTTCTCTTCTCTTTTTCTTTCTTCTTCACCTTCTTCTACTTCTAATTTTCTCTCTTCTTATTTCTTTCTTTTTTTGTTGTTCATGTTTTATTCCCTTTGTTCTTCATCTTCTTTTCTTTTTCCTTCTTCATCTCTTGCCTCTTTATCTGTCTTACTTTTCTTCTTCTTTTTCTTCTTCTCTGTGTTTATTTTATTTCTTTTGTTTCTTTTTTCTTCATCTTTGTCTTTCTAAATGTACTTTATTTTCATTTTATCATTCTTCTTTTTCTTCTTCTTTTTCTTCTCCTTCTCTTTTTCCTTTTTTTTTTCATCTCTTACCTCCTCCTTTGTCTTTTTTCTTCTTCTTTTTTTCTCCTTTTTCGGTTTATTTAATTTTTTCGTCTTTTCATTCTTAACTTTTTTATCTCTTTTTTCTTCATTTTCATCTTGTTTTTCTCTGTACGTTGCCTTTTGTCTTCTTTTCTTCTTCTTCTACTTCTACTTCTAATTTTTCTTCTTTTTTCTTCTCGATCTTTACTCTCTTCTTTCTTCTTTTTTTCTTCTTTTTCTTCTATGTCTTTCTAAAATGGGCCCTATACCAATTTCATCATTTCTTCTCTTCCTTTTTTTCTTTTTTCTTCACCCCTTTCTCATTTTTCTTTCTTCTTCACCTTCTTCTTCTTCTTCTTCTTCTAATTTTCTCTCTTCTTATTTCTTTCTTTTTTTGTTGTTCATGTTTTATTCCCTTTGTTCTTCATCTTGTTCTTGTTCAGTACACTTTTTTTTCAACAACCTTGTATCATCATTTTCCAACATCTTCCGACTTTCCTCCCCATCCGACGGCCACACCCATTTCACCACGACCCACCGGCGGCACCAAAGAAGCTTAATCAAAGAATACAACCGTCTGGAGAAACAAACATGGCGGTTGCGCCGGCACAAAGCAATGGCCACCCAAAGCGCCAAATTAAATTTGCCGGAATGAAAATGTCAGCCACTTAGTTAAGTTCCATTGATATTCGTGTGACAACAAGACGAAACCCTGACCCTAACCCTAACCCTAACCCTAACCAGTGAACACCTATATGTCTGACTTTTCAGATAAATATAATTCTTTTTAACCACTTTAGCTTCATAGGGTTACGTAGATAAATGTAATCGGTAAACTATCCTGTAATATCGTAGTGATAGGGTAAGGGTTAGGCTTGTAGGGTTAGGGTTATAGTGTTAGGATTAGGGTTAGGGTTAGGGTTAGGATTAGGGTTAGGGTTATAGGGTTAGAGCTATGGTTAGGGATATAAGGTTACGGTTAGGGTTATAGGTTAGGGTTAGTGTTAGAATTAAAGGGTTAGTGTTAGGGTTATAAGGTTAGGATTAGAGTTAGGGTTAAAATTAGGGTTAGGGTTAGAGTTATAGGGTTGGGATTAGAGTTATGGTTAGAATTAGGGTAAGGGTAAACGTTATAGGTTAGGGTTGGAGATATAAGGTTAGGGTTAGGGTTATAGAGTTGGTGTTAAGGGTATAGGTTAGGGTTAGGATTAAGATTATAGGGTTGAGGTTAGTATTAGGGTTATAGAGTTAGGGTTAGGGTTATAGAATTATAGGTTTAGGATTAGGGTTAGGGTTATAGGGTTAAAGTAAAAGTAATAGGGTTAAGATTAAGTTTAGTGTTAGGGTTATAGGGTTAGGATTAGGATTATAGAGTTTGGGTTAGTGTTAGGGTTAGGGTTATAGGGTTAGGGTTAGGGTTATAGGGTTAGGGTTAGGGTTATAGTGTTAGGGTTAGGGTTAGGGTTAGGGTTAGGGTTAGAGTTAGGGTTAGGGTTAGGGTTAGGGTTAGGGTTAGGGTTTGAGTTAGGGTTAGGGTTAGGGTTAAGGTTATAGGGTTAGTATTAGGATTAGGGTTAGGGTTAGTATTAGGATTATAGGGTTAGGGTTTTAGGGTTAGGATTATAGAATTTGGGTAAGTGTTAGGGTGATAGAGTTAGGGTTAACTTCATAGGGCTATAGGGGTAGGGTTAGGATTATAACATTTACGGAAGGTCTTAGGGGAGCTACATGGTTGATATTTACTATTCTTCGTGTTTCGGGCTTGCGAACACCGGCAGCTTCTAAATAGTTTCAGCGTACCCATTTCACTCCAGGCTTGAGTTGACTCGTAGGATATGTTGTGTTTTTTTTTTTTTAGGCACTTACTAAAAGTTTCAAAGAGACAGACTGGAACCCATAACAGACTGGTTATAATAACAGACTGGTTATAATAACAGACTGGTTATAATAACATTTGATGACAATCATTTCTTAATGGCGTTTGTGTAATGTGGTTATTTTTAAGCTATTGTTATTTTTTTTTTTCGATTCTTCTTCTCAGAATATGTCTCGAAGACGATTCAGTGGCGATCGCGACCAAAACATTTTAGAAATTGAACTAAAATATCTATTGTGTTTTTTTTTATGGGAATCGCTCCAGACAATACATGAAGCCACTTAATGTAAGTATCTAAAAAGTGACAAAAGATTGTTATCGCAAAACAGGAGATTCCTATTTACCGTAGTCTTAAAAGGATCAAGGCTACCGGTAGGAGGAAAACAGTCAGTAGGAAGAGAGTTCCACAAGCCAGCAATTCTTGAGAAAAGGTTACTTGGATTATGAATCTGTTTTTTATCGAGTTATCAAACAAGCGAATTGGTGAAGACTACTAGACCAACGAGTAAAACGAGCTGAAACAAAAGAAGCAGGGAATAGATGAGACAATTCTGAAGAACACATGCCATAATAGTATTTATGGAAAAGACTGAGACTAGCAACATCATTTCTGTGAGAGAGTAGATAAAGAGAATAAGAAAGTGTGGGCCAACCAAGTTACCGATACGTTTCTGCACCTTATCAAGAACCCTCAAATGGGACAGAGAGTTATCAGACCAAATATGAACAACAGTACTTCATACAAGGTCTGATAGTAGATTTGTAGAGATAAAGAATAGCCTCAGGTGTGAGAAAGTGTTTGGAGCGATAGAGAGAACCGACTTTACGAGTAGCAGAAACAGCAATGGATCTAATGTATAAACTCCAAGAAAGATTTGATGCGAAAGAAAGACCAAGAAGTTTCAGAGTCGATTTCTCCTCAAGAGTAGAGCCATCCATGAAAATCTCTGGAAGAAAAGGGACACGTCTACGATTGAAAGACACGAGCTGAGTCTTAACAGGATTAAACGAACAGGCTATTCCGTACCCCAATTAATCTTCGGAATAGCATTCTCTAGGAAATTATTGATATAGAGAAGAAACAGTGTTGGGTTTAGACTAGAGCTATGTGGAAAACCAGCATTTATAGGGAAAGGGGATGAAGAGACACCGTCCAAAGTTATTCGCAAGCTTCAATCAGAAAGAAAAGACCTAATAATGGCACGAACGTCACAACTAACACTTTAACGCTGAAGTTTGTGTAGAAGACCAGAATGCCACACTCTGTCGAACGCCTTTAAAATGTCAAGCGCAATGGTCCTACCTTCTCTTAGAAGTAGCCATGAGCCGATGGTTTGTGTGTTAATTTCGTTTTTCGTTCCGTTTCAGATTCCTGTTTTGAAATTAAGTTCAAACACGTATTGGTTTGTGTGTTAGTTTCGTTTTTCGTTCCGTTTCAGATTCCTGTTTTGAAATTAAATTCAAACACGTATTGGTTTGTGTGTTAGTTTCGTTTTTCGTTCCGTTTCAGATTCCTGTTTTGAAATTAAGTTCAAACACGTATTGGTTTGTGTGTTAGTTTCGTTTTTCGTTCCGTTTCAGATTCCTGTTTTGAAATTAAGTTCAAACACGTATTGGTTTGTGTGTTAATTTCGTTTTTCGTTCCGTTTCAGATTCCTGTTTTGAAATTAAGTTCAAACACGTATTGGTTTGTGTGTTAGTTTCGTTTTTCGTTCCGTTTCAGATTCCTGTTTTGAAATTAAATTCAAACACGTATTGGTTTGTGTGTTAGTTTCGTTTTTCGTTCCGTTTCAGATTCCTGTTTTGAAATTAAGTTCAAACACGTATTGCTTTGTGTGTTAATTTCGTTTTTCGTTCCGTTTCAGATTCCTGTTTTGAAATTAAGTTCAAACACGTATTGCTTTGTGTGTTAGTTTCGTTTTTCGTTCCGTTTCAGATTCCTGTTTTGAAATTAAATTCAAACACGTATTGGTTTGTGTGTTAGTTTCGTTTTTCGTTCCGTTTCAGATTCCTGTTTTGAAATTAAGTTCAAACACGTATTGGTTTGTGTGTTAGTTTCGTTTTTCGTTCCGTTTCAGATTCCTGTTTTGAAATTAAATTCAAACACGTATTGGTTTGTGTGTTAGTTTCGTTTTTCGTTCCGTTTCAGATTCCTGTTTTGAAATTAAATTCAAACACGTATTGGTTTGTGTGTTAGTTTCGTTTTTCGTTCCGTTTCAGATTCCTGTTTTGAAATTAAGTTCAAACACGTATTGGTTTGTGTGTTAATTTCGTTTTTCGTTCCGTTTCAGATTCCTGTTTTGAAATTAAGTTCAAACACGTATTGGTTTGTGTGTTAGTTTCGTTTTTCGTTCCGTTTCAGATTCCTGTTTTGAAATTAAATTCAAACACGTATTGGTTTGTGTGTTAGTTTCGTTTTTCGTTCCGTTTCAGATTCCTGTTTTGAAATTAAATTCAAACACGTATTGGTTTGTGTGTTAGTTTCGTTTTTCGTTCCGTTTCAGATTCCTGTTTTGAAATTAAGTTCAAACACGTATTGGTTTGTGTGTTAGTTTCGTTTTTCGTTCCGTTTCAGATTCCTGTTTTGAAATTAAATTCAAACACGTATTGGTTTGTGTGTTAGTTTCGTTTTTCGTTCCGTTTCAGATTCCTGTTTTGAAATTAAATTCAAACACGTATTGGTTTGTGTGTTAGTTTCGTTTTTCGTTCCGTTTCAGATTCCTGTTTTGAAATTAAATTCAAACACGTATTGGTTTGTGTGTTAGTTTTGTTTTTCGTTCCGTTTCAGATTCCTGTTTTGAAATTAAATTCAAACACGTATTGGTTTGTGTGTTAGTTTTGTTTTTCGTTCCGTTTCAGATTCCTGTTTTGAAATTAAGTTCAAACACGTATTGGTTTGTGTGTTAATTTCGTTTTTCGTTCCGTTTCAGATTCCTGTTTTGAAATTAAATTCAAACACGTATTGGTTTGTGTGTTAATTTCGTTTTTCGTTCCGTTTCAGATTCCTGTTTCGAAATTAAATTCAAACACGTATTGGTTTGTGTGTTAGTTTCGTTTTTCGTTCCGTTTCAGATTCCTGTTTTGAAATTAAATTCAAACACGTATTGGTTTGTGTGTTAGTTTCGTTTTTCGTTCCGTTTCAGATTCCTGTTTTGAAATTAAATTCAAACACGTATTGGTTTGTGTGTTAGTTTCGTTTTTCGTTCCGTTTCAGATTCCTGTTTTGAAATTAAGTTCAAACACGTATTGGTTTGTGTGTTAATTTCGTTTTTCGTTCCGTTTCAGATTCCTGTTTTGAAATTAAGTTCAAACACGTATTGGTTTGTGTGTTAGTTTTGTTTGTGTTCCGTTTCAGATTCCTGTTTTGAAATTAAGTTCAAACACGTATTGGTTTGTGTGTTAGTTTTGTTTGTGTTCCGTTTCAGATTCCTGTTTTGAAATTAAGTTCAAACACGTATTGGTTTGTGTGTTAGTTTTGTTTGTGTTCCGTTTCAGATTCCTGTTTTGAAATTAAGTTCAAACACGTATTAGTTTGTGTGTTAGTTTTGTTTGTGTTTTATACGTTTAAGATTAATCTATTTAGAATAGCGACCAAAGCATTCTTATGTATTTTTCGCTTGCCTTATTCGACAATGAAAACATGTATGGGTCTATGTAAACTATGTTGTCCATTCCGATACCGATTCTTGTCCTAGTCAAAACTAAGGGTTAGGGTTAGGGTTAGGGTTAGGGTTAGGGTTAAGTTGTTACAGCCACGGACTATGGAATCGCCAAACATACTGTGGTATATTGAGGGGTATATCTTGTTTATGTACTAACAAGTCAACACTTATCAAAGCCAGAGGCCACTCGAAGATAAATGTTAATGAGTTTGTCAGGAGGACATTGAAACAACAACGTAAGGATTGGTAACAATGGTTGAGACTGGCCATGAAATTAGATTATTTAAGAGTGCGGCTCAACAAGAATTTGTTAACATTGGACTTGAAAACGACCATGCTATAGTCAACTGGGAAGCATTCCCATAGTATTGTGTTCCACAGATTGATAGTTTTTGGAAAGAAACTTCGCTCATGGAAATTTCGTTTACTCTTAGGGGGAAAGAAAAAATCTATAGTTGTAGCTAGAGGATTTTTTGGTGTGAATGTTTCACAGGGTATGACCATAGATTGGAGCTCAGTCGATCACCTACCATAAAAAGTAACGATAGAGCAGAGAAAGACTAGCAACGTCTCTTCTGTGAGAAACCGGCTGCAGAAAAAAGAAGAGATTGGAGCTCAGTCGAGCACCTTTCATGGAAATAACGATAGAGCAGAGAAAGACTAGCAACGTCTCTTCTGTGAGAAAGGGGCTGCAGAAAAGAGAAGAGATTGGAGCTCAGTCGAGCACCGTCCATGGAAATAACAGTGGAGCAGAGAAAGACTAGCAACGTCTCTTCTGTGAGAAAGTGGCTGCAGAGAAGAGAAGAGATTGGAGCTCAGTCGAGCACCTTTCATGGAAATAACAGTGGAGCAGAGAAAGACTAGCAACGTCTCTTCTGTGAGAAAGGGGCTGCAGAGAAGAGAAGAGATGGAGTTCAGTCGAGCACCTACCATGAAAATAACGATAGAGCAGAGAAAGACTAGCAACGTCTCGTGTGGCAGTGACGTCACGGGCGAGAAGTGAGAGACTAAACTTCGACAAGTAGATTTCGTGTTTGTTTGTTTGTTTTGTTTTTTCCAAATTATTTTTTTAGGAATTTAAATTGGATCGTAACGTCATCATTAACATATTAAATTATTAAATTATTAAATTATTAAATTATTAAATTGGATCGTAACGTCATCATTAAAATATTAAAATATTAAATTATTAAAATATTAAATTATTAAATTATTAAATTATTAAATTATTAAATTATTAAAATCATTAAATTATTAAAATATTAACATATTAAAATCATTAAATTATTAAATTATTAAAATCATTAAATTATTAAATTATCAAAATTATTAAATTATTAAATTATTAAATTATTAAAATATTAAATTATTAAATTATTAAAATCATTAAATTATTAAATTATTAAAATCATTGAATTATTAAATTATTAAAATCATTAAATTATTAAATTATTAAATTATTAAATTATTAAATCATTAAATTATTAAATTATTAAATTATTAAATTATTAAAATATTAAATTATTAAAATCATTAAATTATTAAATTATTAAAATATCAAATTATTAAAATCATTAAATTATTAAATTATTAAATTATTAAATCATTAAATTATTAAAATCAATAAATTATTAAATTATTAAAATATTAAATTATTAAAATATTAAATTATTAAATCATTAAAATCATTAAATTATTAAATTATTTAAATATTAAATTATTAAAATCATTAAATTATTAAAATATTAAATTGTTAAATTATTAAAATATTAAATTATTAAATTATTAAATTATTAAATTATTAAAATCATTAAATTATTAAATTATTAAAATATTAAATTATTAAAATATTAAATTGTTAAATTATTAAAATATTAAATTATTAAAATATTAAATCATTAAATTATTAAAATATTAAATTATTAAATTATTAAATTATTAAATTATTAAATTATTAAATTATTAAATCATTAAAATCATTAAATTATTAAATTATTAAAATCATTAAATTATTAAATTATTAAATTATTAAATTATTAAATTATTAAATTATTAAAATATTAAATTATTAAATTATTAAAATCATTAAATTATTAAATTATTAAAATCATTGAATTATTAAATTAATAAAATCATTAAATTATTAAATTATTAAATTATTAAATCATTAAATTATTAAATTATTAAATTATTAAATTATTAAAATATTAAATTATTAAAATATTAAATTATTAAATTATTACAATATTAAATTATTAAAATCATTAAATTATTAAAATATTAAATTATTAAATCATTAAATTATTAAATTATTAAATTATTAAATTATTAAAATATTAAATTATTAAAATATTAAATTATTAAATCATTAAAATCATTAAATTATTAAATTATTAAAATATTAAATTATTAAAATCATTAAATTATTAAATTATTAAAATCATTAAATTATTAAAATATTAAATTGTTAAATTATTAAAATCATTAAATTATTAAATTATTAAAATCATTAAATTATTAAAATATTAAATTGTTAAATTATTAAAATATTAAATTATTAAATTATTAAATTATTAAATTATTAAATTATTAAATTATTAAAATCATTAAATTATTAAAATCATTAAATTATTAAAATATTAAATTATTAAAATATTAAATTATTAAATTATTAAAATCATTAAATTATTAAATTATTAAAATCATTGAATTATTAAATTAATAAAATCATTAAATTATTAAATTATTAAATTATTAAATCATTAAATTATTAAATTATTAAATTATTAAATTATTAAAATATTAAATTATTAAAATATTAAATTATTAAATTATTAAAATATTAAATTATTAAAATCATTAAATTATTAAATTATTAAATTATTAAATCATTAAATTATTAAATTATTAAATTATTAAATTATTAAAATATTAAATTATTAAATTATTAAAATCATTAAATTATTAAATTATTAAAATCATTGAATTATAAAAATCATTAAATTATTAAATTATTAAATTATTAAATTATTAAATTATTAAAATATTAAATTATTAAATTATTAAAATCATTAAATTATTAAATTATTAAAATCATTGAATTATTAAATTATTAAAATCATTAAATTATTAAATTATTAAATTATTAAATCATTAAATTATTAAATTATTAAATTATTAAATTATTAAAATATTAAATTATTAAAATCATTAAATTATTAAATTATTAAAATATTAAATTATTAAAATCATTAAATTATTAAATTATTAAATTATTAAATCATTAAATTATTAAAGTATTAAATTATTAAATTATTAAAATATTAAATTATTAAAATATTAAATTATTAAATCATTAAAATCATTGAATTATTAAATTATTAAATTATTAAATTATTAAAATCATTAAATTATTAAAATATTAAATTGTTAAATTATTAAAATATTAAATTATTAAATTATTAAATTATTAAATTATTAAAATCATTAAATTATTAAATTATTTAAATATTAAATTATTAAAATATTAAATTGTTAAATTATTAAAATATTAAATTATTAAAATATTAAATCATTAAATTATTAAAATATTAAATTATTAAATTATTAAATTATTAAATTATTAAATTATTAAATTATTAAATTATTAAAATCATTAAATTATTAAATTATTAAAATCATTAAATTATTAAATTATTAAATTATTAAATTATTAAATTATTAAAATATTAAATTATTAAATTATTAAAATCATTAAATTATTAAATTATTAAAATCATTGAATTATTAAATTAATAAAATCATTAAATTATTAAATTATTAAATTATTAAATCATTAAATTATTAAATTATTAAATTATTAAATTATTAAAATATTAAATTATTAAAATATTAAATTATTAAATTATTAAAATATTAAATTATTAAAATCATTAAATTATTAAATTATTAAATTATTAAATCATTAAATTATTAAATTATTAAATTATTAAATTATTAAAATATTAAATTATTAAAATATTAAATTATTAAATCATTAAAATCATTAAATTATTAAAATATTAAAATATTAAATTATTAAAATCATTAAATTATTAAATTATTAAAATCATTAAATTATTAAAATATTAAATTGTTAAATTATTAAAATCATTAAATTATTAAATTATTTAAATCATTAAATTATTAAAATATGAAATTGTTAAATTATTAAAATATTAAAATATTAAATTATTAAATTATTAAATTATAAAATCATTAAATTATTAAAATATTAAAATCATTAAATTATTAAATTATTAAATTATTAAATTATAAAATTATTAAATTATTAAAATCATTAAATTATTAAAATCATTAAATTATTAAATTATTAAATTATTAAAATCATTAAATTATAAAATCATTAAATTATTAAAATTATTAAATTATTAAAATCATTAAATTATTAAAATCATTAAATTATTAAAATATTAAATTATTAAAATCATTAAATTATTAAAATATTAAATTTTTATGAGATTATAACTAATTTTGTTTGTTTATTTCTATTTATAAGATTAATTTGTGTTCTTACATAACGAGGAACCTTGTTTTAATGGAAAAGTTTGAGTGGCGCGTTGACTTCCGAACGGAGATTTTCTAGTCTTTGGCCTGGCGATATTTCAAGCAGAGGAGGACGTGTCTAGGATGCCGTCCCCAATGAGAGGGTAAGACAGGCGCGCACACTGTAACTAGAAGTAGCGAGACGAACTATCCGTTTACCTATCTGTCTGTCTTTCTCTCTCTCTCTCTCTCTCTCCTTTACTCTCTCCCTCTCTCTCTCCCACGCGTATTCAAGTAAAACATCGCTCTGATTTTTTTTTACTGTGTAATAAATCTACATTAAACACTAAACATCGGCGTCCGAGTGGTTTTTGTATCGACAGACAAGCAAGAACCTGGGTTCTCGAAGACGACACGGATGTATAAGAATTTATTCACGCATCGATAAGTACAAGCATAACAGCGTTTGTGTGTTTCTGTGTGCGTCTGTATGTGTATATGTGTGTATGTGTGTGCCTCTCTGTGTGTATGTGTGTCTCTGGGTGTGTATGTGTGTACGTGTGTATGTGTGTATGTGTGTACGTGTGTATGTGTGTCTCTGTGTATGAGTGTATGTGTGTATGTATGTCTCTATTCTTGTGTATGTCAGTATGCGTGTACGTGTGTATGTGTGTATGTGTGTATGTGTCTATTCTTGTGTATGTCGGTGTGTGTGTATGTGTGTATGTGTGTCTCTGTATGGATGTGTGTCTGTATGTGTCTATTCTTGTGCGTGTCTTTGTGTGTCTATATGTGTGTGTCTATTTATGTGTAGGTCTGTATGCCTGTGTGCACGTGCGTGTCTGCGTGTGTTTATGCATGTGTATGTCTACGTTTGTGTGCGTCTATGTCTGTGTGCCTCTATGTGTTAATGACTATGTGTCTATATGTTTGCGTGTGTCTGTGTCCTTGTGTCTGTCTGTGTCCCTCTGTGTCTGTATGTGTTTATGTCTGTGTGTGTCTATGTCTCTGTGTGTCTGTCTGTGTGCGTCTGTCTGTGCCTGTGTGTACTAGTAGAATATTCATCCGTACATCCGGGCATTTCGCTAGTTTATAAGATAATTTCATCGAACAAAACAGTTTTGCACCACTTTTATGCATCCTTACGAATATTAAAACGATGATAGTAAACCTTATGTTTAGAATATTTATTCCCAAATTTTGATAAATCACATGATTTCGATTCTAGGAAACTATCTAAAATTACAGACTTAATGGGTGTTTCAGAAGAAATTGAAGTTTAACTGGTGGCTAATTTCTATAGATGAAACTTCATGCAAATCAGAAATATTTGACTTTTCAAGTTGGAGGTTGTGCCCATATTATGTCGCAAACAACTCTGTAAAATTCGCCAAAGAAACTGAAATTTTGAGAATATTTATTGATGGATATCTATGATCTATAGGTAACATTTTATACAAAATCGGAGGTATCTGAAAATTGACCATTAGCTCCACGCCCCCCCCCCCTGTGTATGAAACTGAAACTAAATATGACCCACATTACCCACCCTCACGCCTAGCAGCTTGTTCTAAGATCTTAATGATCGAATTTTTTTTTTTTTGTACATTCATTTCAAGTGAGGGAAAATATTTTTTCTAAATTCTGACTCTGGGCGTAAAAGTAGCATGACGTCATCTATGGGACAAGGGATTGGTCGCCGATGCAGAGGAGGGTCAGTTAGGTCCCTGGACATAACAAATACTACCGTGTGTGTACTACTGGCGCACTGTGTCAAAGGTGAAAGTGTGAGGCGAAACCGGGACCCATCTTGTGCCGTATTTATTTGATATCCACTTGTATCCGCTTTTAAAGGGGTTACGGGGAGGGGTGGGTCGGGATCAGCCCATCGAGTTGACTTAGCGGAAAGAGGGGTCAAATAATTACTTGTGCACCTGTGCCGCCTGGTTAACCAACAATTTTGACCCCCGAAAAGATCTGAGAAATCGGGGTCACGGGAAGAACTTATTGTATAATGAGAAGATCTGTGAAAGTATCCCCTTAAACTAACAATAACCTTTGACCCGTCGAATGTGGGAAGAAACGTATTTTTACTTATTCACAGCAGTAGGGAGCATTCTCCATACACAAAACTATATATATGACCAACTAATTATGTAAAATATGCGTGTGTGTGTGTGTGTGTGTGTGTGTGTGTGTGTTAAAAAAAAGTCAAACAGAAGACAGATTTAAATACAGGAGAAAAACAAAAAACGAGAGATTTGACCGGTTTCGTTCGTTATTAAAATCTGTTTTCCGTTTGTCTTTTTCACAAATTTTGTCTATCATGGCATTTCATTTTCATGACATATCGTGCATTTTACCATATATAAATATATATATATATAAATACACACACACACATATATATATATATATAAACATACACGCACATACACACACATACACACATACACACACACATATATATATATATATATATAGTAAGTTATGAAAATATATTTATGGCGATTAAGCTACACTAAGGCTTCGGCGTTTTATCCTTGTAGGGAATCATAAAACTAAGCTGCCTACGGGGGTGAAACGCGGTAGCCTCGGTGTAGCTTAATTGGCATAAATATATTTTCATATTTTACTACCTAGTTCTACTTACGTATTGAGCACTGTTGAAGTAAATACTGAAAATCGATACATAAGACATTAATGTGGATGTGAAACGAGAGTTTATCTTCGAACGTTTGTTATTCATGATTTTTAATAAACAACCTCTTTGATGCAATCGCATCCGAGATGGGTATATCTACACCATATCTGATGACACCAATTTCTATTCTCGACATGAGGGCAAATCGAATGCACACATGTCCAAGGCAATGGCCGAATCCTTAGAAAATATCCAAGGCCTTTGACAAGGTCTGGCATGAAGGGCTTTTCATAAAACTGCACTCATATGGTATTACTGGACAAATATTTAATATAATTAAATCCTTCCTAACAAAATAAAAGATTCAGGTTGTCCTTGATGGCCGTTCATCTAAGCAACATGACATAAATGCTGGTGTACCCCAAGGATCCATCCTAGGACCTCTACTGTTCCTAATTTTCATAAATGACCTCCCTGATGTAATTGAGACTGAGATAGGAATATTTGCTGACGACACCACGCTCTGCTCTCGTCATGTGGGCAAAACCGACGCGCACATATTTGAGGCAATGGCTGAATCCTTAGAAAATGACCTCCAGTCTGTAGTAGATTAGGGTAAAAAATGGATGGTAACTTTTAATGCCGCAAAGACAAAGTTACTTTCCTTCAATAACTACAAGAAACCTATTTAACCACCGATTGTCAAGGCAAATAACACCCTATCTGGGAGTTCATCATTCAAACTCCTCGGCCTAACTTTCACAGATAACATGAATTGGAACAAATAAATTCAAGACATTGCCAGGACTACTGCAAAGAAGGTGGGCGCCCTCTACCGTGCTAGTAAACTTCTTACACCTGACATTATCCTATTTCTCTACAAAGCAACCATCCACCCATGCATGGAGTATTGTTGCCACATATGGGCTGGTGCATCATCCACTAGTCTCTCCCTCTTAGACAAGGTCCAAAAAAGAGTCGCCAACTTAATAGGTCCCTCACTATTCACCAAGCTCCAGCCTCTGTCCTACCGCCGCAATGTTGCTTCGTTGCGCCTGTTTTACAAGTACTTCAATGGATTGTGCTCTGATGAACTTGCTGCTCTGGTGCCCCAACGACGTAAATTCACTAGACCAACCTGACAATCTGCCAAATTCCATCCATTCACTGTAGAGGTTCCCAGATGCCGAAGAGCTTTCGACCCCAAAAGCTTCTTTCCTCGTGCTGCTGAACTCTGGAACTCCCTCCCTGCTCCCTGTTTTCCTGACGGTACTGACATGCAGAAATTTAAAACTAATGTAAACAGACACCTCGCTGCACAGCTCCCAATTTAGGTTGACCGCTCCCCCCCCCCAAAAAAAAACTCTCACCCTTTTTCTCAGTAGCCCCTTACGTCTACAGTGGCGGTCTGCCTTGTTTGGGGTGAACTATGTTAAAAAAAAAAAATTAATTACAAAATGGCTGTTTACATTTAATACTACCTTTCTTTGAACAATTATGAGAAACCGTGCCAATCACCGATTACCATGGTTGATAACCCTAACCCTAACCCTAACCCAATCACTGGGAGTCCAATATTAAATTTCCCCACCCTAACATTTACAGATAACATGAATTGTATAAATACATAGAAGATACTGCCAAGTCTGCTGCAAAGAAGGTAACCTCCCTCTACTGGGCTAGAAAACTTGTCACACCTGCTCGCATCCTATATCTTTACAGAATCACCATTCGCACATGAATGGAGTATTTTTGCCACATCTTCGCTGGTGCACAAACCACTAGTCTCTCCCTCTTTAACAGGGTCCAAAAAGAGTCCCTAACCTGATAGGTCCCACACTGTCTACCAGCTCCAGCCCCTGTCTCATCGCCGCAATGTTGCATCCCTGTGCTTGTTTTACAAGTACTTCAATAGAATGTGCTCCGACGAACTTGCTTATTAACGAAAATACCGCCGACCAATCCGACGAGCAGCAAAATTCCACCCCTTCAATGTAGGGGTTCCGAAATGCCGAAAACCTTTCTACTCTAATAGCTTCGTTTCTCGGACAGCTTGTCTTTGGAATTCCCTCCCTGCTCTCTGTTTCCCGATTGTACGAATGTGCAGTAATTTAAATGTAATGTGAACAAGCATCTTGCTGCACAACTCCCCATTTAGGATGCCCCTAAAATCTGGTCATTAATCCACAGTAACCCCTTATGTCTCAGTTGCAATATGGCTTGGAGAGGGTAGAAGTAAAAAAAAAAATTGTTTTAATATTTAAAATCGATACGATAAAAAAGAAACGCAATTGATCTACTAAATAATAGCTTCCGTGTGAATTAGAACTTGGTTCGCCGATTTTAGATTTCTCGGAAGAATTACGAATGAAGCCGAACACGGTGGCCGTGATGCAGAGTGAACAAGGGTAAATTCGCGTCGAATTTAAACGCGGTTCGAATGTTTTGTTTTCTGTGCCAATGAACGTCACGCTATCCTGGCTCGCTGCCATTTCCAATATGAACAAGACCATGATAAATCCCCGACACTTGGAGAGATCGAAGGAAGCTAACACGGGGTGTGGGTCCGGGTGTGATAGCAAGATTTGATCGATCTGCATGATACGACGGACAGATGAGTCAATCGATCGATCGATCGATAGATAGATAGATAGATAGATAGATAGATAGATAGATAGATAAAAGAATAACCCAGAAGAGATAGATAGATAGATAGAATCCAGAATAGATAGATAGATAGATAGATAGATAGAATCCAGAATAGATAGATAGATAGATAGATAGATAGATAGATAGATAGATAGATAGATAGATAGATAGATAGATAGATAGATAGATGAAAAATAATCCCGAAGAGATAGAATAGAATAGAAATAGAACATTAATAGCCATAATTGTAAGGGTGAGTAATGTGCGCTATATTTAGTTTAATTTAGTTTTATACAAAGATGGTTATGGTGTAGAATAGGAACAAAAAACAACTTTATATCGGCCATCTTCGTTGTGCTGTAAATAAAAGGGGATGTTAGTGATTGAATAAGTCCATGAGTTTTGACAAAGACAAAAGGTTAGAAAGTCCACGTGGTGTTAAATAAACGTCCCGTGAGTAGGGAAGAGAAAAGAGTTCGTATGATGAGACAGTTCGTACGTGTATACGTGTATGTAGGTATGTGTGTCACATTGAGTCAACATGTGTGCGGCCGTAGCCATGATGGATCCTAGGGTTTTCTTGTCGAAGACGAAGTTTTTTTGGTTTCCGCCCCAAAAGAGAAGTTTGGAGGTTGGTACGAACAACGTGGATGAGTTGTTGGCAATGCCATCTAGTGACCGCAAAAGAGGGAGAAAACAGTGTGCGATCCCTTTTGTAATCTCCTGCCAGGTGCTCAGCTCGCCTGAAAGATGGCCTCTGATTGGGCAAGCCAGAAAGGAAGTTAAATGCTTGCAATAATCAGCGCCCAGCTTAGAAATTTAGCATAGATTTAAAATCGTGATGGCGGGTCGTTGAAGTTACCGTTTCTCGTAGCGCTACTACAACTTGGCCTTTTGGCTAAGATCAAAGTGTAGTATCTGTTCCGATGGATAATACATCCCATAAACTGGTATTGTCTTAGCGTTCGGGGCTTGATTTGTGGGTCGGTCCTGTGCAGTTCTAGGAGGTCCACCCTCCCAGGCTTTGCCTCCCCTCTTTGGGGAGGAGTAAGTTTATTGCTTACTGCCTGAGGCGCCCCTACCGGGGAATGCCGACACCGCTGTCCAGGCAATTTTTAATGGCCAGAGTGCTCACTTTTTCGGGCGCTGGCTTTTCAAACCCCACTTTCCCGACCCGACCTTGGGTCACATCTTACTTGTGGGAGTAAGATAAAACTGGCCTTGTGCCTAACCTCCTGGAGAGGAGGTAAATAAATATTCAAATGCGGTGGAATTCCTTAACATAAATTAACCAATAATCCCAGATTTCATTTTCTTTGCAGCATTTCAAAATCTTTTTAGATATGGGTACAACCTGCATAAAATTTTATCTATAGCATTACTTCCCTTTTTCTCAATACAATTACAGACTCTCCACCGGAGAGTGTCAGACCCGAATTATCTCCCCTTTCCGTGACCGTACGCGTCGCTAGTATCGCTGATTAGAAAAAACGTGGCACAGACGAATTCGCTCTCTTCTCTGTCTTCCGGCCTCGACAGAGGGCAAACCTTCCAGACCGCCTCGCTCTCTTCTTCACATCCGTATATATATATATATATATATATATATATATATATATATATATATATATATATAGAGAGAGAGAGAGAGAGAGAGAGAGAGAGAGAGAGAAAGAGAAAGAGAAAGAGAAAGAGAAAGAAAGAGAGAGAGAGATGGAGATAGCTAGATTAGGATATAGAGAATCTAACTATATAGGAATATAGACAGATAGATAAATATGAAAAGACAAAAACAGAGAGAAGATTAAAACACACAGATATATATATATATATATATATATATATATATATATATATAATTTTTTTTGGTACAGAAAAATGAGTAAAGTACTATCGGTTTCAAGCTCAGAAGGGCTTAACCCTCCGACTCTCTTCAGCTTATGTTGTCACCAGGTTACCATGAAAGATGTATGTCTCTTGATATTAAAATAATTATATATATATATATATATATATATATATATATATATATATATATATATATATATATATATTTATGGTACAGAAAAATTAGTACAACATTAGTACCGTTGGTTTCAAGCTAAACGAGAGTTATAAGTGGGTTCACATTTCTAAAACAGGTGACCACATAAGCTGAAGAGAGCCAGAGGGTTAAGCCCTTCAGAGCTTGAAACCGACGGTACTAATGTTGTACTAATTTTTTCTGAACAAAAAAATAAATAAATATTACGCTCTTAATATTGATTCTCTTTTAATCGAGCACTCTGCTGGATTTTTTCCACTATATTACATAAGAAGTTATATATATATATATATATATATATATATATATATATATATATATATATATATATATCCTTAGTCGCCAGACAGCAGACGTTGTTTCCCAAGTGGCAGGGGCGGGTTTTGGGGTTAGTGATTCTTGACACGCTGACCTGATTTCTTGAGAGACATTGAATACCCTCCCTGCCCCTTTACAATTTCCCAATTTCTCTTTATATATATGGCTTCTTCCCTCTCCGTCATAAATCATGTAATTCCCCCCTATAAAATTATAGATTAAATATGCTTCAAATTTCCCCCTCTCTCTAAATATGTATTAAATAGGTTGTCACTCTCTCTCTATCTCTCTCTCTCTCTCTCTCTCTCTCTCTCTCTCTACTTATATTTGAATTGTCGAGTGTGATTTTCTCTTTTCTCATTTTCAAAAATGTAATCATCTCACTTGGATGCTTGACAATACCACAAGGTTGAAATAAATTATTGCATCGATGATTATGTAATTTCGTGTTGCTATATTTTATTTTATATATATATATATATATATATATATATATATATATATATATATATATATATATATATATATGTGTGTGTGTGAGGGGGGTGTTGAGGCAAATGCTGTTAAACATAACAAAAACTATCTGATAACCCTAACCCTAACCTTAACCGTAACACTAACCTCTGCTTGAGTATGCTTTTTTTTGTATTTTTTCATTGTTTCTGATATTTTTGTGTCAACATATAAAACAATTAGTGAATGTCTCGCGATTATCACGAGCACTTTCGATCATTCGTCGAATCATCTACAGGGTACAATAACGAGATGAACAAAAAACTGGAGAAAAGAAGAGAATTTCAAAATGAACAATGTTTTAAGTCGTTAGACGTCAAACCAACAAAACAACAACAACCTACAACAAAGAACATTACACATTTGAAACGAGTGTTTCAAATGTGTAATGTTCTTTGTTGTAGGTTGTTGTAATGTAGCATAAATATAAGCAATGGGTACAAGAGACGGTGAAGGGGGCGACCGGGGAAGATAGATCCCCAAGAAACGCCGGGTACCCCTGCTACCAACCTACCCCTCCCACTTTCAAACCACCTTCATTTTTTCAAATCTTTTCTAAAACGATGACATTACCCACACACCAAAATCACAGAGCCTCCCCCACTCCTCTTCTTTCCCCCACCCCTCCACTTCTTCACTCACAGCCATCCACATTATTTCCGTTCACCCCCACCCCTCCACTTTTTCACTCAGAACCATCCTCATTAATTTCATTCCATGCTACTGACTTCACTAAGCCCGGACCTCGGTCCTGCGCACCCAATAGTGGCTACTACTGTTTCTCATCAACCCATCATGTCAACCCAATATTTTCACGTACTTGCATGACATTTTTCTTATAATTATCATGTCTTACAAATAAAGACGAAAGGTTGGTGAATATATAAAAAATACATCCTTCTTGGTTTTTCCTTTTTCATTTCCCATTACGTCGGATTACCTTCATCCTTCTCATATATATATATATATATATATATATATATATATATGTGATTATTTCTATTTACACAGACATGTACAAAATCTGCGACACTGGCATGTCGATGTTATCGATCAACAGCTATTATAAACTATTATAAACTAACTGATAAGATCTCAGTTTATAATAACTATTTATCGATAACATCGACATACCAGTGTCGCAGATGCTGTACATGTCTTTGTAAATTAAAAAACATCATATATAAAAGCTCTATTTGACATTGAGCACTTTTTATAAACCCGGTTGAAATCTTTTTGGGTTACTACTCTGTGGATGTTTTATATGGATTATTATATATATATATATCTATATATATATATATACATATATATATATATATATATATATATATATATATATATATATATATATATATATATATATATAATAATGGTAATAATCCAGGTGAAAAATATCCACAGGGTGGTAATCCAGAGAATTTTAACCGGGTTTATAAAAAGTGCTCAATATCAAAATAGAGCTTTATATATGATAATTTTATTTACACAGACATGTACAAAATCTGCGACACTGGCATGTCGATGTTATCGATCAACAGTTACTATAAACTGAGATCTCATCAGGCAGAGTTAGAATCTGATCTTAACCTCAGATCATATTTGGAGAGAATGAAGTGGAGGGATAGAGAAAGAGAAGAAGAAGGAAAGAAATTTAACATTTTAAAAATTAAAGCCGTTAAAAAATTAAAATTAAAAATTAAAAAATCAAAAAATCTAAAAATCTAAGAAACAAAAAACAAAAAACAGAAAACAAAAATCTAAAATCTAGAATCTGAAACAGACAGGGCAAATAAATAAATAAATAAATAAATAAAAATATAAGGTGGAAAGAGGAACAAATAATGATGAGGGGAGAGACACATAGAGGAAAAAGAAGGAGAGAGAGAGGGCGTCTGTTGATTCAGATCGAGAGGGAAGGAGTGGGGTGGTAGACATGCACGAATCAGGTGTCAAAAAACCGTCGAGTTTATAAATGTATTTTTCCAAGTGAACTGTAATATTGTGTATATGTGTGTATGCGTGCGGGCAAACTGGGCTGATTGTTGTGGTGGTGGGGCGGTGATCAAATGTGTCGCGATTCTGGGTTTATATTGTCTTTATAATTAGTCTGGAGTTAATTAAGAGAGAGAGGTTGTATATGAAAAGAAATCAAATAAAGTGCTCGATCATATAAGAGTGCTAATATAATTACAAAAGATTACTAAAGATATCTAAATCTGCCCTTTTGGATGAAACCGCGGTACATTGCTGAAATATGTAATATACAGTATCTAAATAAATTATATACATATTTTTTTCTCAAAATTATCATCATGAGGAAGTCTTACAATAAAGACGAAACGTTGATGAATATATAAAAAATATCTCTTGGTTTTCCCTTTTTCATTATATTATATATATATATATATATATATATATATATATATATATATATATATATATATATATATATATATATAGTGTGTAGATTTCAATTTTGCGTAGAGAATCTGAATAACAGAGCTCAATGTAATTTAAACAGAGCAAAACAGAATTATAAAAAGAAAAAGAAAAACTATACACACATTAAGGTTGTACACATAATAACTTATTTCGACCCCTTTAATCTTTCGCTCCTATTTTTGTTAACAATGGATTTTCCTATATCCTGTTTCCTTTGTTTTGTCAATACAGTGGGCGAATTTATTTTAACACGTGGTTTCTTGTATTTCTATTTTAGGTTTTAAATTTTAACTAATTCAGTTTTTTATTTATGTTTTTATTTATTTTTATTTATTTATCTAATATATATATATATATATATATATATATATATATATATATATATATATATATATATATATATATATATATATGAGAGACAGAGAGAGAGAGAGAGAGAGAGAGAGAGAAAGACTAGCAGAAAACTAAGTGTAACCCGAGATTTGAATGAGAAATGTCTTTTTGTGCTCGGCCCTTAAGACTATATTATCTTTTTTATTCTTCATTTTCTTTCAATTTTATAGTATTTAGTTTTGGGGGTGGGGCTAATTGGTGTTCTCAACATTGATTGGCTAAGACGGGTTATAAGCAAAGCGACAATCATTAAAGTAAGCAACACTAAATTTATAGTCTTAGACTATCTCGAGGAACACCCAGGGACTAAATGAGAACCTCTTTGCGCCCCTTTTCTAAACCATTAGCATTTATATTCTTAAGTATTGATTTACCTCTCTCCAGGAGTTAGGCACAAGGCCAGTTTTTATCTTACTCCCACAAGTAAGATGTGACCCACGGTCGGGTCGGGAAAGTGGGGTTTAAAAATTGCCTGGGCAGCCCCGTCGGCATTCCCCTGTAGGGGCGTCTCAGGCAGTAAGCAATAAACGTACTCCTCCCCAAAGAGGGGAGGCGAAGCCTGGGGGGGGGACCTCCTAGAACTGCACAGAACAGACCCATAGACCGGCGTAAATCAAGCCCGAAGGCCAAGACGATACCAGTCTATGGGGTGCAGTATCCCTCGGAACAGATACTACACTTTGATCTTAGCCAAAAGGATTTCTATTCTTAAGTAGGTGAATTAGTTTGCTTGAAGGATTGTGTGTAATATGTATATAGAGGAGTTATAGAAGGCTATCACAAAAAAAATCAACCGTTAGCATGTTAGCGTTTCCGGTTGATTTTTTTTCTTTCTTTCTTTTTCTTTTTCTTTTTTAACATTCCTTTCTTTCTTTCTTTCTCCCTTTCTACTGTTTATTACACGTGAGTATAGTTTTTTTTCCAAATTGTATAAATTTGAAAACTCTTCTGTTTGTAATTAAAGTTCTGCTACCAACTGATGATGATTG
>OY744554.1:35110970-35123470 GCA_963556195.1 Sepiola atlantica
CAGCTTGAAAGCAATAAAAGTTATTCCAATTAGTTCGAGTTGCACCAACAGATGAATTTTTTTTTAATACCTGGTTTGAATTGCATCGTTAGCAATGAAGCGATCCCATCTTCTTTTAAAAAGCGGTGACAGGTGATAACGTACGTATGAACATGAAAGTGCCTTGGCGTATTATTATGCGGGTGATAAATAATGACTCAAAGTGTCACCGATGTTCTAGTAAGTAAATAAATAGAGCATGGGGAAGGATGGGAGGTAAAGCCAAGGAAGAGGGGAAGAGATGGAAGTCAGAAAAGGGTGGAAGGAAGGAAGGAAGGAAGGAAGGAAGGAAGGAAGGAAGGAAGGAAGGAAGGAAGGAAAGAGACGAAAGGGGCAGAAAGGTATGGAGGAGTGAAGGGAGGAGATAGTTAAGGAATGGGAGATAAGGGAAGAGGAAGAAAAAGGGAAAGAAAGAAAGAAAAAATGAAAGAAAGAAAGAAAAAGTGAAAGAAAGAAATAAAGACAGAAAAAATAAAAGAAAGAAAGAAAGAAAGAAAGAAAAAATGACAGAAAGAAAGAAAGAAAGAATGAAAGAAAGAAAGAAAGAAAGAAAAACTGAATGAAAGAAAGAATGAAAGAAAGAAAGAAAGAAAGAAAGAAAAAATGAATTAAAGAAAAAAAGAAAGAAAAAATTAAAGAAAGAAAGAAAGAAAGAAAAAATGAGAGAAAGAAAGAAAGAAAGATAAAAATGAAAAAAAGAAAGAAAAAATGAGAGAAAGAAAGAAAGAAAGAAAAAATGAAAGAAAGAAAAAAAATGAAAGAAAGAAAGAAAGAAAAAATTAAAGAAAGAAAGAAAGGAAAAATTAAAGAAAGGACAGAAGAAAGTAAGAATGAATAAAAGACAAGAAAGAGAGGAATTAAAGAAAGGAAAAAGGGGAGAAAAAGAAAGAAAGAAATTAAGAAATAAATGAAAGGAGAAATAAGTAACAGAAGAAAGGAAAGAAAGAAGAAAAAAAGAAATTAAGAAAAAAAAAAAAGAAAGGAAAGAAGGCAAAAAGGAAATTAAGACAGAAAGCAAGGGGGAAAGAAGAAAGAAAGGAATAAATGAAAGAAAAAAGAAATAAAGAAAAAGGAATGAAATAGTTGAATAAACACAGGAAGAAGGAAGGAAGGGGTGACAGCGAAAGAAAAACTGTAACAAAAGAAAGGAAAACACTGAATAAAGAAAGAAAGAAAGAAAATGGCAAAGAAGGAGAAAGTGTAAGAAAGAAAGAAATGAAATGAAAGAATAAGAAAGAAAGTAAGAAAGGAAATAACTAAAGTAAGAAATAAAGATATCAATTGAATGAAAAAAAGAAAGAGCTACGACGAAAGAAAGAAGAGTACTTATCCAGATTAGGACCCAAGTAAACCCTAACCTTAACTCTAACCGATACCAAGGTTGGGCCCTAATCTGGATAAGTACCCTTCTTTGGCTAGGAGCAAAGTGTAGTATCTGTTCTGATACTACACTTAATCTTTTCTGGGTACTTATGCAGTTTACGAGCCAGACTGAAATAATAACCTTATTATTTAGAAAGCCATGCTTAAAATGGGGAGGCGAGCTTGATTAACTATTCTGTACTTTCACCTAACAATTTAATAAACAAAAGATACCGTAAAAATGGAATTCATCTTGAAAATCCTATCTAAAAAAATAACCCGGTCCGTAAATTGCATAAGCACCTTTTTCTGTCCTCGGTCAGTAGAAGAAGAAATCCTTCCAGATTGAGATAATTTTTTATCTTTGTACCAATCAAGAGTGCCCCTTTTGGGGAGCTGGATTTTTTCGCAACATCAAAAAACAACGTTGTGTCTAACTTTGGGGGCAGGTAAATAGGACACCGCGAACACACAGTAGAAAGAAATACATAGAAAAAAAAAGAATTTTAACGACAGCATACAAGAATTTCAGTGAAAAAACAGGAAAGCGTATGAAAATAAAATGGGGGAACATGGCCACCTTTAAACACAGAAGAGAATTGGCAAATTTACTGCCAAAAACGAGCGGCCTTTGGCACAGTTGGACATTTACGGTAGAGAATGAAATCAACCAATCAAATTGCAGTATAATCCCCCCCCCCCCTGCGCGCCGGACGTTTATAAGCAACAGTGCGCATGCGGACGCCTCGACTGATTCAAAATGGCGGAAACTGAATGTAAACAAGCGATCGAGTGGATGCCCTGCCGTTGGGAGATGCATCATTAAACGAGAAAGAGGGCGGGGTGACAACTGGGCGAGGTTAAGGGTTGGGATCACTTGACATCTCTCTACGCCGACTCTCACTGTACCCGGACCCGGTATTTTCCAACTCGACGAACCCTGTTTGCATCAGTTGCAGATCTGATTCTCCGCCTGGTTAATATTGAAATCAATGAGATAAGAATTCGTAAAGTTATCCCATCCATTATGTACGGCGTCGTATCAACGGAAGAACGACACGACAAAAATCTATTAGCTTGGCAACTAAGTTCCCGCCATTTTTTTATTTTGGGGCAGAAGGGAATGTTGGGGAGGACTTCTGGCTTCCGGTGAAAAAATCGTGTATGGATGCCTGAAAGTGATATAACAACTTTTGTTATTCATATTAATTTGAGACTTTTCTTTCATCATATTCAAATAATTAACATAATACAGACTATTTGAAAAATAATTTATTTGTTTGTTTTCAAAACTTAAAAAAAATTTTCATTGAAAAAAATTAACAAAATAGAATAATCTTTTTTTTTTTCAATTAATAGTGAAAATATGTGTTTTTCCAAAAACTACGTGAAATGTTGTTTTTTTAATATTTAGTGAAAATAATGTTTTTTGGGAAATAGAGTTAGTGTTAGGGTTGAATGTCCAATTACAGAAATCATTTTGCTTTATTATTGTTCGCTTTATTGATTTTTTGGATAAAAACTTCTATTTCTATATTACTTCCGGTGGAACTGAAAACAAATACGTTCTGATTCAAACCTAAACTGAAGAAGTGCCAAATTAATAAAAAATAAAATTATTATGAGGTGTAAAAACAATGCATTTTAGACGTTAAATCAAATACGGATAAAAAAAAATCAATGAAATTTTTAAAAATGTTTTGAAAACAATCAAATAAAAAACAAATAAATTATTTTTCAAATAGTCTGTATTATGTTAATTATTTGAATTTGATGAAAGAAAAGTCTCAAATTAATATGAATAACAAAAATGGTTGTATCACTTTCAGGCATCCATACACGATTTTTCCACCGGAAGCCAGAAGTCTTCCCCAAAATTCCCTTCTCTCTTCTTTTTTTTATTATTTTTTTTCAAGAAGTAGTAAAAATATGCTCCCTCAGGTCGCACATTTTTGCTGCCTCATCGGTGTTTATATCAATCAAAGCCGAACACTTCCGAGTCGAACCTCACGAAAACTGGGTCAGGATCGATATCAGTACCCATATTTTTACTGCCTGGTCGGTGTTTATATCAATCAAGGCACGTATGAAAAACTCATTTCAAAATAAAAATTATGGTTTACACTTACGTATCAAGCAAAAATAAGTATCCTCGCCAAAAATTAGGGAAAATTATCGAGTAGAATTTTAATTAAAAATAAAAATCAGTTTTATTTATATTTTGCCGACTTCTATTCAGTTATTACTTTTTTTTATATGACAGATCGAGTTATGCCTCTGGTTTCGCTCTAATCAATGGCAGTTCGGCAGAATGCGAAAAAAAATGATTTTTATTTTTGATTAAAATTCTACTCCAATATTTTTTTCAAATGTTTAGTGTAGATACATATTTTTGCCTGATACATAAGTATATCAAAGAGTTTTCCAGTGAATCAAGGGAGGCGCGATAGCGCTCTATCCCTTAATAGACCTCAGAAACGACCTATGCTAGAAATCTCATTTCTTTGATCAGTCATAACTCAAAAACCAATAAACTAAATTATTTAAAACTGTGCACAAAAGTTTCATTTGATAGGTTCTATAAGTGTGGCGAATTTCAGCATCATTAGTCAAGGCAACCCAGAGATCCAGAAAGGTCAGGAGTGATTTTGTGTTATCCGTGCGTACGTACGTACGTGTGTGTGTGTCACCCTGTATCTCATCAACTATTTGATGGATTCAGCTGATTTTTGGCAGAGATAGAGGTTCTAGGGTCTAGTTGATGGCATTTTAATTTCAGTTTACCATATACCTTAGTTTTCCAGAAAAAATTTAAAAAACTTAAAACTTACCATTGTCTTGAGGCATAGCCTTTACAAAAGTAGTGACATTCCATGATAAATGCCAGTATACTGAAATCATGTGCCCTTAATAGGGTTAAGATGAAAATTCATATACACTAAATGTACAATGCAAGGAAATTCCCAAATTTTTACACTTTTATTGTCATTAAGGGTATGACTACATATCAACGAAACAATTTCATTATCACATCACTACAGTATAAATCTCTATGCATGAGTGGATGAAGTGTGTGAGGTGCGCTGAAGAAAAATTCCTACCAGTAAAATACATAGCCCTGTTGTGCTCGCATACCCTTAATGACAATAAAAGTGTAAAAATTTTGGAATTTCCTTGCTTTTGTACATTTAGTGTATATGAATTTTCATCTTAACCCTATTAAGGGCATATGATTTCAGTATACCGGCATTTATCAGTTAATTTATTTAGAACTGCGATTTTCACCTACGTAACTGCGTTTTTCATATGTGACCTCATCTGTATAAGCACCGGGCAGTCTTATGACACGATAATACCTTATAAATTCCGAATTAATCGAGTTTTTTTTCATTCATTTAAAAATGTCTAATCACAAAAAATATATTTTTTATTGCTACTTAGCCTTTTGGTTAAGATCAAAGGGTAGTATCTGTTCTCGTAACATCAGCGCCGGAAGTTTTCATATAATTATCGCCCTTGAAACTGAAAGTTTAAAAATGTTTTTAAAACGCTACCGGGCTGATATATTTGATGTTTTATATACTTTTATGTATTTTTATATATATTTTTATATATTTATCAAAGTTTAATTTTATTACCTGCAGTAATGTCATTGCGGTAATGGTCCTCTGAGGAGAAGAATTTTCTTTGAAAACTCATGAGTTAAGGACTTTAAGGTACTTTGCCTGAACATTGAATTCTAATAAAATTGTATTCGCACCTTATTTTATTCTTTCACTTTATCTAATGCTATATATATATATATATATATGGCACAGACGTGATGTGTTGCTAGTCTCAGTCTTTTATATATATATACTATTATGGCATGTGTTCTTCAGAATTGTCTGATCTATTTATTTTGATATCTCGATATAATACAGCTTCCTATTCCAGCAGCTTCTTTCCAAGAACTGCAGGATTATGGAACTCTCTTCCTGCTGACTGTTTTCCTTGTACCTACAGCTTTGCTTTTTTTTTTCAAGACTAAGGTTAATAGCCATAACCTTTCTTTGCGATAATCATCTTTCGTTATTTTTAGCTCCTTACATCAAGTGGCTCCACGCCTTGTCTGGAGCGATTTCCATTGAAAAGAAGAAAGAAACATCCGAAAGTTGATCTTTATCAGGTCCAGGAAACCCATGAAAATAAAAGGAGGAAAAAAATTACGAAAGCAAAATATTTTTAGAATATAATTATAAAAAAGGCTTCATGTTATTAAAAAAAAATTTTTTAATTGACAGAAAAGAAAAAGAGAAAGAAAGAAAAAAGAAAGAGAGAAGAAGACGCAAGGAAGTAAAAAGAAAAAAGAAAAAATCGCCAAAAGTCAGGGAAAGAATGAAAGAAAGAAAGAAAGAAAGAAGGTAAGGGGAAAAAAGAAAGAAAGAAGGTAAGAGGAAAAAAGAAAGAAAGAGGGAAAGAAAATATAGCCAAAATTCTCATGAAATAAAAAAATAAGCATCATCTTATCAAAACAAAATGAAAAAAGATGAAAAGTTGACATAAAAAAGAAAGAAAGAAAAAAGGAAAAGAAAAAGTCATAAAAATGAGAGAAAGAAAAAAGAAAGAAAAAAGAATGAAGGAAGGAAAGAAAGAAAAAACAAAGGGAGAGAAATGATAAAAACGAAAGAAAAAAGAGAGTGAGAGAAAGAAAAAAGAAGGAAAGAGAGAAAGAATGAAAGAAAGAAAGAAAAAAAGAAAGACAAGGGAAAGATGAAACAGAAAGAAAGAAAGAAGAAAACAAAGTAAGAAATGGAGAAAGAAAAAAAAAGAAATAATATTATTAACGGAAAGAAAAAACGAACGAAAGAAAGAATGAATGAAAGAAAGAAAAAATAAAGGAAGGAAAGAAAAGAAGAAAGAAAGAAATAAGATTATTAACGGAAAGAAAGAAAAAAAGAAAGAAAGAAGGAAAGAAAGAGAGTAAAAAAAGAAAAAAGAAAGAAAGAAGGAAAGAAAGAAAAGAAGAAAGAAAGAAAGAAAGAAAAGAAAGAAGGAAAGAAAAGAAGAAAGAAAGAAATAAGATTATTAACGGAAAGAAAGAAAAAAGAAAGGAAGGAAAGAAAAGAAGAAAGAAAGAAATAAGATTATTAACGGAAAGAAAGAAAAAAAAGAAAGATAAAAAAGAAAAAAAGAAGGAAAGAAAGAAAGAAGGAAAGAAACAAAAGAAGAAAGAAACAAAAGAAGAAAGAAGGAAAGAAAAAGTGTAAGATAAAACAAAAGAAAGAAAGGTAGAAAGGGAGAGGAAGATTGGAAGCAAGAATAAAAAAGGAGGAAAAAGAAACAGATAAAAATAGAAAAAAAAATAAAAGAGAAAGAAAAGAAAGAAAGAAAGAAAGAAAAAAGGGGGAAATATAAAATGCAAAAAAAAAAAATACTGAGCCAAAGATCTCATAAAATAACATAAAACTGAACGATCGTGATGTTATCCAACCCGCGAAACGATTCTGTAAAAATAAACAACTGCAAGCCAGATTGCAAGAACAGATGTGGACAGCATCACATCTGGAAGATGATTGCAAACCGATTTACATATGACAGGTGTACAGAATAAATAAGAGGGCTTTGGGGGCCGAATCCCGACAACTGGGGATAGATGGGGTCGAACTGTAAAGAGTGAGAACAGAAACACATTTTGTTCAATAGGGACACAGAACCAAGTACTCATCTACATAATAATACGCTACGGCAATTTCATGATCGTACGTACGTTATCACATTTTTAAAGATGGGGTCACCAAAGATGCAATGCAAAAAAGTAATTTCTAAAATTTCATCTGATGATGTTGTCGTATCGAACGTGAAATTTTTAACTTTCTTGGCATTCAAGTTAGGATTTAAATGCCGCATCTGTTCTGTCAAAATATATTACAATTGTTGTATGTCTGCTGTTTATAAAATGACAACTAACACTGATGTATTAAAATATAATGATATATATTTATTGTCGGTGGCGGTGAACGAAGTGGGGTGAGTGAGGAAGGAGAATGCAGGTATTGGATCCACAGTGTTAGTTAAGTTATAATAAAGTATATTTTATAAAGAACAAAACATGTATCCCAGTGTTGTATTGCTGTTGTGCTTAAAATAATGACCACAAACACTAATGTATAATAGAATAGATTTTTGTCGGTGTCGGTGAACGAGTGTGGGTGAGTGAGGAAGGAGAATGCAGGTATTGGATCCACAGTGTTAGTTAAGTTATAATAAAGTATATTTTATAAAGAACCAAACATGTATCCCAGTGTTGTATTTCTGTTGTGCTTAAAATAATGACCACAAACACTGATGTATTAAAATATAATGATATATATTTATCGTCGGCAGCGGTGAATGAGGAAGGGGGTGCATGTATTGGATCCACGGTGTTAGCTAAGTTATAATAAAGTATATTTTATAAAGAACAAAACATGTATTCCAGTATTGTATTTCTGTTATTTTTTAAATAATGATCACAAACACTGATGTATAAAAATGTAATGGTATATTTTTTGTCGGTGGCGGTGAACGAGTGGGAGTGAGTGAGGAAGGAAGGCGCACAGGAATTGACGGAGTGATTACCTTTAGAACCGATCGCCAGTCGACTCCCGATCTCAATTTCGTTTTTTGTTTATATAATAATTTGTGACACCCACGCACCTATCTGTAAGACACCTATTCTGGGATTTCGTTCTCGCTGTCAATGTAGCCACGCCACTAGGGCGTTCATTTAGCGACGGCGTATTCCCGTCCACAGCTAACCTTAGTGGATAGGATAACCTTTGCAGGTGGTTTTGATAAATCAACAATTATTTTATTTCCGACAATCAGACAGGTGCGTATTTGTATCAAGTTCGTTTTATTCCTGACAGGTTACATTTTCAATACATTCGGCCCGGATATTCAACACAAAAATATCGCAGGGTCAGTGTTTGCGCCGGAGGTCCATTAAGTGGAAATATGGCACAAACTCCTACAAGGGTTTTGGAGATGGACTCCCATAACCAGATATATTCTGAAACTACATTCAACAGAATACGTAGATTAGTTCATGGAAATACTGTTTTGGTGTAGGGCACACAGAGACAGAAAGGAAATTTCTTTGAAATAGTTGTAAGAAGTGGGAAACATGTGAGTCACGTGACGTCATCAACGAGGTTGAGAGACTTTATTTTCAAGTAGTTCCAGTCATAAGAAGTCTTTATTCTTTTCTTTCTCGATCCTGGCGATTTTTTAAGAATTAATAAAAATAAAAAAACAACAGAGACCGATAGTATAACTGTCCGTGTCAATTAATTGTAATTAACGACAACTCGTGCATTCCATCCAACTAACATCTTATAAAAGTAGCAACTATACAACCGTCATCACCAACGTAATAAGAACGACCTGAACACAAAGCAAAGTGTTATCTCTATGATAAAGTAAAGTCAGTCGGATTCTCTTTTTTATCACGTCACAAATAAATAACATAATAACTATTATTTTATGCGGGGATTAGACAGAGGCTGGTTTGCTAGACAGTATGAGACCTATTAGGTTAGAGACTCGATTAGTTGAATTTTATACTCAAAACAAATAAATTCTAGTATATTTAATATTAGATTACTATTTAACCTAAAGAAACATCAATGTGTAAGTCATGTATCTGCGAGAAACACACACACATACATACACAGAAACACGTGAAGTTCTCACATAATGCTATTATACCCCACCCCTGCACGGTACAACTAAATTGCACGTCCTTCTGTGTGGCACCATTCAAATGCAGCACTTCTGGTCGCGGCGACATTAAAATGTACCGCACTCTCTCTTGACGTCTCCGAAGTTGGCCATTCCTGTGTTTCGTTTAATCACTCGGTACTTGTTTGTGGAACAGGTTGGTGTACTGATGAAGACGGTCGATGTTGAAAGGCCTTTCGGTTACCACTTTCCCCACGTTGTGATTTGATCAAAAGGGTAATCGGCTGGTGCTGGTCTCCAAAGTGTGTACCTCTGAGGGGCGAAGGCAATTTTAAGCAGAAAAAATCAAGGACGAATTCGGATGTGTGTTTTTGTATAAAAATAATCGTTAGGTTCAAAATATATAAAACTATGTTTGCTCAAAAACTTCTAACTTCGTGAACGCGGAACCCACAAGGTTAGGTCTTTTCTTTTTCTGATGGATGCTTGCGGCTAACCCTGGATGGCGTTTTTTCATCCTCTTCCCTATCAATACCATATTTATCTTGAGACTTATGCTGTGTAAAGTAAAGGTCTGAGAGTGAACCGTACCAAGACCAAACTGTCGGTGTCGAGTTGGAAAACTTCACAAAATGGGAAAGTTCTCATGCTCAGTTTTTAGAAAGGGAGTCTGATGCAGCTTTACATTGGGTACAAAAAAGTGCAGTGGAAGTACTGGTAGGTTTGGAGATGATAATCAGTTTGTGTTAAAGAAGTATAAGACAATGGAGACGGATGAGAAGTCAGATGTGGAGAAAATATATTTGGATGACGAGGGTCAGAAGTTTTATTACCTTGGTGATACCATTGGAGAACAGGGTGGAGTATGTGCTTGTGTTATTGCAAGAGTTAAAAGTGGGTGGAGTAAGTCCATGGCACTTCTGCCATTACTAACCAGCAGAGTGTTACCACTGTCGACTAAGGGAAGAGTATATCGAGCATCTGTGCGTAGTGTGCCGATGTATAATAGTGAAACCTGACCAGTTGAAGACATACGTTGCATGGATAGAAACGATATCAGAATTATGCACAGTGTGATGTGGGTGTTAAACGTCTTAGATCTGATACTCTAAGAGGAAGATTAAATCTAAATAGTAGATGGAGAAGAAGGTTTTATGATATGGCTACGTTGAATGAATGGATGAGTTCTTGGGTCAGTAGATGTAGGACAGTTGGGGTAGCAGGGTCAGTTGTCAAGAGAAAGCCAAGGGAAACATGGAAGGAAGTGAAATGGGTGGATTTGCGACAAAGGGGGATAAATAAAGACCTGGCCAGAGATGGATGAGTTTGGAGCTCAATTTCTAAAAGCCATCCAACATATGGCAGCATGTAAAACGGACGTTAAACCGATGATGATGATGATGATGATGATGATGATGATGATGATGATGATGATGATGATGATGATGATGTCGGGAAGCTATGATACTACCACAGTAAAGAAAGTTTTTGACTTTAACATGATGATGATGATGATGATGATGATGATGATGATGATGATGATGATGATGATGATGATGACCAACAGTAATGTATTAAAATTCGACATGCCGATCACATAGTCAGCGACGGTATCCATAAGACTAACCAGGTGCCCCCCCCCTTCCTGTGAACTTGAAAATCTTGCCTGTGAGTGGGTTCGACCGACCCAGGAACAGATGGGATGTCCGTTTGGCTGCAGGTGAATCCGCCATAACCATTCGCCCATGACTGGCATATAGTCTCAATTTTTATTGCCCGAATGCGATGGTAACCATAAAACGTTCGGTGGGAAGGAAGGGGGGTAGAATAACACCCCCACACACACACACACACACCCCATCCATTCCTCTACACGTGCGCAACGCCGGAGAAGCCATAAACCAACGCGTAGAATAAATAATAATATTAAAAAAGACGAGATGCGCACACGGAGAATCAGGAAAAGTATTTAAACTGATTTATTTCGACTTGTTGGTGATATTTTGCGACAATAATTCACCATTTTCAGGAAGGTATAAGAAGACGATTCTATAACCACGATCATCGTTATAATATTCATAACGCACAGAGTCTAAGAAAATAACAACAATAACAACAATAACTATTATAATAATAATAATTATTATTATTATTAGTAGTAGTAGTATAATAGTAATAATAATAGTAATAATAGTAATAATAACAACAATAATAATAATAATAATAAATAAATAAATAATAATGATTATAATAATAATAAATAAATAAATAATAATGATAATAATAAATAAATAATAATAAAAATAATAATAATGAATAAATAAATAAATAATAATAATAATAATAATAATAAATACATAATAATAATAATAATCATTGTAATACTACTAATAATAATAATAATAATAATGATAATAATAATAATAATAATAATAATAATAATAATAATAATAATAATAATCATAATAATAATAGAAATAATAATAACAATTACAATAACAATAACAAAAATAATAATAATGTTAGATTATAACAGGCCCTGTATTTAAAACGGGTAGATATGCTAGTATGAATTATGAATTGTGTGAAAAGAATAGGATTAAGTACAATTTAAGGGCATCTGTGATTTTTGGAACAAACAACCATGATTCATGGTGACTCATTTTATAAGCCAAAACAAATTTGAGGTATGTTTTGACCGATAGGAAATGCTCAGATCAAAGGTCAGAAACAAAGGCGATTTGAGTCTGTTATGACATTCGTTTGAGGGGCCAGGGGATTTTACGTCACAGATCCTTTTTGTGTGAGAAATTAGTTTTTGGATCTGTTCACGATGGAAGCCCGTAATGTAGACACGTATAAGCTGGTCTCTGTAGTGCCAGGTCTGTGTGAATCGCGAGAGATGGGATAAACTTACTAGAAAATAGCTAACTGCATCTAACATCCCACAGTAAAATGTGAATGTATGAACCGACTATGGGAACCCCCCCTCCACTAGAATGATGTGTGAAATAAAAAGAACAAAAGAAATCTCTCTCAGAAAAACCGTCTTCGAGTGTCTCTGCCCTCTGCTTGAAAATAGAATCTGCTCCCAAAACAGATACTCCACGACGATCACGAGCCAGCAACACAGATGAGATGCCAACGAACTCACGATCAGCGACGAACGAGAACTGCAAAGGTAACTTTCTTATAATGTAAAATATCTGGAAAATGTGTTTGAAGTGACTCTCTTAAAATATGTGTTAAAATGACGCTTAAAAACATGTGTTTAAAATTGACTATGAGAAATGCCTTACAGAAAATGTTTTACAAAAGTATTAAAAAAAGATTTAAATCACTATTAATCCTCTCATGAACTTTTCGCATTGTTTTCGGCCCGGAGAGGATATAAT
>OY744554.1:35125970-35130970 GCA_963556195.1 Sepiola atlantica
TACTAAAAATCTGGAGAGACTTGGGTGTCACTCAGACTCCAGGGAACACCACCGGTTATTATCAGTGAGCAATCATTGATGATGACCTGTGTGAGAACTCCTAGTGACTACACATAATCATAACAATAATAATAATAATAATAATAAGAAGAAGAAGAAGAAGAAGAAGAAGAAGAAGAAGAAGAAGAAGAAGAAGACGAAGAAGAAGAAGAAAAAGAAGAAGATAAAAAGAAAAAAAGTAGAAGAAGAAGAAAAAGAAGAACAAGAACAAGAAGAAAAAGAAGAAGATGAAGAAGAAGAAAAAGAAGAAGAAGAAGAAGAAGAAAAAGAAGAAGAAGAAAAAGAAGAAGAAGAAAAAGAAGAAGAAAAGAAGAAGAAGAAAAAGACGAAGAAAAAGAAGACGAAAAAGAAGAAGAAGAAAAGAAAAAGAAGAAAAGAAGAAAAAGAAAAAGAAGAAGAAAAGAAGAAGAAGAAAAAGAAGAAAAGAAGAAAAAGAAAAAGAAGAAGAAAAGAAGAAGAAGAAAAAGAAGAAGAAAAAGAAGAAGAAAAAGAAGAAGAAAAAGAAGAAGAAAAGAAGAAGAAGAAAAGAAGAAGAAGAAGAAGAAGAAGAAGAAGAAGAAGAAGAAGAAGAAGAAGAAGAAGACAGAAATAGCAATATTTCAGAGAGAGATGAGAAAGTTAAAAGTGGCGGGAAAATGTAACTTTAAAATAAGAGTGAATTGCCTCTAGAAAATAATTGTTTAGCTAGACTCAATTCACAATATATTACATAGAAAACCTGAATGCCAAAAAAATTATATAGGAGAAACTGTCATGACTTTAAAAATGGATATTATAATAACAAAAGCAGTTTGCATTTAATTTACGCGTTTGACAATGAAAACGCTATTTTAACTTTAATCATTATAGATATCATCTGATAGGACGGATCTAAAGAAGCAATTTGAAACTTAAGCGTGACTGACTGAAGAAAATACTATTTGAAACTTAAGCGTGATTGACCGACACATCCTCTTATGAGTTTAAAACGGTCATTTTAAATTAAGCGTGACAGATAGACGAACATCTTAAACCTGTACAAACAGCGAAAAACTTAAGCGTGACAGACCGACAAGAAATAACATTTAAAACTTAAGCGTGGCAGACCGACGAAAATAGTATTTAAAATTTAAGCGTGGCAGACCAATCGAAAATAGTATATAAAACTTAAGCGTGACAGACGAACGAAAATACTACTTCAAACAGAAATATGACCGAGCAATCGCCGGACGGACATACAGTGCGCCTTATCAAGATACGTTGACGCATCTATAACGGGCCAAGACCAGTCCTTGTTATTTGTAGCCGACTTTGTATAGCAAAAATTCGATGTTTACCTGGGATTGGGTACACAATTTAACGTGTAGCATGTAAATGTTTATATTGGAGAGATGCCGGTAACGTGATAGGTTTTCCTTTAGACGTTACAAAAAGGGATTACACGGCGTGAGGCAAATTGTTCATTTCATGCCGTGCGTATCTTAATCTGTTCATAGCTGCCTACATCTCTCTCTCTCTCTCTCTCTCTCTCTCTCTCTCTCTCTCTCTCTCTCTCTCTCTCTCTCTCTATCTATCACCATATATATATATATATATATATATATATATATATATATATATATATATATATATATATATATATATAAGTAATTAAATATTTATTTTTATATATATATATATATATACATGGACGGCGGCACCGGGGGGGCATAGGGCTTGAGCCCCCCCCCCCACTATTTGACTTGGCCCCCCCCCCACTTTACGGTCATCAATAATGAAGTTATATATGCATGTGTTTACCCGCCCGCCCCCACACTTTTTAGAAGAGCCCCCCCCCTTTTATAACTGTCCCGCCGGTCCTGATATATATATATATTTATATATACTAGCAAATATATGCTCCCTCCGGTCGCATATTTTTGCTAGGCTGCCGCATCAGAAATGAAGGCTCACGCGTAAGCCAATGGAGCCCCAGTCATATTTCTGTGGTGGTTAGACATTGATTTTCTGTGTTTATGACCAAGAATATTTTTAGTTGGAAATAAAGGAAAAAAAAATTCGACCCTACCCCGATTTTTGTTGTACCCTCGCCTATAAATTGAAAGACCTGTAGTTTAAAAAGAAAGAAAAAAAATGTTTTGTACCCCCCTCAATTTTTTTATATTACCAGTCATTGAAATATTTTTTAGTTAAGAAAAAAAAAAAATTTTTTTTTGACCGCCTTCCCCCAATTCTTTTATCTCCCCCCCCCCTATACATGTAAATATTTTTAATTAAAAAGGAAAAAAAAAACAACCTAACCCTAACTGTAACGACGGGGGGCAAAGTTAGCGTGGGTCCTTAAATGAAAAAGCACCAAAAAATCAAATACAGTGAACACAGTGTGTGTGTGGGGGGGGTGTTTGTTTAATGACCTTTTTTTAATTAAACAATTTGATTTTAAAATCAGTTGTATAGTTTTCCAGTACAATGTGTTAGTTTATTTAGTTGACATTAAAGAAAAAAAATCACATCTTTTTTTTTTAATAAATAAAACATGGAATCATAAATTCTGTTGAGGTCGTGAAAAAATGATAATATTGAATATGAAAGTATTGAGAAATCAAATACAGTAAACATGAAAAGTTTTTTAATTCTCGGAAAGAAAAAGTTTACCTGAACTGTGTGCGTGTGTGTGTGTCGGTGTGTGCGTGCGTGCGAGTGCGCGTTTTTATATAGTAATTTTTAAATCAATTATTATTTTAATGAAACAATTTGATTTAATAAATGTGTGTTTTAAAACATAATGGCTAAGAATAAACAAACTTAGGACGGTTTTAAAAATGGAAAACTGAGCACGGTGAATACCAGCATTGTTGTTTACATATTTAACGTGCCATATTAACATCGTCTGCTTAATCAGATCGCCATATTTAATTACCGGAGGGAGGGAGGACACTACTGATAAAAAAGCCAATCGGCTGCTTAATCAGATCGCCATATTTAATTACCGGAGGGAGGGAGGACACTACTGATTAAAAAGCCACTCGGCTGCTTAATCAGATCGCCATATTTAATTACCGGAGGGAGGGAGGACACTACTGATTAAAAAGCCAATCGTCTGCTTAATCAGATCGCCATATTTAATTACCGGAGGGAGGGAGGACACTACTGATTAAAAAGCCAATTGTCTGCTTAATCAGATCGCCATACTTAATTACCGGAGGGAGGGAGGACACTACTGATTAAAAAGCCAATCGGCTGCTTAATCAGATCGCCATATTTAATTACCGGAGGGAGGGAGGACACTACTGATTAAAAAGCCAATCGTCTGCTTAATCAGATCGCCATATTTAATTACCGGAGGGAGGGAGGACACTACTGATTAAAAAGCCAATCGTCTGCTTAATCAGATCGCCATATTTAATTACCGGAGGGAGGGAGGACACTACTGATTAAAAAGCCAATCGTCTGCTTAATCAGATCGCCATATTTTATTACCGGAGGGAGGGAGGACACTACTGATTAAAAAGCCAATCGGCTGCTTAATCAGATCGCCATATTTAATTACCGGAGGGAGGGAGGACACTACTGATTAAAAAGCCAATCGTCTGCTTAATCAGATCGCCATATTTAATTACCGGAGGGAGGGAGGACACTACTGATTAAAAAGCCAATCGTCTGCTTAATCAGATCGCCATATTTAATTACCGGAGGGAGGGAGGACACTACTGATTAAAAAGCCAATCGTCTGCTTAATCAGATCGCCATATTAAATTACCGGATGGAGGGAGGACACTACTGATTAAACACCCAATGACTTTGCAATTTTAACAGTACTCGAGTTGAAATGGTTTAGAAAAAACGCCGGTTATGATAAAAATGGCTGTAATTAATTGTATGAATAATTTTTATTAATATAACCTCATCGGAAAATATTGTGAATACATATGTAAATTTGATAATAGCAGTTATAAGTGTATATTTGTAAATATGAATTTAATTGAAGGTTTAAAGGAATAACTTATGTAAATAGGAAAACCCATCTGGTGTCTTAACGGCTTTTAATGACAGTATATAAAGAATTTCAAAAAGATTAGTTTCAGTAAAAGAAGATTAGTTTCACTAAAATAGTCATACTGGAGTTTCGGCTTCAGATAGATACATAAACTCCATTATTAATAGATATATATATATATATATATATATATATATATATATATATGTGATTTTATGAAGGCTTACCAAAGCATTCCTTTCAAGACACCAATGATCACCATTAAAGATATTTTTTCTTACAAATACTATTTATTCAAATTAAATGTTTTTTCCTATCTAAGCTGTCCAAGAATCAACAAATATTCGACAGCAGTAAGCAATTCTACAATGAAGCTTTAAACAGATCAGGATACAAGGAAAAAATTAATTACCTTGTGCCTCCTTCGGTTGGGAATGGGGGACTAAACGGGAGACCGATTGCCTCTCGACCAATGGTTTCATATAATAGGGCAATGGGCAAGGCTAGATATAGGAGACCTGGTGTATCCCACGGTAATGTAAACCAGGTTGGGTGGGAACCGGTTGATGATAATATTCGTGAAGTTGGAAGTAACGAATTGAACTCACATGCTACCCAAACCGGGGGGGGAGGTAGGAAGAAAAATAGGAGAAGGACCACTACATGGTTCAACCCCCCTATAGCCAGCATATTAAGACTAATATCCCAAAGATTTTTTATAGCATAGTGGAAAAAAAACTTTCCAAGGGATAGCAGATTGGGGGGGAATCATTAACAAAAATACTGTAAAACTGTCTTATTCAACCTGTAGAAATATAGCCACATCCATCATAGGATATAATAATTCTAAGATAACTAAAACAAGGGAAGCCATGTTCTCTTCTGGTGTTGATCCCAGTAACACCAGTTCAGTGAGAACCTCCATTATAAATAACCATAGTAGTAGAAGATCCAGCAACGGCCC
>OY744554.1:35135970-35170970 GCA_963556195.1 Sepiola atlantica
TTATTTGTTGATCTACTATATAAATGTCCTATCGGAGAATGTGTCTCCGCCAACAACACGTATATTGGCATGACTAGAACCAGTATTTCACGTCGACTAACTTGCCACCTGACCTCCCCTCAAAGCTCTATTTACAAACACCTTACATCACATAACATCTCCAAAGATAATTTTAGAAATATCTTAATCGGTAGTACATCCATCCTGGCCGTGTCATTTTGCGGTATTCGCCTCCCCATAATGGAAGCATTGTTCATTCAATTAAAAAGGCCCAACATCAACAATACTCGTTATGAGGGGTACGAAGGCATGTTGAAATGCTGTTGAATGTGTTTAATGTTTTTAATCACATGGAAACGTCTTCTTAAATAAATTCACCAATTTTATTTTGCATTGTTCAATCATCCGCCTGAAGACGACCAATGATGGTCGAAAACGTTTGCGTCAAATATGGAGATTTCCTACACTCCTTGGTTAATAGTACAATATATATATATATATATATATATATATATATATATATATATATATATATATATATACATAAATATATACATATATATATGTATATATATATACATAAATATATATATATATATATATATATATATATATATATATATATATATATACCAACATCTACAAAAACATAACTACCTTCCCTCTGATTTAAGACAAATTCTAGTTAATAACACTAAAATTATACATTCCGAAACGAATTTAAAAAGAAATTAAAAATACTCGAAGCTATCTACATAAAAACACAACAACCTAAAATTAACAACATCACATATAGAACCAGTGCTAATATTTTAAAATGCTTAACGTAATGTGATTTTGTTCTGTGATGCCATCCAGCGTTGCTGGATTTAAATCGTCAACGACTTCCTGGAATAATGCGAAAACGAGGATGATTTGACGATTAATGGAAAACGTTCGTGAAACCTGTGAAACTTATGGAACATTTTTTTTATTATCATGTTAATACAACAAAGACAATCAGAAGAATTGAAAAGAAATTGAAAAAATAAAAAAAGGTATAATTAAACTGACGAATTCTTGTTATTTTCAACAATGTTTGCATAATAAATATATATATATCGCATATTTATCACTCTTTTTTCTTCTATCTCTACAATTGCTCTATCTCGTATATTGAGCTAAACCTCTTCACAATAGGTTCCATCTACTAAAAGTTTTATTTTGGTTTATATTTGATCCTATATATATATATATATATATATATATATATATATATATATATATATATATATATATATACATATATATATACATATATATATACATATATATATATATATATATATATATATGAATTTGAATTATCTACTAGACACCAGCCTCGAGTGTCTTCACTTTTCCTGAAAGCGGGTTTGTCAGGACAACCTGACATGATCGTACTTCACCCTACAAGTAAACCCTGACCAAATGTTCAAAATAACATAGTATTCGAAGCCCAAATATTATACCCTCGACACGGCCATACACTTGCTGATACGACCAATAATGAACCTTCTCCAAGTGATGTTACCTCAAATAACAGCACTTAACTGGATAGTCCACCAGACTAGATGAATTCTTGTCCTGGGATCGGATAAGACAAAAGAAAATATACTAAAACATAGTTAAATAAATTAATGTTCTTCATTTCTTTACTAACCCAACGTTTGAGAGAAAAAGGAAAACTTTAATGGAACATTCGAATGTCTATTTATCTCATATAGAGATCAAGTGTTAGCCACAGGAAGGGGCCCCTTGATTTCTGAGAACTTCGACTGAAGTAAAATAAATCAAAATAGATATGTATAGAGAGAGAGATGAATAGTGATATTTCGATAGATAGAAGCTGATGTATAGATATGTATTGTATTTACCCCCTCTCAAGGAGGTTAGACACAAGGTCAGGTGTGGGTTTTGATGAAAGTGTTTCTGTGGACCGAACAGGAGTGAGATAGATAAATAGATAGATAGACATGAAGATAGATACCCATCCATCTATATATCTATCTTAGTCTGTTCATATATTTCTATCTATCTCTATCTATATCGTTATCTGTCTTTTAATAAATATCTATACACCAATCGGCTTATAGATTGAGTCATTCTGCATAAATAATTCCTCTCAAGAAATCTTCTGTCTGACACTAACCCTAACCCTAACCCTAACCCTAACACAAACCCTAACCCTAACACAAACCCCAACCCTAACCCTAAGCTTAACCCTAACCCAAACACAAACCCTAACCCAAACACAAACCCTAACCCTAACACAAACCCTAACCCTAACCCTAACCCTAACTCTAATTCCTCTCATTAAATCTTCTGCCTAATCCACGAGTTGTTTTTAAATCATCGTGAGTTGGCGCTCATCGCTCAAGCGATATCTTTAACCTTTGTCCCCGAGTGACCCCTGGGCCTTAATAAGCGATAACCCTTTACTAAAAGAAAAAAGTACCAGTTTCGGTTGTATCTGACGTGCATATACCATTATACACACATTGTCGTCGTCGTCGTCATCGGGAACCTAGGCTCTTGATAGTCTGTGGATGGGATCACTCGGACACCGATGTTTTGTTCTTAAGAAAGTTTCCATTTTACATCTTCTGATTACATGTTACTATGCATATCACTTTTTCAGCTATTCATCTTTTGTCATCTTGTTTCCGTTTTTTCTCGAATGTAAGGGAACTGCTTTTTTTATTCAATTAGTCCTTCACTTTCATTTTGCGTATTATGATTACATATTCCCATGCATATCACTTTTGAACTGTTGATCTCTTGTTATTTTACTTCCAAATTTTGTCGAATGACTTATTTCTTTACTTAATGCTACATCTTCATTTTACATCTTGCGATTACGTGTTCCCATGCATATCACTTTTGAACTGTTGATCTCTTGTTATTTTACTTCCGATTGTTGTTGGATGAAAGCGAATGGCTTATTTGTACACACAGTCTTTCACCTTCATGTACATAGTCTGATTACATGTTCCCATGTATATCACTTTTCAGTCTTTTATTTTTGTCATCTTACTTCGAATTTTTCTTCGAATGCAGTTGTATCGGGTTCTGTTGTACTTATTTGTTTACTTAGTTCTTCATCTTTATTTTACATCTTCCGATTACGTGTTCCCATGCATATCACTTTTGAACTGTTGATCTCTTGTCAAGTTACTTCCGATGTTTTTTGAATGCAAGGAAATGGCTTATTTTTACACTCAGTTCTTCACCTTCATTTTACATTTTCCGATTACGTGTTCCCATGCATGTCATTTTTGAACTGTTAATTTCTTGTTTATTTTACTTCCACTGTTTGTCGAATCCAAGGGAAGGACTTATTTCTTCACTCAGTCTTTAACCTTAATTTTACATCTTCTGATTACATGTTCCGATGCATGTCACTTTTGAACTGATGATCTCTTGTCATTTAATTTATAATATTTTTCGTGGCTTGTTTCTAGGCTACCAGAATACAACATAAGGTAGGATATCCAAACCTCATTTCATAAGATCAGCAGAACTAAGGATGTAATTTCTCTGCGGCTGGATCGTTCGTTCTCAACGTGAAAAACTCGAAGATGTGCATACCAAAAATATATAGATCTTTATAATATCCTAGAGACATTTTTCGAGTACAGGGAGAGAAAAGGGGGAATGAGAGAAAGAAAGAAAGAAAGCAACAAACGAATAAAAAAGAAAGAAAAAAAAACGAAGAAAAAAAACAAAGAAAGAAAGAAAGAAGGTAAAAAAGTAGTATAGTATCCATATTTTGGGAGGCTCTGGGAGGCTCTGCGCATGCGTCAGATTTCATTCATAAAAAGTCGTAGTGGGTGATTAAAACCAGCGCATGCGTATTGAGCGCACAATTCAAATGTAAACAGACCAAAACGTTTTTATTTTTAAGTAAATATGCTATTATTATTATTATTATTATTATTATTATTATTATTATTATTATTATTATTATTATTATTGTTGTTGTTGTTGTTGTTGTTGTTGTTGTTGTTGTTGTTGTTGTTGTTAATAATAATAATAATAATAATAATAATAATAATAATAATACTACTACTACTACTACTACTACTTCTACTACTACTACTACTACTACTACATTTTATTAATAATGTAAGCGTTTGGAATAAAACAAAAAAAAATATGCTGAATATAAAATTAAATACATTTGTTTAATTATTTTTTGTTTTCTTTTACGATTTTCACAAATTGTTTTTTGGTTTAATGAATATTTACATTGAAAAAAAACAACATTTTATTAATTATGTAAGTGTTTGAAATAAATCAAAATGTCAGAATGAACAACCCAAAAAAAGTATTAGAAAAATACGTTTATTTTAATTAAAAACTAAAATGTGTTCGTCCGTTTATATTTTAATTGTGCGCTCAATACGCATACGCTAGTTTTAGTGACTCACTACGACTTTTCATGAATTAAATCTGACGCATGCGCAGAGCCTCCTACTTTTTTTTACCAGAAAGAATAATTGATGCAGCAGTTCAAATTGTAATGAGATTTGTACGGTCAATTAAACAAAATTAGTTTAATTCTCAAAACATAAAACAAAATTTGAACATTTCTGTAGACAGTCTATTAATAACTTAATATAAAGAAAATTAAAATGTTTCTAAGCAATGGCGATCCTTATAAAAGGCCAAGCAATCGTGCAACTGATATCGCCATTAAAAATAGAGGGAAAATTCACCCGTGAGATTCGTTTGATTTGTATGTGTTTTACAAATAATAAGAACCACGATGAGCTAATTTGATAAATTTGACAATTATTGATGAATTCTTATAAATGACGAGGGAGGTAACTTTGAATAAACAAAGGCAAATGTATATTTCAATAAGTGATTTTTGATTTTAATGCGGGATTTTTTTTTTAAGAATTTGTACTTAATGGTTAGAATCGTTTCAGGATGAAATTTTCTATGGTCAATAACAATGAAGAATTGGCAGCTAAAAAGATCTCTGCTGACTGATCGTCAGAGACTCAAAATGTTAGATCCCCCGGCCTGTTATAGGAATGACCATGCTATCTATGGTTCCGTTCAGTCCTAGAAAGTCCCTCCTCCCAAGCTTTATCTTCTCTATGAGAAAGGGTTAGTTTATTGATAACCGCTTGAAGCGACCCTACCGGGGAATGTATACAGGGCTGCTCAGGCGTTTTTTATAGGCCAGAGTGCATTTTACCTACGGCGCTGGCTTTTCAAAAACGCCATCTGACCTTGTGTCTAACCTCTTGCAGAAAAGGTGAATAAACATGCTATCAAACTATTAACAATGTTCTCTTTTCGTCCAAAAGTAACCTCTTGTTCCGAAGAGAAGAGGGCGGTGCGAGCGGGGTTTGGGGAAGATGGGGGTCTACATTTGGGAAGGTGGGACACAGTTGTAATTAAAATCGCAAGCGGTTTTTACTTATTCTTATTGATATAGCCACGAGAACTGATTGGCAAAAACGAACGTTGACCTTTCCTAAACAAACACTTTGGAACTCTTGGGTTAGTTCAAATTAGATTTAAACCAATTAAGACTTTTCCTGATATTTGAATTGTTCATTGCACAAATTTAGATCTTTATTGCATATATATATATTTATATATATATATATATATATATATATATATATATATATATATTTATATTTATATTTATATATATATATATATATATTTATATATATATATATATATATATATATATATATATTTATATATATATATATATAGAGAGAGAGAGAGAGAGAGAGAAGGGGGGAGAGAGATGGAGAGAGAGAAGAAGAGAAGGTAAAAGAGAGGGGGTCATATCTTCGTTATTCGCTATGTCTAGCCACAAAGATGAGTCATAAATAACCAAAAAACTCTCTGTGGATAACTATATTTCATCTTCTATATATATAAAATAGTAACTCTGTCTGTCTGTCTGTCTGTCTGTCTGTCTGTCTGTCTGTCTGTCTGTGTGTCCGGCTGATCTTTGTGTCTTATGTTCACCCAAACCGCTGGACAGAATTGCTTGCAAATTGGCATGTACACTATTGACCTCTCAATGAAGGTCATAGGTTATATCAGAAATATATTACTCTAACGCTGGGGTCCGTGGGGGGGCAAAACACCCACTGAAAACTGGTTTCCCTTAAATTCAAATAAAATTTAAACCATAGGTAAATGACGAAAAATTATGTCTATTCTCAAAATTTCAGCAAATTTTGATAATATTAAGATTGACCCCAGGGGCACAAACCGTCCACTGAAAACTGTTTTCCCTTTGATTCAAATGAAACATATATATATATATATATATATATATATATATATATATATATATATATATATATAATGGTAATAATCCAGGTAAAAAATATCTACAGGGTGGTAATCCAGAGAATTTTAACCGGGTTTATAAAAAGTGCTCAATATCAAAATAGTGCTTTATATATGATAGTTTTATTTACACAGACATGTACAAAATCTGCGACACTGGCATGTCGATGTTATCAATCAACAGTTACTATAAACTGAGATCTCATCAGACAGAGTTAGAATCCGATCTTAACCTCAGATATTTGGAGAGAATATGATCTGAGGTTAAGATCGGATTCTAATTCTGCTTGATGAGATCTTAGTTTATAGTAACTGTTGATCGATAACATCGACATGCCAGTGTCGCAGATTTTGTACATGTCTGTGTAAATAAAATTATCATATATATATATATATATATATATATATATATATATATATATATATAATCAAGGAGAACACCTCTCTGTCTGTGCATGTCTGTCCCTAAAAACGAAGACATACCGGAAAGTGTACTTTCAATATAATTGTATTCACATGCACAATTTGCATGTGAATATAATGGAAGTATTTTTGCCTCTTCGGCTCAACCTTAAAGAAGCTAATGACAATTTTCAAACATGTTACACAATGAAATTAATTTTATTTATTAGCGTTAGTTTAAGAGTATTAACATATATTAACATGATGCTATCCCACACTCTCACCTGGGCAACATCGGGTATAGAAATCGCTCCAGACCAGGCACGAAGCCACTTGATCTAAGGAGCTAAAAAATTGACCACTTAAAACTCAAAAACTAGCCAACGAAAAGTGTTAGATGGATAGATTCCGACCCAGAAAACAGCAGTTCTTCCCCCTTTTTCAGAAACAACGCTCATGAAATGTGAGGACTAAAAGAAAAAAAATAACGGGGCGATAGTTACAAGGCTGCCAAAAGTAAAACGAAGTTAGTCACTTTCTACTCTCCTTATGTTTAAATTCATGCTTTGAAACATGACGAAAATCATAAATCTATGACGCCATGCCAAAGCTATAATTATTTGGTTATCGTAATGTTTTAAGCTCTATTTATAAGAAAATACAAATAGGTCAGTTGGTAGAAACTTAGACTGAAGATCTCAAGGTTTCGGTTTCGATTTCCGGTCATTGCATCTGTGTTAAGTGTTGTGGATTTATTATTTAATATTAATGCGATATTCTCTCTTGCTATTGGTATGACCTTTAAATACATCCAGTGGTGAGGCCTCAATTTGGGAACTGTGGGGAATATGGGCTTGCTCCTTAGTTGCCATTGCTCCCAGGTACACTCTGGCCCGGAGTTGTAGTACCTGTAAGGGACCCATCCATGGGTCAAATGGAACCTACTGGCGCTACCAGATCAGGCTGTTTGAAGTGATTGACTTCCTGACTCAAAATGCACCAAACATTGATGTTTTATTATTTTTTATTTTTGCAAAACTCAATCATGTTCTGCAAAATCCAAAACAAAAAACAACAATTTCCCTTTCTCCCCCTTTCTCCCCCTTCCCCCTCTCCCCCCCCCCCTTCATCTCTTTCACTCAACTAAACTCCATGAATAAATACTTAAACATATAAAGAACTTGAAGCATAAAAACCTTCACCAAAATGACCGGATTCAGCATTAAATAACCTGAAAAGGGTTGATATGCCATAAAACAAAACAACCAATTTTTACCAAAATGACCTGATTCGGCATTAAATAACCTGAAAAGGGTTGATATGCCATAAAACAAAACAACCAATTTTTACCAAAATGACCTGATTCAGCATTAAATAACTTGAAAAGGGTTGATATGCCGTAAAACAAAACAACCAATTTTTACCAAAATGACCTGATTCAGCATTAAATGATTCAAAAAGGGTTGATATGCCGTAAAACAAAACAACCAATTTTTACCAAAATGACCTGATTCGGCATTAAATAACCTGAAAAGGGTTGATATGCCGTAAAACAAAACAACCAATTTTTACCAAAATGACCTGATTCGGCATTAAATGATTCAAAAAGGGTTGATATGCCGTAAAACAAAACAACCAAACTAACCCTCTATTTTTAAATATAGTTAAGATTGTGAAAGAACTATTCCGAAATCAGACAAATTCCGTAATGTATTTATTACGTTTAATAAAATTGTGGCTGACGGACAGAGTTCCAAATAAATTGACAGGAAAACTCTTTAATATACGTACGTATCGGGCAAAAATATGTATCTACACGAAAAATTAGGGAAAATTATCGAGTAGAATTTAAATTAAAAATATAAATCATTTTTATCGTATTTTTTTCAATTATCCATTGATGCTGGCGTAAATACACGTAAAACAGGGGAGATAAGTCAGTCTGTCATTTCTCCAAGTCATAATCAATGGAGGTACGAAAAATACGATAAAACTGATTAATATTTTTAATTAAAATTCTACTCGATAATTTTCCCTAATTTTTGGTGTAGATATCTACTTTTGCTTGATAGGTAAATATATCAAAGAGTTTTCCTGTTAATTTGTTTGGAACTGCTATATTTTACCTGGACATTTTTTTGCAAATGTGAAGAATTTCATTATCTTTAACGGAGAAACATATTTTGGTACTTTTTTTTACATTAGGACCCGCACTCACTTTTACAATGACCCTAACTCCAACCCTAAACCCTACTCTTATCCCTAACCTAATCTTAACCCTCCCCTTAATCCTAACCATAACCCAAATCCTAACCCTAATCCTAACCCTCACTTTGACCCTGACCCTAGCCCTAACCCTAAACAATCTTAACCCTCCCCTTAATCCTAACCCTAACCCAAATCTTAACCCTAATCCTAACCCTCACTTTGACCCTGACCCTAACCCTAACCCTCACACTAACGACGGGGTCAAAGTTAGCGCAGGTCCTAATGCGAAAAAGCACCCATATTTTAAATTACATCAAAAACATACCTGCATTAATTATATTATACCTAGATTTTTTTTTTTTTAAAGTAACATAGTATTAGATGTACGGTAAAGAGATCGTATGGGTTAGGGTTAGGGTTAGGGTTAGGGTTAGGGTTAGAGTTAGGGTTAGAGTTAGGGTTAGGGTTAGGGTTAGAGTTAGGGTTAGAGTTAGGGTTAGGGTTAGGGTTAGAGTTAGGGTTAGGGTTAGGGTTAGAGTTAGAGTTAGAGTTAGGGTTAAGGTTAGGGTTAGGGTTAGGGTTGGGGTTAGATGTAACATAGATGTAAGGTCAAGAAAACGTATGGGTTACCACAAAGAAATGTAGCTCTATTTTAGAAAGACAGGATATGCACTTTATTCATCCAATTTCAACTGTGCGTGCCGTGGTTGCCAAACGTCATGACAAATGAGCAATTGCCGTGTCACTTGCCATCAGGCGAGGCCCCTTACGCCCATAAAAAAGAGAGCTCTTTGTATTCATCTCTTTAATGGGCCCATTGATCTTTCACCCCGACGCCATTACCGCGTCCGTCCATGCGTAATACAAGAGTTATCTGCCCGTTATAACCATCTTTATTTTTCTTCCTCGTTTTCGGCTTTTTCTTTCTGTTAGACATCGTCTTATTACCATATATATATATATATATATATATATATATATATATATATATATATATATATATATATATATGGTGGCTGTCTATTCGATTTCAAACATGTCCCGTGTAGCTCTTAATATTTCCTTCTTCCTTTTCTTCTTCTTTTTCTTTTTCTTCTTACTTTCTATTTTGGCTTTTTGCTTTTGTTTTTTGTTTTTTGTTTTTGTTTCTATTCATATTCAATTTTTATTTTTATTTTAAATTTCTGCCACCTTCATAACACTGTGTGTGATTCTGAACTTATCTTAACAGGCATGATGTTATTTCAAGACCTGCCTCAAATCGCCCTCGTGAAACAAAATCAATTTTGTAGTCAAAATGAAATAAATTATCATATATATTTATATTTCTGCTCTATATTTTTATTGAGCACTCTCATAAACCCGGTTCAACTCCCATGGATTTATACCCCGTGGATATATACCATACCCTGATTATATATATATATAATTCATCAGCCAATTCCCCTCCGAAACTAAGATTCTGATTAGGACTATTGAAAGGATCTACCAAAGGATATCTAGACATAAGTTGTCTTTTATATTCAACAATATTTGCCTGCAAGAAAAGATGCTGCATATATATATATATATATATATATATATATATATATATATATATATATATATATATATATATATATATATATAAGGAGATTGTAGTTTGCTTGAAGCATTGCTGGTAAATGTAAGTGTAAATTAGTCGTCCAAGGCTATAGCAATGCGATGTGGTTGCCGTGAGATGGAAAAGTGAAAAGAAATAAACGCAGGGAGAAAGTGAAACTCAAAACGATTTATTAATAATTTCACGAAAACTGATTAAATACCAAATAGTATTTATTTATTTTTTTCGGTAAGTAACAGATCGGCAAAGGGTAATCTTAAATTTTCGAAAGAAAAACTTTCATTATCAGAAGACAACAATAGAAGACCGAGAGGGTCGAAAAAACGGGAGACAAACCGGTGTCAGATCATCGTAATACAGGGGAAAACAATTGGCAGTAGGAACGCAGAAAATGTCAAAATTCCATTAAGCAATCATATAACTAAGGTTAAAACATTATAAACATTAGTTTAGTAATATACCAATTTTTTTAATTTTGTTATGTTTCATTTTACATGACTCATCAATTAGTCTTTTTTTTTTCCATTTATTCTCTTCAAATCTAAATTTAAATTTACTGTCAAAGGGAGATAACTTATTCTAAATAATATATTCGGACTCTAGAAATGAGATTAGAAACTTGAGAAGGAATTTGAGTTGTGAAGTGGATAAAAGCCAAGGATGGGACCTTTTTTAGCAGGGGAAGGGGGGGGGAATAAGAAGAGATTATGGGAAGGGGGAGGATTATGAAAAAAAAAAAAAAAAGAAAAAAAAGCAAGTAAGTTGGGGGTGGGAGTGTGAGGAGGTGGGAGTGTGAGGATGTAAGAATCAGAGGATGAAGGGAGATGACAACTCGAATCTGTTATTCAAGGTAGGACGAAATTAAGAGATTAGGATAGCTTCCGAAATTCGTAGCTGACCTATATTGCGGACAGAGTTGAGGATGCGGACACTAATGGAGCGATGTGTGTTGCCACATGATATTAAGTGTTTATGGAAGGAAGAAATGTGGGTGTTTAGATGCTCTTTAATGCGTTGGTGTAGAGGCCTAACGGTACTACCGATGTAGAACTTTTGACACTTAGAGCATTGTAGGTTGTATACTGTATAAGTGCGGAGGCAGAGGCCAGAGTTGGGGATGGGGCAACTAGCTAGAGAGCAGGGGTCTGGGGTGTAGTGGCTTCTTTTGGATAAATGTTGTCGGAGAGAGGTGCCTGTGTGAGAAAGTTGTATGTTAAGGTTCTCACTACGTATGGCATTGCGGATAGCAGAAGTGATACGGTCGCTAAAGAAGGGGAGTTTAAGGAAGCAAGTGTTGGTGAGAGTGTGGTGTCTACGTTTTCTAGTGTTGTTAAGGTTAGATATGGTAGTTAGGGGGAAGCCGTTGGTCAATAGAGTTTGGTGGAAGGCTTCGGTGTGTGTTGTTTTATCGGAAGAAGAAGAGCATTTGTCTTGTATGCGGGTGATTTCTGTTTGTGCGTAACTAATTTTGGATTTGAGGGGTAGTGCGGATTTGTAGTGGATAAAGAGGTTCCTGCAGGCGGGTTTTCTATAGAAAGTGGTGTGGAGAGATCCGTCGTCATTAATGCTGAGTTTGAAGTCTAGAAGTGAGAGAGAGCCTGAGGTGTTGGGATGTTCGATGGTGAATTTAATGTGGGGGTCAGAATTATTAAATGTATTAAAGATAGAGGTAGCTTCCTCTCGGGATGAAGTGAGGATCAAAATGTCGTCGACGTATCTCGAGAAGAAAATATGGGAATGGCAGGTGCTAAGTGCTTGCTGTTCCAGTCTGTTCATGTAAGAAATGGCGAGGAGGCCGGAGAGACTGGAACCCATGGGTAGGCCAGAGACTTGTTTGTATGTGTATATATATATATATGAATAAAACTCTGTGAATTTAGCTGGTTTGTTATCTTCTTCACTTTCATTTTCTTTTTTTCTTCTTTCTTTCTTTTTTTATTCTTCTTACTTCTTTCTTTCTTTCATCCTCTTCTGACTTTCTTTTCTTCTTCTTCTTCTTCTTCTTCCTATTCTGCTTCTTTCTTTTTCTTTCTTTCTTTCTTTCTCCTTCCTTTTTCTTACTTCTCCATTTCTTTTTGTACCTATTTCTTTTCTTTTTCACTCTTCTTCCTTTTCATCTTTTTTATCTTTTTCGTATTCTTTCTTCTCTCTTTCACTCTTATTCCCTTTTCGTCTTCTTTCAATCGTCTCCTTTTTATCTCCTTCGTCTTCTCTCATTTCCTTTCTTTATTTCTTTTATTCCATCTCTATAGTTGTCCTCCTCTTTTCTTTCCATCTTTCGGCAATTCTCTCTTCTTCTATTTGATTTATTTTGTATATATATATATGCACCCCCCCCCCCACACACACACACATCGGTAAGATGTGACACAAGGTCGAGAAGTGGGATTGAAAAGCCAGCGCTCTAGAGGATGAGAACTCTGGCTTACAAAAAAATGCCGACAGCTTGTCGGCATTCCCTGGTAGAGGCGCCTCAGGCGATTAGCAATAAAGTAACCCCTTCTCGAAGGGTGAGAAGGTAACGCATGGGAGGGTGAACCTCCTAGAACTGCACAGGACAACACTCTAAGACCGGCGGAATCAAGTATCGAAGGCCAAATGGTCTCCCATTTAGTACTGGCCAGGCTCGACGTCGCTTAACTTCGGTGATCTAACGGAAACCAATGTGCCAACGTGATTGTGCCGTATATTAATTCTAACAATAGTTTCGTACTTATTACATAACTGGTGATACCAGATCAGGCTGCCCTGTGGCTCCCTGAGACGAAATTCACCTACATTGACGTTTTTTTTTTTTTTTTTTTTTTTGTAAAACTTAATTATGTTCTACAAAACCAAAAACAAAAACAACAGCCCCTCTCCCTTTCTCCCTCCCCTTTTTAATTTTATTTTTAGAACTTGAAGCATAAATCTTTTACTATAATGACCAGATTCGGCATTAAATAACCCAAAAAGGGTTGATATGCCGTAAAACAAAACTACCAAACCAAAAACGATGATTAAACATTTGAAGATATAAAGAACTTGAAGCATAAAAACTTTTATTATAATGACCAGATTCGGCATTAAATAACCCAAAAAGGGTTGATATGCCGTAAAACAAAACTACCAAACCAAACCTTATTACATAATTCCCGCCAAAACCATCTATAATACAAACACATGGTCTGTACCTGATTATCCTCATTCCCCTGAAGATGGACCCGGTTGTGTCTGAAAGTACTTGGGGCACAAATCAAAAGTATGGCAAATTCATCAGCCAATTCCCCTCCGAAACTAAGATCCTGATTCGGACTATTTAAAGGATCTACCAAAGGATTTCCAGGCATAAGTTGTCTCTTATATTCCAAGGGACGTAGCATCCGTCGGAACAAATACTATACCTTGATCTCAGCCAAAAGGCCGAGAAAGATTCTCTCTCCAATTTGATTATTTTTTTCTTTCTTCCTCTCTTTCACTCCCATTATTCCATTCTTATATTTAATTTCTTTTTTTTTTCTTTCTTTTATATTTTTGTTTTTGTCTTTGGCCTTTTTTTTGTCAAGCAAGAGGTCACCTTAATAATGTCCAGTTATAACGATCCTAGAAAACAACAGGGGTGACCGGAAGGTCGCTGGAGAGTTGGGGGCTGCTAAATGATGGTCCCCCGACTATCTCAAGACGTCGTCCAAGAGGAAAGCACTAATGATTGCTGTTCCTTTCACCCCAAGGCCAGAAAAATAATCGACAAAAGACTGCCCAATATTTCCCGATCAAGCCCGAGGCGTTTTCACAAACGAATCGCTCCAAAGACCCGCCATTTTTCTTTTATCGTTCTTACTTCTTTTGTCACGCTTCGATGCTCTTCCTGATATTATCAGACCTCGTTTTTTTTTGTTTTTTTTTGTTTTGTTTTTTACTTTATTCAGCTTAGCTATCGCTGCCTTCCGTAAGATCAACAAGAACACTCGAGAGCGCAGATTTCCGCCAAAACCTGTAGCATAAGGTGGGCTCTCTATACCGTGCCAGTATATAAAAGATAGCTGTATGTGTGTATGTATGTATGTATGTATGTATGTATGTGTGTATGTATGTGTGTATGTGTGTATGTATGTATGTATGTATGTGTGTATGTATGTATGTATGTATGTATGTATGTATTTATGTATGTATGTATGTGTGTATGTATGTATGTATGTGTGTATGTATGTATGTATGTATGTATGTGTGTATGTATGTATGTATGTATGTATGTATGTATGTGTGTGTGTGTATGTATGTATGTATGTATGTATGTATGTGTGTATGTGTGTATGTATGTATGTATGTATGTATGTATGTATGTGTGTATGTATGTATGTATGTATGTATGTATGTGTGTATGTATGTATGCATGTATGTATGTATGTATGTATGTATGTATGTATGTGTGTATGTATGTATGTGTGTATGTATGTACGTATGTATGTGTGTATGTATTTATGTATGTATGTATGTATGTATGTATGTATGTATGTATTTATGTATGTATGTATGTATGTATGTATGTATGTGTGTATGTATTTATGTATGTATGTATGTATGTATGTATGTATGTATGTATGTGTGTATGTATGTATGTATGTATGCATGTATGAATGTGTGTGTATGTCCAACTAGAAAAGATTGGGGTGAGTAGAGGAGAAAGAGAGAGAGAGAGAGGGGGAGGTGAAAAACATGGGAGGTGAAAAAGAGAGAAAGATAGAGAGAGGTCGAGAGATAGAAGTTTTAATAAGAAATATGTTACACTCTTGCCCCGGGCAACGCCGGGTAGCCCTGCTAGTTTAGTATAATGTTGCACTTTCACTTAGCGATGCTTGTATAAACCATTATACACTCGTATTGTCGTCGTCGTCGTGAACTCAGGTTCCTTTCATTTGCTGATAAACCCACTCCGACCCTAACCCTAACCCTAACAAACTCCTCGGCCTAACCTTCACAGGTAACATGAATTAGAACAAATACATTGAAGACATTGCCAAGGCTGCCGCAAAGAAGGTTGGCTCCCTCTACCGTGCTAGTAAACTCCTCACACCTGACATTATCCTGTATCTCTACAAAGCCACCATCCGCCCATGCATGGAGTAGTGTTGCCACATCTGGGCTGGTGCATCATCTACTAGTCTCTCCCTCCTTGACAAGGTCCAAAAAAGAATCGCCAACCTAATAGGTCCCTCACTGTCAACCAAGCTCCATCCCCTGTCCCATCGCCGCAATATAGCATCCTTGTGCTTGTTTTACAAACACTTCAATGGATTGTGCTCCGATGAACTGTCTACTCTGGTGCCCCCTCGACGTAAATTCACTAGACCAACTCGACAATTAACTAAATCCCATCCATTCACTGTGGCGGTCCCCAGATGCCGGAGAGCTTTCTACTCAAATAGCTTCTTTCCTCGTGCTGCTGGTCTCTGGCACTCCTTCCCTGCCCCCCCTGTTTCCCCGACAGTACTGATATGCAGAAATTTAAAACTAATGTAAACAGACATCTCGCTGCGCAGATCCCAATTTATGTTGACCCCCCAACCTTCTCCCATTTTCTGTCTTCTCAGTAGCCCCTTACGTCTACAGTGGCGGCCTGCCTTGTTTGGGGTGAACTACGTTTTAAAAAAAATTAGGGTAAAAATCGGAATTATTTTTCATACATAAGTTTAAACTTAAGTAAGTGAATGGAAATCTCGATTGAAAGCTTAAGAGTATAACTGAAAAAACGTGCACAGAATGTTGAATCATGCTTATTTGTGAACTATTTGCGTTTAAACAAATAATTAATAGACATTATAAGCCTTTTAAGTTTGCGTAAATACCGATTCTGATCAAAAAAGCAATGTTTATTTAGCCCCATGTTTACGTTAAACAAGATGGATTCTTTGCTCAGAATCGGTATTAACGTGAATGTCTTTATCTTTGCGATCTATTTGCGTTTAAAAATAATATTATTTAATGGGCATGATGAGCCGTTTAAATTCGCATAAATACCGATTCTGGGCAAAATAGCGATCTTTATTTAGTCCCTTGCTAACGTTAAAAAAGATGGACTCTTTGCTCAGGATCGATATTTACGCGAACTTAAAAGGCTTATAACTACTTAACCTTTGTGATCTATTTGCGATTAAAAATAATATACCGATTCTGAGCAAAATAGCCATCTCTGTTTAGTCACTTGTTTACGTCAAACAAGATGCCTATTTTGCTCAGAATCGGTATTTACGCGAATTTAAAGAGCTAATTTAAACTAGTTTACCTACTGATTTGTGACATATTTGCGTTTAAGAAATATTTAATAGAAGTTTTTAGTGCGCGCAAATACCGATTATGAGCAAAGTACCCATCTTTGTTTAGTCACTTGTTTACGTTAAACAAGATGGCTACTTCTTTTTGTTTTTGTTTTTGTTTTGTTGTTCAATTTTCTTATCTGTTTATTTTTTTGTTGTTGGGGATGGGGCATCCTACCGATTTCTAGTATCTATTTAGGGAGAAAAACTTTTTTAAAAATAATAAAAAGGAGAAATAAGGTAATAAGGTATGTTTATAAACTTCCATATATGACAAAAGGCTGAAACATAACAATGGGAACAGCTGCTTCTGCCGATGAAGTGGGCGAACCACATAGTTCGAATAGGCCGCATTGTAGGGAATAAACGCCCCAGCTAATGTTCAAAAGATGTTGGAACATAATAGTTTGGACCCGATTACTACCAAAGAATATATGAAGCGTTGATAAACCAGTGATCCTGAAAGTGCACTGACTGGTTCATGAATTGAATTGACGACTCAATCAAATAAATTGACTGCGAAACATTTAGAAGGTGGTTAATTATACTTCACCAATAAAGAAATGCGTATACATTTTTCTTTCTGACATGCCGGCATGGTTCTTGTATTAGGTACCCAGCTGCAATAACGGGCGTATTTTATGTTTCAGTATTTACTTTAATGGTGATAACTACATAACAAGAGCTTTATAGTAGTATTAGAAGAATGTGGCATTTTCAATTACTAGTGGGTGTATAAACGATTATATACCCACCTTGTTGTCGTCGTCGTCGTCGTGAACCCAGGTTTCTTTCGTTTGCTGATAAACCCACTCGGATGTCGATGCTTTTATAAAGTTGGTATATTCTAGATCAGTGTTGCCCGGAATTAGTAATATCTAAAAATAAAAATAAAAAGTATTAATTCTTTAGGGATTAGCTTACAAATGTTTCATACGGGGGGGGGGTGATTTTTTTAGTCATTTTATTCAGCTATTTCATTTACTAAAGGGAAATAACTCTGATTTTTCATGAAAGAGTTAATTCCCTTATGCCGACTCATTCCTCGAGCAATCTATATAAAATATAGCTGTATGTGTGTATGTGCGTCTGTGTGTGTGTATGTGGGTATATGTGTGTGTGGGGGGGGCGTGTATGTGTGAATGTGTGTGTGTGTACATGTGCGTCTGTTTGTGTACGTCTAGTTAAAATGATTGGGCTAGGCAGAGGGGTAAAAGGATGTTGGAGAGAGGGAGGGGAAAACACGAGAGGGAAAAAGAGAGAAAGTTAGAGAGAGGTATAGAGATAGAAGTTTTAATAGAAATATGTTACACTTTTTCTCCGGGCAACGTCGGCTAGCCCTGCTAGTTTAACAAAATGTTGCATTTTCATTTACTGATAGGTGTATAAACCATTATACACCCGTATTGTAGTCGCCCTCGTGAACTCAGGTTCTTTTCGTTTGCTGATAAACCCACTCCGACCCTACCCCTAACCCCTAACCCTAACCCTAACCCACTCCGACCCTAACCTTAACCCTAACCCCTAACCCTACCCCTAAGCCACTCCGACCCTAACTCTAACCCTAACCCTAACCCTAACCCACTCCGACCCTAACCTTAACCCTAACCCCTAACCCTACCCCTAAGCCACTCCGACCCTAACTCTAACCCTAACCCTAACCCTAACCCCTAACCCAAACCCACTCCGACCCTAACCGTAACCCTAACGCTAACCCTAACCCCTAACCCCTAACCCTAACCCACTCCGACCCTAACTCTAACCCTAACACACTCCGACCTTTACCCTAACCCTAACCCTACCCCCTAACCCACTCCGACCCTAATCCTAACCCCTAACCCTAACCCCTAACCCTAACCCCTAACCCTAACCCTAACCCTAACCCACTCCGACCCTAACCTTAACCCTAACCCCTAACCCTACCCCTAAGCCACTCCGACCCTAACTCTAACCCTAACCCTAACCCTAACCCTAACCCCTAACCCTAACCCTAACCCCTAACCCACTCCGTCCCTACCACTAACCCTAACCCGAACCCACTCCGACCCTAACCTTAACCCTAACGCTAACCCTAACCCCTTACCCCTAACCCTAACCCACTCCGACCCTAACCCTAACCCCTAACCCTAACCCCTAACCCTAACCCTAACCCTAACCCTAACATACTCCGACCATAACCTTAACCCTAACCCCTAATCTAACCCTAACCCACTCCGACCTTAACCCTAACCCTAATCCTCACCCAACCCCTAATCTAACCCTAACCCTAACCCCAACCCCTAATCTAACCCTAACCCTAACCCCTAATCTAACCCTAACCCTAATCCTCACCCCAACCCCTAAGCCTAACGTTAACCCTAACCCTCACCCCTAACCCTAAACCCTAACCCCTAACCCTCACCCCAACCCCTAACGCTAACCCTAACCCTAAACCCACTCCGACCCTAACCCTAACCCCTAACCCCTAACCCTAACCCTAACCCCTAACCCCTAACCCTAACCCACTTACGACACCAGTTTTTTATATAAAAGGTTGATTTAAAATATCAGTCACAGAAAAGCATCAGAGAGACAACTTGTATACGTGCGTACGAGATAGATAGATAGATAGATAGATAGATAGATAGATAGATAGATAGATAGATAGAAACACTATGCGTGCATGCCTCAATTAGGGACAGCAACCAGGCGCGTCTTTCTTCCTTGAAATCTCGCCAGCTAAGAGAAAGAGAGAAACTTCAAGGCCGATAGTCACGTGGTTTCGTTAACTTCCGTTCTGAAGGCCTTTGTTCTTTAAAGGTGTCACGCAAACGCTTCCATTCGCATACGGGCCTCATTATGTAACAAGACTACCCGTCAAAAATCAATTGCTCAAACAGAATAATTTTGCAGCGCATTTATGCCCCTTACGAAAATGAAAATCGATATATAAAGGATACTAAACTTTATGTCTAGAATACGTATTCCAATTTTGATTAAAATCCATTACATAATTTTAATTCTAGAAAATGTCTCAAATATTTAGCTGAAGATTAAGGGGCCTCAAGAAGAAATTGAAATTCGGGGAATCTTGTTTAATTGGTGTCGAATGACCATGGATCAAATTTAATGCAACTCTGAAATAGTTGAATTTTCAAATGGGGGTTTTGTGCCCATATTACGCCCACTGAAACGCTTTAAAATACTTCAGAGAAACTGAAATTTAGGAATAATTTATGTGCAATATATTTTGTTAAAATTTCACAAAAATAGGAGGTATCTGAATTTTAACGAAGGTATTTCACCCTCCACCCTCTACCCCACCGTTTCCCCTACTTTACATTAAACTAAATTAAACTAAATATAGCCCACATTACAATCCTTGAGCGCCTAGAAACTATTCGGAAATTCATAATGATCGGTTAATTAGTTTAAGAGTGAATACTGCACACACAAATATATAAACATAGACACACACACATAACTTTATATAGAAATAGAATATACTTATGGCAAGCTAGCTACACAGAAATATTTGTATTTCATTCCATCGAAGAAATTAATTGTATTTGTGTGTGTGCGTGTGTATGCGCACGCGTTTATGCGTGTGTGTGTGTGAGAGAGAGAGAGTGTGTGTGTGTGTGTGTCTATACTGATCGTTTTAAGACCATTGACCCCAAGCCAGTTTTAATTGATCCGTAGCGAATCTTTGAAGTGAATGGTTAATTTGCTGTGCGAGTCCCCAATGGACAAGATAAGGTTTGGGGATCGAGTTGTCTGTGAACACTCGACTGGTTTCAAATTGGTTAGATCGTTTGCGGCATCGAAATGGTCCTTTAAGACCGTTTCTAACGGCGAAGACTGTCCTCGCGCCCCATCCCCTTTCTCGTGAGAATCCCTACACCATCCTAGGGGTGCACAGTTAAAATGACACAGGCAAAAAAAATGGCGCCGTAAAATGGAACATATAAAAAATGGCACATGCAAAAATGGCACAACTGAACAAATAGCAAAATTGGCACAAAGCAAAAACAAAAGAAAACATTAAGACCATTCGAAAAGGGCGGGCTATGTTCTGTACCCCACAGTTTACTCAGTTGTTTTCAAGCAAATAAAATCGATTCCTTTACGTTTTAAAGGTCTTAGATACCACCCTTATAGTTTTTAAACGGGGCTAAGCCCTGCCAACCTAGTTTTTTTTTTTACTTTTGAGATTATTGTAGATTATTTCAAGTTAAATGTTAAACTGATCACCCATTCTAAATTCTAAATTATATATTTTTTGTTTTTCAGCCTGTTAGGTACGTATTTAGCATGCGCACCGGGGCAGCGATAGGTACTTATATAGTATCTGCACCGGGGCGGCGATAGGTACGTATTTAGCATGCGCACCGGGGCGGCGATACGTACTTATATAGTATGTGCACCGGGGCGGCGATAGGTACGTATATAGTATGTGCACCGGGGCGGCGATAGGTACGTATATAGTATGCGCAATGTGGCGGCGATAGGTACTTATATAGTATCTGCACCGGGGCGGCGATAGGTACGTATATAGTATGTGCACCGGAGCGGCGATAGGTACGTATATAGTATGTGCACCGGGGCGGCGATAGGTACTATATAGTATGCGCACCGGGGCGGCGATAGGTACGTATATAGTATGCGCACCGGGACAGAGATAAGTACCTATATAGAAGGCGCAGACAGAGGTTGTACTTTTTATAGAAATATGTCATACTTTTTCCACGGGCAACGGAAGGGGAATGACGGGGGAAGAAACAGCTTTCGCAAAAGGCAAAATGAGAAAGTAGCGGTGAAATGGGGCGACCAGGGAAGAGAAAAGTAGAATGATAAAGAGACGGCTATAGAAAGAGGGAGAGAAATAAAAGTTTGAAAATAAAAATGTTACACACGCGATTTTTCTTCTATTTTATATTTTTATGACCCCGAGCAACGCCGGGTAGCCCTGCTAGTCGCCTATGAAAGTTGAAGTTCATTTTTTTTTAAGGGGGGGGGGGGCTGAGGGTCCTCATATACTTTTAAATGTAGATATGATTTTCTTTTTAATTTGACAAACTTCTTAATGTCTTCCCATTATACATTGTATATTATTTTCAAAATAAACCCATATAAACATGTGTTTCATGCTAAACCTGCAATCGTCAGTATAGGAGGAGACAATCCCTGCCTGGGAACAGCACGTGACCGTTTTTGTGGACCCTCGTTTGCCTCCGTTGTGGTATGTTGCTTTGGTTTCCAAAGATAATATATATATATATATATATATATATATATATATATATATATATATATATATATATATATATATATATATATATATATATAGGCAGCATCTTTTCTTGCAAGCAAGTATTGTTGAATATAAAAGACAACTTATGTCTAGATATCCTTTGGTAGATCTTTTCAATAGTCCGAATCAGGATCTTAGTTTCGGAGGGGAATTGGCTAATGAATTTGCCATAGTTTAGATTTGTGTCCCAAGTACTTTCACACCCATCCGGGTCCATCTTCGGGGGAATAAGGTTACTCAGGTACAGACCATGTGTTAGTATTATAGATGGTTTTGGCGGGAATTATGTAATAAGTACGAAACTATAGTTAGAATTATAGACATTTTAGTATATTATTACTGATATTAAAGTTAATTCTATTAATTAGGGTTTTTTTGGTTTTTTATATATGGGGTTTCTAATATATGGAGTTTTTGTTTGTTGGTACTATATTCTAAGATTTTGGTATTTTCTATTTAGAGTTTTCTGAATTCCGATCGGGGGCAAGAGTGGTCGTTAGTTAAGTGTTGGGCTATGGCGCTAGTATCAGACAAATGCATCGACGAAGTCGTGGTAGTCAAACCTATGTATAGTTTTTTTTTTCCTTGGTTGTCGGAGACAGTCTCATAAAGGACATTTAAACTCATACACATACTCATATATATATATATATATATATATATATATATATATATATATATATATATATATATATCCCAAATTCCCATTGCGGACCGAAGCCACACTTGATAACCTGGTCATAACCACATCCCAGGTCAGAGACATCATAAAAAAACCTTGACACCTCCAAAGCTTGTGGGCCTGATCTTATACCTGTAATAGTAATAAAGAAATGCTCTGCTGAACTGGCCCCTGTCCTCTTCAAACTCTACAACAAATGCCTAGCTGAATCTTGCTTCCCCAATAGCTGGAAAATTGCCTCTGTTGTACCAGTCTACAAGAATTCTGGGAATAGAACCGATCCTCAGTCTCCTGTCGATCTTTGCTAAAATCTTTGAATCCTTAACCAATCTAGCTATAGTAAGGCATTTAGTTAATGCTAAACTTCTTTCTGGCCGCCAGTATGGATTTAGACAAGCACGATCTACTGCAGACATCCTAAGGGTCATGTTAGAACGCATGTATCATACACTCGACAAGGCAGGTGAAGCTAGGGCAGTAGCGCTTGATATATCCAAGACCTTTGACAAGGTATGGCATAAAGGGCTTATCCTGAAAATACGCTCTTACGGTATTACTGGGCAACTACTTAATATAATTAGATCCTTCCTAAACAAAAGAAAAATCCAGGTTCACCTCGATGGCCGTTCATCTAAACAACATGACATAAATGTTGGTGTGCTCCAGGGGTCTATCCTTGGACCTTTGTTGTTGCTGATCTATATAAACGATCTCCCTGATGACATAGAGTCTAAGATTGGTTTATTTGCTGACGACACCACGCTTTACTCTCGCCATGTTCGCAAAACAGACGCGATCATATCCGAGGCAATGGCTGAATCCTTAGAAAATGACCTCCAGACAGTAGTGGATTGGGGTCATAAATGGTTGGTAACTTTTAATGCCGCAAAGACAAAGCTCCTTTCCTTCAATAACTACAAGACACCTCTCCAACCATGGCAAATAGCACCCTACCTGAGATTTGATCTTTCAAACTCCTCGGCCTAACCTTCACATGTAACATGAATTGGAACAAATACATTGAGGGCATTGCCAAGGCTGCCGCAAAGAAGGTTGGCTCCCTCTACCGTGCTAGTAAACTCCTCACACCTGACATTATCCTGTATCTCTACAAAGCCACCATCCGCCCATGCATGGAGTATTGTTGTCACATCCGGGCTGGTGCATCATCTACTAGTCTCTCCCTCCTTGACAAGGTCCAAAAAAGAGTCGCCAACCTAATAGGCCCCTCACTGTCAACCAAGCTCTAGCCTCTGTCCCATCGCCGCAATGTAGCATCCTTGTGCTTTTTTTACAAACACTTCAATGGATCATGCTCCGATGAACTGTCTACTCTGGTGCCCCCTCGACGTAAATTCACTAGACCAACTCGACAATCAACTAAATCCCATTCATTCACTGTGACGGTCCCCAGATGCCGGAGAGCTTTCTACTCAAATAGTTTCTTTCCTCGTGCTGCTGGCCTCTGAAACTCTCTCCCTGCCCCTGTTTCCCCGACAGTACCGACATGCATGAATTTAAAAGTAATGTAAACAGACATCTCGCTGCGCAGATCCCAGTTTAGGTTGACCCCCCCCCCAACCTTCTCCCCTTTTCTTTCTTCTTAGTAGCCCCTTACGTCTACAGTGGCGGTTTGCCTTGTTTGGGGTGAACTACGTTAAATATATATATATATATATATATATATATATATATTCATTTATTTTGGTACAGAAAAATTAGTACAACATTCGTACCGTCGGTTTCAAGCTCGAAAAGTCTTAGCCATCCGGCTCTCTTCAGCTTCTGTTGTCATCTGTTTTGGAAATGTGAAGTCACATGACACGATGGTACGAATGTTGTACTAATTTTTCTGTCCCAAAATAAATAAATGTTACGCTCTTAATTTTTAACTTTAATTCTTGATTAATCGAGCACTCTGCTGGGATTTTTCCTACTATATTACAAAGAAGTTATATATATATATATATATATATATATATATATATATATATATATATATATATATATATATATATATATACTTTTAAGATAAGAAGAGTGCTCGATTATTAAGATAAATTAAAATAAAAGCATCATATTTATTTATATATATATTACAGAATATTATAACAACATCCGTACTGTCGGTTTCAAATCAACAAGTGATCAACAAATGATTGCGCCTTGCTGACTCTCTTCAGCCGTTTTTGTGGCTTTTGTTTGGATATATATAAATATATATATCTAAACAATATTAATTTTAAGTAAATAATATTAAACTATTGTTACCTACATACACTAGCGTTTCAAGCTTTCGCTCTCATCAGTGTAGGGACTGATAATCTCAGACGGTTACAGAATCAGCTTAGACTTCGCCAGGAAGCGTCATAACCAAATGGCCACGAGACATTAACACGTCAAGAAAGGGAATGGGCAGTTGTGCAGCAAGATGTTTACCACATTACATTTGAATTTCTGCATGTTAATACAGTCGAGGAAACCGGAAGCACGGAGGGAATTCCAAAGGTCCGAGGAAAAATAAACTATCAGAATAAAAAGTTTTCCGTAATCTCTGGGGACCTCTACAGCGAAGGGGTGGGAGTTTGCTGCTAGTCAAGTTTGTCGGCGAGTAATTACGTTGTGGGTGTAAGTGCAGTAAATTCACCGGAGCCCATTCCGTGGAAGTACTTGTAAAGCAAGCACAGGGATACAAAACTGCGGAGATGCGACAGAGGCTGGAGCTTGGTAGACAATGCGGGATCTGCTAAGCTAGAGATTCGTTTTTTGTGCCTTTTCCAAGGAGGAGAGGCTACGGTTGGTGCACCAGTATAAATGTGGCAACAATACTCCATGCAGGGCGAACGGTGGCTTTGTAGAGGTATAGGATACTGACAGTGTGAAAAGTTTAATAGCTCAGTAAAGAGAGCCGATCATTTTTTGCAACAGACTTGGCGGTGTCTTCTATGTATTTATTCCAATGTATGTTTCCTGTGAATAATAGGGGTTACTTAAAATTGATATTGTTATAAACCCCTTCAAGAGATTGACGTTGAGCCCTGTTCGGGGAAGTTAAAAATAGACTGCCACGTAGCTACATGACATATTCCGACAACGTTTGCTGAATACTCATCAGACAATCTTTTATATGTGCTCGGCTTCTATCCTATTAATCTTACAAAAATAACTATCAATCTATCTATCTATCTATCTATCTATCTATATCTATATATATATATATATATATATATATATATATATGTGTGTGTGTGTGTGTGTGTGTGTGTGTAATTATTAATGACAATATATGTATTAGCATATACTATCAGTGCCTATTTTACTTTGCAGTCTCTGCTGTCGATGACTGTCAATTAGTGACAATAGAGCAAATATATGTCAGGTTAATTTTATATTCCAATAACCATGTTTTTATTCTTTTTATTTTTATAAAAATAAAAATAATAAAATAAACCTTAACCCTAATCCTAACCCTAACCCTAACTCTAAACTCTAACCCTAAACCCTAACCTTTAACCCTAAACCTTAATAAAATAAAAACATGGTTATGGGAATATAAAATGAACCTGACTTATATATATATATATATATATATATATATATATATATATATAATATTTGTTATTGTTTATTATCTATGTACGTATACGCTTCGTCTTTTTTTAATCGGGACTCATAAGCATAGAGATATGGCTATTCACTACCGGTCATGCGATTCGAACCCCCGGACATATATATATATATATATATATATATATTCTTATATTCTTATATTCTCTTATTCTTTTATTCTTTTATTCTTTTATTCTTTATTCTTATATTCTTATATTCTTTTATTCTAATATTCTTATATTCCTATATTTATTTATTCTTTTATTTTTTATTCTTATATTCTTTTATTCTTATATTCTTATATTCTTTTATTCTTATATTCTTATATTCTTTTATTCTTTTATTCTTTATATATATATATATATATATATATATATATATATATATATATATATATATATATATATATATATATATATATATATATATATATATATAAAGAAGAATGGAAAGGAATTAGAGAAGCAAAAGCCAAATCATAATTCAATTCAATTGCTCAGAGCAAGGTATATTCCGCAAAAAAGGCAATTTATTCAAGTTAAATTTTCCTTAAGCCAGGCTTTTCAAAGATCAAAATCTTATCATCAGAGGAAGTCGCTGGGATAGATAAGTTGGCAAAGGCCAAGATTTAAAATTTGAAAAAATAAAATAAAATAAATTAGTACACCACTTATATATATATATATATATATATATATATATATATATATATATATGTGTGTGTGTGTGTGTGTGTGTGTGTGTGTGTGTGTGTTTTGGTGTCGGTTGTTTTCAAGATTAGTATTAACCCGAAGCCTATTCTAATTGATCCGTGATAAGTCTTTAGGTAATGGGAAAGGGTAATGTGTTGTTTGAGTCCCAACAGACGAGGTAAGAGTCGGTGACCAAACTTGATTGGCGTGGGGATGTTGTAGATGGAAGGGGGTGCAATGTGAACACTCGACTGGTTTTAAATTGAGTAGATCCTTTTTGGGCTGTAATTGGTCGCTTAATACCGTTTCCGGCGGCGAGAGTAGTGTTTGGGCGGCTACACCCACCTCCTCCGAGGAGAAGGACATGAATTTAATTAAACCCGCTCGTTTGAAACCTACGGCCGTTCCCGTATATACCTCTTTTCCCCCCAGTCAACAAATATTAATAACCGCAGTCAGAGGCCTTTTCTTTTCGAAAGTTCCCCGCTCCCATGTCAGGTGGGGTTCCATGAGTTCAAAACAAGTCGGTAATTCGTTTATAGGTTGCCCCCAAATGGGGAGGGGCCACTCGGTTACGCTTCTTTACGCTCGAGATCATGTTGACGAAAACTATAACGAAAATAGTTTGTTTTTATTTGGAAGAAAAGAGGCTGTAGGCGGCGATTTTATGTCTAAGGGAGATAATCGTCTCTGATACCAGGAGGCGTTTCGATCATGTGATTGGTTCTTTTAGGCACACCGTGTGGTCGTACATCTTCTTCTACACTTTTATTCTTTTATTCTTATATTCTTATATTCTTTTATTCTTATATTCTTTTATTCTTTTATTTTATTCTTATATTCTTTTATTTTATTCTTATATTATTTATTATTTTCTTTTAATCTTATATTATTTTATTCTGTTATTCTTTTATTCTTATATTCTTTATTCTTATATTCTTATATTCTTTTATTATTTTATTCTTATATTATTTTATTCTTTTATTCTTATATTCTTATATTCTTTTATTCTTATATTCTTATATTCTCTTATTCTCTTATTCTTTTATTCTTTATTCTTATATTCTTTTATTCTAATATTCTTATATTCCTATATTTATTTATTCTTTTATTCTTTTATTTTTATTCTTATATTCTTTTATTCTTATATTCTTACATTCTTATATTCTTATATTCTTTTATTCTTTTATTTTTTATTCTTATATTCTTTTATTCTTTTATTCTTTTATTTATTATTCTTATATTCTTTTATTCTTATATTCTTATATTCTTATATTCTTATGTTCTTTTATTCTTATATTCTTTTATTCTTTTATTCTTTATTTTTTATTTTTATATTCTTTTATTCTTATATTCTTATATTCTTATATTCTTTTATTCTTATATTCTTATATTCTTATATTCTTTTATTCTTTCATTTTTTATTCTTATATTCTTTTATTCGTATATCCGTATATTCTTTTATTCTTATATTCTTATATTCTTTTATTATTCTTTTATTTTTATTCCTATATTCTTTTATTCGTATATCCGTATATTCTTTTATTCTTATATTCTTATATTCTTATATTCTTATATTCTTTTATTTTTATATTCTTTTATTCTTATATTCTTTTATTTTTCATTTTTATTCTTATATTCTTTTATTCTTTTATTCTTTTTTACTTTTGTTTTCTCTACTTTTTTCTTTTACTTTATTATCATTATCATTTTATCTTCTATTCTTCTTCTTTCCTTTCTTTTGTCTTTTTTATTTTCTTTCTTTCTGATCATTGTTTTTACTTTCTTTTTTTTCACCTCTAATATTTCTTCTTTTACTTCTGTTTTCTCTTCCTTTTTATTATCCTTCTATTTGCTTTTTCATACGCCGGCGTTTCAGAGAGGCTACTACAAAAGAAGGTAGGAGTAGTAGGGGAAGTCGGACGTTACGTCATGACGGTGGGAGGCTTTTTCGATCTCTTTGTTCCTGACTCATCGAGAGAAGCAAATGTGAAAAGTCGTCCGGTCCGTTGCTTATAGATGGGGAGCGAGGGAGCGAGGGAGCGAGGAAGCGGGGGGAGCGAGACGAGCAGTGGCGCAAAATGTCCTGAATATCTTTCTCTAGTATTTATTCTCTCCCCCTCTCTCTCTCTCTCTCTCTCTCTCTCTCTCTCTCTCTCTCTCTCTATATATATATATATATATATATATATATATATATATATATATATATATATATATATATATATATATATATGGGAAAATGAAAAAGGAAAACCAAAAAATGGATGTTTTTTATGTGTACATCAACGTTTCGTCTTTATTTATAAGACTTCATCAGGATGATAATATAAAGGAAAATGTCATGCAAGTACAAACACATATAGGGTTGACATATGGGAAGAAGGAAGAAAATAGTAGCCACTACTGGAGAAAACAGTAGGGTGGACGTCCGTGCTTGGTGGAGTCAATAATGAGGAGTGAAAAATGAATGTTTATGAAAATGAGTGGGAAAGAAGTGGAAAGATGGGGGTGAGCAAGGATACTGTGGCTGGTAGTAAGAGAAAGAGGTGGGGGATGAGCAGGAATAATGTGGATGGCAATGAGTGAGGGAGTGGAGGGGTGGAGGAGAGGGAGGAAGGAGGTATTTGAACAGGTGGCTGCGGTCAAGACTGAAGGGGAAAAATAAGTTGGAATGTTTGTGTGTGGGGTGTATGCAGAGAAATGGAGGGTGGTTAGAGAATATATATATATATATATATATATATATATATATATATATATATATATATATATATATATATATATATAACAAATTTATATAAACACCATTACATAGTCAATTTGGTCAAAAAAAATGAAAAATTAAGCAAATAGAGCCTATGTAACTATCCGTACTCGTTATCAACATTTTCCTCAATTAAAAAAAAAAGTATAATGTAAGAAAGGGAATATAAAATAAGGAAAGATCGATAGCTAAAAACCCGAAGAAAAAAGAATAATTGGACGAAACAACAAACGACGGTTAGTGAAAATACATGGCTTAATTCAGGAGTATTTAGGTCAATATTTTAAGCTGATGGTGAATGATTAGAAATTCAAACAGCAAAAAAGCATAAAATAGGTATATATTACTACTAGGATATACTGAGATCATATATTACTACTAGGATATACTGAGATCATATATTACTACTAGGATATACTGAGATCATATTATACTACTAGGATATACTGAGATCATAGTTCCATTATGAAAAAAGGATATGATGTTGATAATGAGTACTGATTGTAATTTAGGCTATGTTTTCCTAGTTTTTCAATTTTTCATAGTGTTTGCTTTGTTTTATAAAATCAGCACTGAGGATAGACACATTACAAAATAAATACATAGGAGTATTGATTTACTCCTCTCCAGGAGTTAGGCACAAGGCCAATTTTTATCTTACCCCCACAAGTAAGATGTGACCCAAGGTCGGGTCGGGAAAGTGGGGCTTAAAAATTGCCTTGACAGCCCCGTCGGCATTCCCCGGTAGGGGCGCTTTAGGAAGTAAGCAATAAACTTACTCCTCCCCAAAGAGGGGAGGCTAAGCCTGGGAGGGTGGACCTCCTAGAACTGCACAGGACAGACCCATAGACCGGCGTAAATCAAGCCCCGAAGGCAAAGACAATACCAGTCTATGGGGTGCAGTATCAATCGGAACAGATACTACACTTTGAACTTAGCCAAAAGGATAGGAGTATTTTACAAATGTCTTGGCGTAAGCCAAAACAATTGTATGCTGAATAAAAAACAAGTTTTTGTGAAATGATGTGAATCTGTCCTTCATCATATTGAAATAAAATAAAATAAAATAAAATAAAAAATATTGAATATATATAAAATATATATATATATGGTTAAATCCAAGATTTTTTTTATGTTTTTGTGATTTCCTGTTTAATCGTGCGCGTCATCTGACGTACGGATGAAAAATAAAACCTATTTGTTCGCATTTCTGAGTAACAAAAAATACAAACTATACAAAACTATTGATTTCTAATAAATAGCAGTTGGAACGGGTTAAAAATACAAACAAATATCACAGGACAGTTTTAAATTAACTTTTATCGACGACAGTTACTTTTATTTGTTGTATATTTGTTTTTTTAGCGTTTTTATTCTGCTGAGCCTCGTAAAAGATGCCCAAAATACTATTTACACTTTCACATTTATATAAAACTTTTTTAATTGCGACTTCCGTTTCCTTTTTTAATTACCAATTATTGATTACCTTCCCATAAAATAACGTTAGAATTAAATTAATGGAGAAGTTCGTTTCAGATATCCTATATTTGTTCAATCTGTCTTCTTACTAATATAACATTTTTTGGTAATATTCAATTTTATTCAAATCGGAAAATCTTTTCAACCGTGTTTCCTTGTATATGGTGGCTTACTGTAGTAAAAACACAATACCGAACGGTTACGGTTTAAAAAAAAACAAACCGATTCGGTATTCGGTATGGTGACGAAACCGAAAAACCGCGGTTTTTCGGTAAAACCGCCCATCTCTACTACTTAATGAGGCTACTGTAAATGGTTGCAGACGAGATGAGAAATAAACCCTATATATGTCAAGGGGAGCACGCATTTATACTCGGCCGTCATAACAGTGTTCAACAGTAAGGAACATGCATTATAGCTTTTGATGGCTTCTTTTGTTTACTCGTTAAAGCGCCCAGATTAGAACGGGCTACAAATAATTATTTTAATAACAAACGTGTAATTATTATCTACATACGTATATTGATTACCTTCCCATAAGATAACGTCAAAATTAAAGTAATGGAGAAGTTAGTTTCAGATCTGATTCCTTTTTTAATTACTAATTATTGATTACCTTCCCATAAGATAACGTTAAAATTAAAGTAATGGAGATGTTAGTTTCAGATATAATTCAAGCTTCAGAATTATTCTGTATGAATATATATTTGCATGATGTAATGCTACAAACAAGAGACACGATTGGTTCAATGAAATGGTTAAGGTTTTTAAGAAAAAGAACTTTCCGTTGATAATTTGTTTGTTAAAATTTATTCAATAACATTCAATTTTTTCAATGTAAAAAATAATAACTTTCCGTTGATAATTTTTTTGCTTAAAATTAATTCAATAAAATTCAATTTTTTCAATGTAAAAAATAATAACTTTCCCTTGATAATTTTTTTTTAAAAATTAATTCAATTAAATTCATTTTTTTCAATGTAAAGAATATTAACTTTCAGTTGATACTTTGTTTGTTTAAAATTAATTCAAAAAAATTCAATTTATTTCAATGTAAAAAATAACTTTCGGTTGATAATTTGTTTGTTAAAATTTATTCAATAACATTCAATTTTTTCAATGTAAAAAATAATAACTTTCCGTTGATAATTTTTTTGTTTAAAATTAATTCAATAAAATTCAATTTTTTCAATGTAAAAAATAATAACTTTCCCTTGATAATTTTTTTTTTTAAATTAATTCAATTAAATTCATTTTTTTTCAATGTAAAAAATAATAACTTTCCGTTGATAATTTGTTTGTTAAAATTTATTCAATAAAATTAAATTTTTTCAATGTAAAAAATAATAACTTTCAGTTGATAATTTGTTTGTTTAAAATTAATTCAATAAAATTCAATTTTTTCAATGTAAAAAATAATAACTTTCCGTTGATAATTTGTTTGTTAAAATTAATTCAATAAAATTCAATTTTTTCAATGTAAAAAATAATAACTTTCCGTTGATAATTTTTTTGTTTAAAATTAATTCAATAAAATTCAATTTTTTCAATGTAAAAAATAATAACTTTCCCTTGATAATTTTTTTTTTAAATTAATTCAATTAAATTCATTTTTTTCAATGTAAAGAATATTAACTTTCAGTTGATAATTTGTTTGTTTAAAATTAATTCAAAAAAATTCAATTTATTTCAATGTAAAAAATAATAACTTTCCGTTGATAATTTGTTTGTTAAAATTTATTCAATAAAATTAAATTTTTTCAATGTAAAAAATAATAACTTTCCCTTGATAATTTGTTTGTTTAAAATTAATTCAATAAAATTCAATTTTTTCAATGTAAAAAATAATAACTTTCCGTTGATAATTTGTTTGTTAAAATTAATTCAATAAAATTCAATTTTTTCAATGTAAAAAATAATAACTTTCAGTTGATAATTTGTTTGTTTAAAATTAATTCAATAAAATTAAATTTTTTCAATGTAAAAAATAATAACTTTCCCTTGATAATTTTTTTTTTAAAATTAATTCAATTAAATTCATTTTTTTCAATGTAAAGAATATTAACTTTCAGTTGATAATTTGTTTGTTTAAAATTAATTCAAAAAAATTCAATTTATTTCAATGTAAAAAATAATAACTTTCCGTTGATAATTTGTTTGTTAAAATTTATTCAATAAAATTAAATTTTTTCAATGTAAAAAATAATAACTTTCAGTTGATAATTTGTTTGTTTAAAATTAATTCAATAAAATTCAATTTTTTCAATGTAAAAAATAATAACTTTCCCTTGATAATTTTTTTTTTAAATAAATTCAATTAAATTCATTTTTTTCAATGTAAAGAATATTAACTTTCAGTTGATAATTTGTTTGTTTAAAATTAATTCAATAAAATTCAATTTTTTCAATGTAAAAAATAATAACTTTCCCTTGATAATTTGTTTGTTAAAATTTATTCAATAAAATTCAATTTTTTCAATGTAAACAATAATAACTTTCAGTTGATAATTTGTTTGTTTAAAATTAATTCAATAAAATTCAATTTTTTCAATGTAAAAAATAATAACTTTCCGTTGATAATTTGTTTGTTAAAATTAATTCAATAAAATTCAATTTTTTCAATGTAAAAAATAATAACTTTCAGTTGATAATTTGTTTGTTTAAAATTAATTCAATAAAATTCAATTTTTTCAATGTAAAAAATAATAACTTTCCCTTGATAATTTTTTTTTTTAAATTAATTCAATTAAATTCATTTTTTTCAATGTAAAGAATATTAACTTTCAGTTGATAATTTGTTTGTTTAAAATTAATTCAAAAAAATTCAATTTATTTCAATGTAAAAAATAATAACTTTCCGTTGATAATTTGTTTGTTTAAAATTAATTCAATAAAATTCAATTTTTTCAATGTAAAAAATAATAACTTTCCCTTGATAATTTGTTTGTTAAAATTAATTCAATAAAATTCATTTTTTTTTAATGCAAAAAAATAACTTTCGGTTGATAATTTGTTTGTTAAAATTTATTCAATAAAATTAAATTTTTTCAATGTAAAAAATAATAACTTTCCGTTGATAATTTGTTTGTTAAAATTTTTTCAATAAAATTCAGTTTTTTCAATGTAAAAAATAATAACTTTCAGTTGATAATTTGTTTGTTTAAAATTAATTCAATAAAATTCAATTTTTTCAATGTAAAAAATAATAACTTTCCCTTGATAATTTTTTTTTTTAAATTAATTCAATAAAATTCATTTTTTTCAATGTAAAGAATATTAACTTTCAGTTGATAATTTGTTTGTTTAAAATTAATTCAAAAAAATTCAATTTATTTCAATGTAAAAAATAATAACTTTCCGTTGATAATTTGTTTGTTAAAATTTATTCAATAAAATTAAATTTTTTCAATGTAAAAAATAATAACTTTCCGTTGATAATTTGTTTGTTAAAATTAATTCAATAAAATTCAATTTTTTCAATGTAAAAAATAATAACTTTCAGTTGATAATTTGTTTGTTTAAAATTAATTCAATAAAATTCAATTTTTTCAATGTAAAAAATAATAACTTTCCCTTGATAATTTTTTTTTTTAAATTAATTCAATTAAATTCATT
>OY744554.1:35175970-35190970 GCA_963556195.1 Sepiola atlantica
CTGATCACGTAATCTATCTCTTAATGCCTGTCTGGCTATAACTCTCACCCTCTCTCACTTTATGTTATTTAATAAACTCTCTATACTCTTCCTTTCTCTTTGTTAACTGTCGAAGTTAAAGGAAAAATATAAAGATTGGAATCGTAAAAAGAAAGACATATATATATATATATATATATATATATATATATATATATATGTACTCACGTATTGAGCATTGTTGAAGTAAATACTGAAAATTGATACATAAAAGATCATATCTCCTTATAACATTTTATGTGGATACATGAAATAATAATAATTATTATATATATATATATATATGTGTGTGTGTGTGTGTGTGTAAAAGTGAATAACTTGGGTAAGAAAGTTGAGTGAGAAAGCTCAATGTAGAAAACATATTGAATATTTCTCTATTTCTTTTTTCCGTCATTTCCAATCTGTAGCAGTCCCGTTCGCATTCTGAAGAGACCAGGAGGTCGAAATAAATTATAATGCCGACAATGTGTATGTCAATTTTTTCTTGCTATGTTATATATATATATATATATATATATATATATATATATATATATATATATATATATATATATATATATATATATATATGAAGGTAATCCAACGTAATGGGAAAATGAAAAAGGAAAACCAAAAAATGGATGTTTTTTTATGTGTACATCAACGTTTCATCTTTATTTATAAGACTTCATCAGGATAATAATATAGAGAAAAATGTCAATACTGCGAAAATCTTACGAGCAACTTTTCTAAGACATTTTCTATTTTTTCCTTATTATCTTTTTATCTTTTTCTTCTCTTCTTAAGTGACCTCAATTAAAGCAACGCCACATTGTGCATTGTCGGTTGTTGAAACCCTTATTCCAGATACTTAATTTCCCTGATGATCGGCCAAGCAAGTATCTGCTTGGTAGTGAAACACGTGTAGGAAAAACTCTTTAATTTGAATATATATGATAAATAAATAATCTTTGTGGTTATGATTGATATCCTGAACGGAATGCTTTGGTAACCCTTCGAAAAATCACATATAAATGCTCTGTACCCTGTCATTGAGTATCATCGAGCTTATTTTTATTGGCCTTATTCCGGTCTTACCGAATAATCTATTTTCTAAGTGTAAAATCTAAATATATATATATATGTGTGTGTGTGTGTGTATGTGTATATGTATATGTATATATATATGTGTATATATATGTATATATATATATATGTGTGTATATATATATGCATATATATATAAATATATATATATATATAAATATATATATATATAAATATATATATAAATATGTATATATAAATATATATAAATATATATATGTATAAATATATAAATATATATATATATAAATGTATATATAGAAATATATATATAATATATATATATAGAAATATATATATAGAAATTGGTAGTTTGCTGGAAGCATTGCTGGGAGTAATAATAAAAGTTTTTTAAAAGGTTGAAGGCAATGCGAAGATCCGGATCGCTGGAAGCTGTGAAGAACAAAAACAAAACCGAAATAAGTCGGATATAGATCGAAAGGTTTGTTTGTTTTTCTAGACAGCAAGGGTGTCAGTTTGTAATATCCGGATTATCAAGAATCAATTTGATATATTTCGAGAGATTTTTTTTCTTTCTTTTTTCTCTCCTTGTTAAAAATAAATAAAAGAAAAATCCCGGATTCCGAGAAAATGCCAGGAGCGCTGGGGGGTGAAACCGGAAGTGTTCAGGGTAAAGTATTCAGAGGAAAATTAAATAGATTCTTTTTTTTTTTAATATATATATATATATATATATATATATATATATATATATATATATATATATATATGTATATATATATATGTAATTGTATGTTGTTTCTATTTATTTAATTTTTTTTATTTATATATTTACTATAATTGTTATTGTTTTTTTTTGTTTTGTTTTTTTTCGTATATAAAACGTTGATTTCATTCATAATATATATGTTTTTCAACAGGATGATTCCGGCATTAGATTTTATATATGCTGTAGATAGCTAATTATTTGTTGTCGGTGCAGTATATTATAATTTAGTTATGTCTGGTTAAGTTTAATCCTTATTTATTGGTTTTAATTTACCTCTTAAGTGTCTTTTGTTTTAGGTATGTAGACTGATCGGTTTGCTGGTTAAAGGGAGACAAATCTGTTATCTTTAGTATTAATTTATAAAGGGAATTCTGTTAATTGGCTTTGTTTGTTGAATTTATTTAACTAATGTAATGGTTAATTCTTAGTATAACGGGTATGATTTGTGCAAATAGTGTTTATTATGGGGGTGGGGGTTATTATCTGGGGGATGGGTTCTGGGGGGAGTAGGTTATATGAAGGTAGAATTTAATTCGTGTCTCTGGTTCAAAACTGGATTATGTTTGGAAATGAGAATAGCTTCCATCAGTCTTAGGTCGCTTAGGTTCCTGGTCGAGGCTAGAATGGAAACGTGTATGTCTTGTTGTGTAGTATTGCATGAGGAAGTATGTTTTAAGAAGGAAGATATATTTGTGTTCATGTGTTCTTTTAAACGCTGGTGTAATTGTCTTGTAGTATATCCAATATAGGGGTGGTTACAAATAGTGCATAATATATTGTCTACACAGTTAGTGCGGTGGCATAGTCCAGTGGTAGGAATGGGACAATTGGCTAGGGAGCATTGTTCTTGGGTCCGTGTAGTGCGTTTTTTGGAAAGGTGTTGACGTAAGGTGGTGCCGGTGTGGGTGAGTTGAATGTCTAGTTTTTCTTTATGTATTGCACTGCGGATGGCATTAGTGATTCTGTCATTAAAGAAGGGTAGTGTTAGGAAGCATGTGTTGGAGAGTGTGTTGTGTCTGCGTGATCTGGTCTTGCTGAGGTGGGTTATTGTGGAAGTGGGGTAGCCGTTGGTAATTAAGGTTTGATGGAAGTCTTTGGTGTGTTTAATTTTATTGGCAGTAGATGAGCATTTATTTTGTATGCGGGTAATTTCATTACAGGTTAGTCTAGTTTGGCTTTAAGGGGCAGGGCAGATTTAAAATGAACAAATAGGTTTTTACAGGCAGGTTTTCTGTAGAAGTTGGTCTGTATAGAACAGTCTTCTGTGATTTTGAGGTTAAAATCGAGGAGAGATAGTGAGCCGGAGTCGCTAGGGTGTTCTATAGTAAATTTTATATGGGGGTCGGTGTTGTTGAAAATGTCGAAAATGCTGATAGCTTCTTCACGAGATGAGGTGAGGACAAGAATGTCATCTATGTACCTAGTGAATAAGATATGGGAGTGGCAGGTTTGAGGGCTTGTTGTTCGAGTCTGTCCATGTAGGATATGGCTAAGAGGCCAGACAAGCTAGAACCCATGGGAAGACCAGCAATCTGCTTATATATGTGGTGTTGGAAGGTAAAATATGTATTATTAATGATAATGTATAGGAGTTTGTGTATGTCTTCGGGTGTTAATCCGAAGAGTTCTAAGTTATCGGAAGAAGAGATGTGGTCGGAGATGAGGTCAATGGCTGGGTGTGCGGGTATTGATGTGTATAGGGAAACAACATCGAGGCTAAATGTGTATTTGTGTATTTGTTAGAGCATTCACTATATATATATATATATATATATATATATATATATATATATATATATATATATAATAAGCTCCTTCAAGCAATTGACGTTGAGCACTCTCGGGGATGTTAAAAATAAACCATCGAAAGGTTCTAATGCAAAGTTCCGAATACGTCCGTCGAACACTCTCGATTAGTCTAATGTCTGTGCCGCTTCTAGGTACATATAGATCTTAATTTCCCTTGATCACGCATTGAGCACTGTTGGACTAAATACTGAAAATCTATACATAATATATCATATCCCTTATAATACAACATGTGTATACATGAAATATTAACATTGTAAGTGTGCGTTTATCCTTGTGAAGTATACGTGTGCGTATGAATTTATTGCCTTTTCATATCCGTTTGTCGGTGTGCGTGTGGCACTGTGTGGTTGTGTTAGTGTATCTCGCAATGTTTCCTAATATCTCTGTGATGAAACACTAACGCAACGTCCTCAGTGTCATAATGGCTACCCCTACGTCAAAATGGCGGCCAAGTTTCATTTCCGGTCCAGACGAAGAGCCGAGTACGAAATGACACGGAAAGCGACCACTCTTTATCAACGCATATGACGCGAATTCTTTTTCATCTGTTTCCCGCCATTTGTCTAATATGAACTAAACGTCATATGGAAGCGGTTAGCTCCCAAAATGGCTGCCGTACTCATCGAATAGTTTGGTCTAATTTTACAAGGGCTCAAAAGGGGAAATTAATCTACCGGGGCATCTTTTACGAGACTCAGCAGAGTAAAAACGCTAAAAAACAAATTTACAACAAATAAAAGTAACTGTAAGCTGTAAAAGTTAGTTTCAAACTTGCATGTGCTATTTGTTTGTATTTTAAACCCGTTTGAAGTGCTATTTATTAGAAATCAATAGTTTTTTCACCGCAAGTTGGGAAAAAAACATGGCCGAATTGGGGGGGGATTACTAACGAATGCACTAGGAGCGACCATATTTATTTTTGTGAAAACGGTGGGAAAAAAAACAAGAATTTTTTTTTTTTACATCTAATGAAAACCCATTTATAATACGTAAAAATAAAAACAAATTACATAGGTAAGTAGGAAAATATCTATTCTCGTCGTAGGTCAACTTCACTTGTTGCAAATTTATGTTTTTAAACCCTTTCTCGTTCTTTTTTTGGACCCCGTTCGCGCCTCTGCTGAGCGTCGTAACATATACCCAATCTACCGTATTTATTTGCTGTCGATTTTGGGGGATTTCTTCTTTTTTTTTAAATATTACTTTGTTTGCTGATTTTTTAAATTTCGGTAATTGTCACCCGGACTTAGGGTCAGTGGTATAGCAAAGAGAGAATATGTTTTGTTTTGTAAGAAGCAAAATAACAAAGTACAATAGAGTGTATAAAAAATAAAAACTGAAATATATTACAAATTAAATATCATAATTATGACGTATCTATATTGGATACGTCATTATTTAATTTGTAATATCTTTCAATCTCCTCTTTTATACACTCTATCTGTTTTTATTATTTGTTTTTTGCAAAACAAAACATACTCTTCCTTGACCATACAACTAACCCTAAGTATCGGTGACAATTAACCCCACCCCAAAACAAACCGTAAAAGAAAGTAGTTGCCACCCGAACTTAGGGTTAGTGATAGTATTAAGCTGCTTTTTTAAGTTGTTGAAAAAGTCTAATCCTTCATTTAATTAAAGATATTTACATTACCTGTACTCTGTTAAGGCAGGAAAGTGTACTTGTAGTGGCACCTTATATATATATATATATATATATATATATATATATATATATATATATATATATATATATATATACATATATATATATATATATATATACATATATATATATATATATATATATACATATATATACATATATATATATATACATATATATATATATACATATATATATATACATATATATATATACATATATATACATATATATACATATATATATATATATATATATATACATATATATATATATATATATACATATATATATATATATATATATATACATATATATATATATATATATACATATATATATATATATATATATATATATATATATATATATATATATATATATAAAGACGAATGAAAGAAGAGGGATAAACATGTACGAATGACAAATCTATTTCAACTTCGATTGTTCAATGCAAGGTGTACTCGGTAAAACATGTTTACGTTGATTACTTGTTATTAATCTTTGAAAAGCCTTGGTTTCAAGAAATAATAATAAACATGTTTTTACCGAGTACACCTTGCATTGAGCAATTGAAGTGGAAATAGATTCGTCATTCGTACATGTTTATCTCTCTTCTTTCATTTGTCTTTATAATTGCTCTATCTCGTAAATTGAGCTTAAACCATTTCACTATAGGTTCGATCTACTAAAAGTATACTTTTAGTTTCATATTTTATATATATATATATATATATATATATATATATATATATATATATGTGTGTGTGTGTGTGTGTGTGTGTGTGTGTGTGTGTGCGTGTGTGTGCGCGTGTGTGTGTGTAATTAAGCAGCATTCCTTCTCTTATGCATGTTTGGTTAAACAGTAGCGAGAGCTTCTGTTTATTTATTTTTTTATTCGGTTTTTCGATTCGTCGCACGACCGATTTGGTATTGTCGTCCATGTTGTATAAAAAAATCGCCATATTTTCGCGAACGTTTTCGACCGACGTCGGTCATCTTCAGGCGGATGAATGAGTATGCAAAATAAAAGATTGGTGAATTCATTAAGAAGACGTTTTTAAAAAACATTTCAATACCACTTCAACAACACTTCGCTCCCCCTTCATAACGAGCATGGTTGATACTGCTTAACCAAACATATACAGAGATATATATATACATATATATATATATATATTTTCATATATATATATATATATATATATATATATATTTATACATCATATATACAGGGTGGGCAAAAATAAGTGTCCTATTTTTAAAAATTCATAACTTTTTTATTTATTGATTTAAAAAAAAAATTTTTTTTAGAATAAGTAAAGGACCCCTTCCGAAGCAAGCATGAGCCGTATTAGCCCTAAGGAACGTACCCTCATTTAGAAAACATTATTTTTTGCTTAAAAAACTCAAAACAGTGTAAAAAACAATACTTTAGTTTTTGTAAGTTTTAAGAAGTGTTTTTCGACTAAAATTTGTTTTGTTTATTTCAAAAAATCTCGGAAGGGTCAGTCTACACACACATAAAGTTTGGTGAGTTTAACTTTTATTTTGTGGAAGTTATTCAAATTCAAGTTATTCAAATTTAAAGATAGGACCCTTATTTTGGCCCACCTTGTATATATATATAATATATATATATATATATATATATGTTTTATGTAAATTTATATATGTATATGTCTATATATATATATATATATATATATATATATATATATATATATATATATATATATATATATATATATATATATACATATATATATGTATATATATATTAATGCAGATACAGTTTTTTACATCTATAAGGGAAAACTTCAGAGAATCCTTACTGTATTTATACAATCTCCCGCGCAATAATTTGAAACACGACTTGTTGGGGTCCTCCCCCCTCCCCTCTCATGTCCCATGTCACCGTTATAGACAAAGCCCCAACTCTGTCCCCCTCCCCTCCAATGTATTTTCAATTTTCAATCTCCCGTTAAAGTGAAGTTAAAACTTATGCCATTTGAATTCCATCGCCAGCCCGATGAGTTGGTCGCTATTTGCACCAATGAAACAAAACTTGTTTTCTCGCAACTAATGGAATAAAAAAAATAAAAATAAAATAAATAAATATATACTTATATATATATATATATATATATATATATATATATATATATAATTGCAGGGACAGTTTTTACATGTAAAAAGTAAAACTCCAGATAATCCTTACGATAATATATAAGAGTGCTCAATAGTAAATTGAGCTGTTTAATAAGTATGAAGGTTTGTCAAATAATCTTTGCATAAATAAAAAATAAAATTCACGATATAGCATAAAATGTAATGCCCTGAAAGTCAAAATCTGTGAAAATACAAGAAAAAATCATTTACAAACGAGAGATTTTACCGGATCAACGAACGTGTCCCAAAAAAGTGAAAATTTTAAATTTTATCGTTATCAAATGAATTTTAAATCTTCACTCTTTCTGAAGACGTTCGTTGATCCGAACAAAACTGGTTAAAACGTCTCGTTATTTTGATGATTTTTCTTCTATATATATATATAAATATATATACAGGGTGGCGCAAAAGTCACGCATTACTTTGAACCAGTAACAACTTTCACATTTAATCAAATTTTCTCCTTATTTTTCAGAATATTACAGATATAAACATTGATAATTTATCATGGAAAAATATAGCACTGAACAACGAACCAAAATTATTGAACTTTACTTCGGAAACCATCGTTCAATAAACTTGACCCAAATAGCCTATCGTCGGCATGATAATGTCAGACAATCTCCCAGTCAGACCACAATTGATCGTCTTGTGGCCCGATTTCGGCAGCAGGGTTCAGTCAGTGCTCTTCCACGATCTGGCAGACCTCGTTCAGTACGGACAGCGGAAAATGTAGCACTCGTTGAGGATGGCATTGCTGAAAATCCAGACACCTTAACTTAAAGACGAGCCACTCAGATTGGGATGTTCAGAAGGTCACTTCAAAGAATTTTCCGTGAATTGCATCTGTTTCCATACAAAATTCAATTGGTACAGGCATTACAACCCACAGATTTGCAATCGCGCGTAGCTTATGCTGTTCACATTCAGCAATTAGCCAGAGAACAAAATGAGTTCATCCATAAGCTGATAATGAGCGACGAAGCTCATTTTCATCTGAACGGGTTCGTAAATAAGCAAAACTGCAGAATATGGGTCATTGAAAATCCAAGAACCGTTCATCAGCGTGAATTACATCCACTAAAATGTACCGTTGGTGTGGTGTTACCGTTGGTGTGGTGTTACATGTTACACCGTAGAATTACAAGTAAAAGTCCGTGGACTGATATTGTAAGTAACCAATTCGGCGGATCCGAAGCGAGGATTATCTTTATCCCCCAACCTTTCCTGTTATTTCTTCTTCAATTTTCAAAGTGCAATGGAACAGGTAATATTTATTTATTATAAATATCACATTACCGAATTTTATCCTCTGACGAGCAGAGTTTTATCTTTGAAAAACTATGGTTTAAGGATTAGTGTAACTCCTTGCATCTGAACTTTCGATATAATAAAATTTGTATCAATTTTATGTAATTTTATGCAATTTTTTATCTTCATCTTTCCTTCTTATATATATATATATATATATATATATATATATATATATATATATATATATATATATATATATATATATATACATAACTTCTTTGTAATACATTGATTGCTCTACTCAACGTATTGAGCTTTACTTTATCACGATAGATCACTTTACGATACTTGACTTATCGTTAATTCTATTATTATTATATTTATATATATATGTATGTATATATATGTATATATGTATATACATATATATATGTATATATATGTATATACGTATATATAAGTATATATATATACATATATATATACATATATATACATATATATGTATATATACATATATATAAATATATATACATATATACACATATATACATATATGTACATATATATATATATACATGTATATATACATATATGTACATATATATATATATACATGTATATATACATATACATATATATATACATACATATATATATGTGTATATATACATATATATATACATATATATAGATATACATACATATATATATAGACATATAGATATATGTATATATACATATATATAGACATATACATATATAAATTTACATAAAACATATATATATATATATATATATATATATATATATATATATATATATATATATATATATATATATATATATGAGAGAGTGAGAAAGGTATAGAGAAAGGGGTGGAATAGATGTAGCAAATCAATTACTTTTATTTTCTCCTTTCTCCTCGCTTATTCGAGTCGGCCATTATGCTGTTCCTGGACGCGTGTTCAACAAATCACACGTGGGTGGCTATTATTTCCTCTTTCGTCTGGGAGAGGCAGACGAAATGGACACTCGGAACCTTCCCCGTCTCCCCGACCCCCCGCTTCTCCTCACAAACTTTGGGGTTCAGCTTAAAAATACTTCACTGTAAGTTGGTCAAGTGCGTCAGTGGTCATTTACTTTCTAATGATCGGTCTTACTGCGCAAAATGCAATCAGTCGTTTATTGACCAATCAAAAGTCTACAAAGGAGATGTGACACCGAGATGTTCACCATAGCATTCCGCAGACACCCTCTACGGACTTATTAACGGCCATTGTTCCAAAACGTCTCCAATTTAAACCCATCACACAATAAGCTGACACCGGTCAATGTGATTCGGAACCGACTTCGAAATCTAGTGGGGAGTGATCGATCTCTTCCTTACAACCCTTTTCTCAGAGAAGAGACGTTCATAATCTCTATCTCTCTCTCTGTCTCTCTCTCTCTCTCTCTCTCATACTCTCTTTCTCTCTCTGTTTCTCTCTCAGTCTCGTTCTCAGTCTCTCCTTCCCTCACTCTCTCTCACACTCGTTCCCCCTTTCTATCTCTCCCTCACACTCTCTCTCTCTCTTCCTCTCTCGCTCTCTCTTTCTCTATTTCTTTCTCAGTCTTTTTCTCAATTTCTTTTTCTCACACTCTCTCTCCCCTTTTCTATCTCTCCCTCTCTTCCTCTCACATACACTCTCTCTCTCGCTCATTCTCTTATTCTCTCTATCTCTCTCACTCTCTCTTTCTCTCTCTCTCAATCTCTTCCTCACTCTCTCACTCTGTCTCTACTGTACTCTCTACTCTATCGTTATTTTCATAGAAGGTGCTCGACTGAGCTCCAATCTCCGGTTCCCTCTTTGCAAGACATTCACAGCAAAAACTTTCTTTCTTTCGCAACGTGCCTAGCGTCAATCGAAGTTATGCCATGTTGCATGAAGTATTCCCGAAGTTATGCCATGTTGCATTAAATATTCCCGAAGTTATGCCATGTTGCATGAAGTATTCCCGAAGTTATGCCATGTTGCATTAAATATTCCCGAAGTTATGCCATGTTGCATGAAGTATTCCCGAAGTTATGCCATGTTGCATTAAATATTCCCGAAGTTATGCCATGTTGCATGAAGTATTCCCGAAGTTATGCCATGTTGCATGAAGTATTCCTGAAATTATGTCATGTTGCATGAAGTATTCCCGAAGTTATGCCATGTTGCATGAAGTATTCCCGAAGTTAGGCCATGTTGCATGAAGTATTTCCGATATTATGCCATGTTGCATGAAGTATTCCCGAAGTTATGCCATGTTGCATGAAGTATTCCCAAAGTTATGCCATGTTGCATGAAGTATTCCCGAAGTTATGCCATGTTGCATGAAGTATTCCTGAAATTATGTCATGTTGCATGAAGTATTCCCGAAGTTATGCCATGTTGCATGAAGTATTCCCGAAGTTAGGCCATGTTGCATGAAGTATTTCCGATATTATGCCATGTTGCATGAAGTATTCCCGAAGTTATGCCATGTTGCATGAAGTATTCCCGAAGTTATGCCATGTTGCATGAAGTATTCCCGAAGTTATGCCATGTTGCATTAAATATTCCCGACGTTATGCTATGTTGCATGAAGTATTCCCGAAGTTATGCCATGTTGCATGAAGTATTCCCGAAGTTATGCCATGTTGTATGAAGTATTCCCGAAGTTATACCATGGTAATGTTAATATCTCAAAACTATTTGTATTATAAGGCTGAAATTTTGTATGGCGTTTACTCGTATCTAAGAGCATCAAATTTGGAAAAACCGGAAGTTGAAATTCCATCAAAATTTCCACCGTCACCAAACATTGCAAGGTCAATATTAAACGAAATATGAAGTTATATACGATATGGGACTTCATTGGCTATACTATGGACCAAGTAGTGAGTCTCTATTATCAACAGAACTTTTACTTTGTTCATAACCTTTGAGCGTTCACGTAGAAATCCTCAAACTAAATAAGATTTCGACCAAGACCGGTTTTCTTACCAAGTTTAGGGACGATTGGTCAAGCGATGTGAACGCTAGGGTTATACAAACAAGCATAGCGATAAACCAACGAACTAACTCGATCGAAGACATGATCGCCTTGGTGGGGGTAATTATGCAAAGAGAAATAGAAACTAAAACGAAAGGAAAGTAATCGAAACGAAGAAAAAAACTGAAGAAATGAAAACAGAAAATCAAAAACATGAAAAGACGAAAACAGAACAGAAACAACAAAAAGGACAAAAATAACAAAAAACAAAAAACAAAAACACAGATAAAATGGCGTAAAAGGAAAAATTAAATTAAACAAAGAAAAATAGAAACAAGAAAATAGAAAAGGTACAAATAACGAAAAAAAACAGGAAAAAAAACAGGAAAAAAAACAGGAAAAAAAACAGAAAAAAAAACAGGAAAAAAAACAGGAAAAAAAACAGGAAAAAAAAACAGGAAAAAAAAACAGGAAAAAAAACAGGAAAAAAAAACAGGAAAAAAAACAGGAAAAAAAACAGGAAAAAAAACAGGAAAAAAAACAGGAAAAAAAACAGGAAAAAAACAGGAAAAAAAAACAGGAAAAAAAACAGGAAAAAAACAGGAAGACAAAGGAAAATAGGAAACACAGAAAAGAAATAAACGTAAAAGGAAAAATAAAAATAGAATACAAAATAAACAAAACAAAACATACGAAAACGCGTAAAAATAAAAATAAATTAAAGCCAGAAAAAATACAAAAAAGAAAAAAGAAAACAAAAAAGCAAAAATCGAAAAGAAAAAAAAAACATACACGAAAGGCGTAAGAATAAAAAATAAATTAATAACATAAGATATAGAAACAAGAAAAAGGAAAAAAAACAAATAAAGAAAAAGAAACAAGAAAAAAATCAGAAAAAAATACAGAAGAAAAAACAGAAAAAATACAGGAAAAAAAACAGGAACGACAAAAGAAAAAAGAAAACACACGAAAAAAATAAACGTAAAAAGAAAAATAAGAATAAAATACAAAAGAAACAAATAAAACAAAAAACGCGTAAAAAGAAATAAATAAATTAAAAACAGAAAAAATAGAAACAAGAAAAACGAAAACAAAATAGCAAAAATCGAGAAGAAAAAACAGAAAAAAACATACAAGAAAGGCGTAAGAATAAAATAAAATATAGAAACAAGAAAAGCGGAACAAAAAACAAACAAAAAAATACAAAATAAAACAGAAAAAAACAGAAAAAAAGACAGAAAGAAAAAACAGAAGAAAAAACAGGAAAAAAAAACAGAAAAAAAACAGGAAAAAAAAAAAGAAAGGCGTAAGAATAAATAATAAAAATAAAATATAGAAACAAGAAAAGGAGAAACAAAAAACAAATAAAGAAAAAATACAGAAAAAATGCAAAACAAATACAGAAAAAAACTGAAAAAATGCAAAACAAATACAGAAAAAAAAACAGAAAAAAACAGAAAAAGAAAACAGAAGAAAAAAGAGAAAAAAACCAGAAAACATACAGAAAAATACATAAAAAATACAGGAAAGACAAAAGAAAATAGAAAACACACACAAAGAAAAAAACGCACAAAGAAAAATAGATTAAAAATAGAAAGAAAAAAAAACACGATGTAAGCAATAAATAGAGAACACAAAAACAAACAAATAACATGAAAAAAACAAAAAATTACAAAAATAAATATTACAAAAAGAAACAATAAAACAAAAAAAAGAAAAAGAAACAAAAAATGATGAACAGAAATCGATACAAAAGCGAATAATTAAATCAAATATAATAAATAATTATTTGCACCGGATAGATCCATATATTTGTCAGTTTTAATGATAGTCGACATTTTGATTCTGACTTGATGACAGCGTTTCGCGCCATTTTATTCTTATACATCCTTTTATTGACGAGACCTCTCCGCCAGGTGGCGCTGCCAAACACGTCGTCACTCAGCTCCCCTCGTGCCGTTACCTTGGAAACTTCACGTTCCCCTTATAGCTGAACAGAAAATAACCTAACCCCCATGGGTGCGCCAACCCCCGCCTCTCGTCTATTCATACACCCACCCACTCCCGGCGCAAAACCCTTACCCTAACCCTTCATTGATAAATCGAGCTGATTTCGATCTGCATGTCCGTCTTTGCCAAATATCTATCGCTTCACTGTTGCGATTAACACTCAAATAATAGCTGTCCGAATGAAACTAAGGCTTTCTAATCTAAAATATAAAATTGTCTTGTCAGATTTTCAAAACAAAATGCAAATCTGAACATTTTTCTATTATTTCCAAAATAAAAAAGTATATATACAATTTTAGACTATAATAGCATAGATATATATGTATTAGCTAACTCCGGATTAAACTAATCTAACATATAAAGTTGTCTTGTCGGATTTTTAAAACAAAATGCAAATCTGAACATTTTTATTATTGCCAAAATAAAAAGTATATATACAATTTTAGACTATGATAGCATAATATATATATATATGTATTAGCTAACTCCGGATTAAACTAATCTAACATAAAGTTGTCTTGTCGGATTTTAAAAACAAAATGTAAATCTGAACTTTTTTATTATTTCCAAAATAAAAAAAGTATATATACTTTTTAGACTATGATAGCATATATACATATGTATTAGCTAACTCCGGATTGTAATTAATCTAACATATAAAGTTGTTTTGTCGGATTTTTAAAACAAAATGCAAATCTGAACTTTTTTATTATTGCCAAAATAAAAAAAGTATATATACAATTTTAGACTATGATAGCATACATACATGTATATGTATTAGCTAACTCCGGATTAAACTAATCTAACATATAAAGTTGTCTTGTCGGATTTTTAAAACAAAATGTAAATTTGAACTTTTTTATTATTTCCAAAATAAAAAAAGTATATATACTTTTTAGACTATAATAGCATATATATATATATATATATATATATATATATATATATATATATATATATATATATATATATATATATATATATATATATATATATATATATATATATGTATTAGCTAACTCCGGATTAAACTAATCTAACATATAAAGTTGTCTTGTCGGATTTTTAAAACAAAATGCAAATCTGAACTTTTTTCTATTATTTCCAAAATAAAAAAGTATATATACAATTTTAGACTATAATAGCATATATATATATATATATATATATATATATATATATATATATATATATATATATATATATATATATATATATAGGCAAACATTAT
>OY744554.1:35195970-35209322 GCA_963556195.1 Sepiola atlantica
CATCCTAACCCTAACCCTAACCCTAACCCAATATTTAATTCATATATTCATCCTAACCCTAACCCTAACCCTAACCCAATATTTAATTCATATATTCATCCTAACCCTAACCCTAACCCAATATTTAATTCATATATTCATCCTAACCCTAACCCTAACCCTAACCCAATATTTAATTCATATATTCATCCTAACCCTAACCCTAACCCAATATTTAATTCATATATTCATCCTAACCCTAACCCTAACCCAATATTTAATTCATATATTAACCCTTACCCTAACCCTAACCCAATATTTAATTCATATATTCATCCTAACCCTAACCCTAACCCTAACCCAATATTTAATTCATATATTCATCCTAACCCTAACCCTAACCCTAACCCAATATTTAATTCATATATTCATCCTAACCCTAACCCTAACCCTAACCCAATATTTAATTCATATATTCATCCTAACCCTAACCCTAACCCAATATTTAATTCATATATTCATCCTAACCCTAACCCTAACCCAATATTTAATTCATATATTCATCCTAACCCTAACCCTAACCCAATATTTAATTCATATATTCATCCTAACCCTAACCCTAACCCAATATTTAATTCATATATTTATCCTAACCCTAACCCTAACCCAATATTTAATTCATGTATTAACCTTAACCCTAACCCTAACACAATATTTAATTCATATATTAACCCTAACCCTAACCCTAACCCAATATTTAATTCATATATTCATCCTAACCCTAACCCTAACCCTAACCCAATATTTAATTCATATATTCATCCTAACCCTAACCCTAACCCTAACCCAATATTTAATTCATATATTCATCCTAACCCTAACCCTAACCCAATATTTAATTCATATATTAACCCTAACCCTAACCCTAACCCAATATTTAATTCATATATTCATCCTAACCCTAACCCTAACCCAATATTTAATTCATATATTCATCCTAACCCTAACCCTAACCCAATATTTAATTCATATATTAACCCTAACCCTAACCCTAACCCAATATTTAATTCATATATTCATCCTAACCCTAACCCTAACCCTAACCCAATATTTAATTCATATATTCATCCTAACCCTAACCCTAAACCTAACCCAATATTTAATTCATATATTCATCCTAACCCTAACCCTAACCCTAACCCAATATTTAATTCATATATTCATCCTAACCCCAACCCTAACCCAATATTTAATTCATATATTCATCCTAACCCTAACCCTAACCCTAACCCAATATTTAATTCATATATTCATCCTAACCCTAACCCTAACCCTAACCCAATATTTAATTCATATATTCATCCTAACCCTAACCCTAACCCTAACCCAATATTTAATTCATATATTCATCCTAACCCTAACCCTAACCCTAACCCAATATTTAATTCATATATTCATCTTAACCCTAACCCGAACCCAATATTTAATTCATATATTCATCCTAACCCTAACCCTAACCCAATATTTAATTCATATATTCATCCTAACCCTAACCCTAACCCAATATTTAATTCATATATTCATCCTAACCCTAACCCTAACCCTAACCCAATATTTAATTCATATATTCATCTTAACCCTAACCCGAACCCAATATTTAATTCATATATTCATCCTAACCCTAACCCTAACCCTAACCCAATATTTAATTCATATATTCATCCTAACCCTAACCCTAACCCTAACCCTAACCCAATATTTAATTCATATATTCATCCTAACCCTAACCCTAACCCTAACCCAATATTTAATTCATATATTCATCCTAACCCTAACCCTAACCCTAACCCAATATTTAATTCATATATTCATTCTAACCCTAACCCTAACCCAATATTTAATTCATATATTCATCCTAACCCTAACCCTAACCCTAACCCAATATTTAATTCATATATTCATCCTAACCCTAACCCTAACCCAATATTTAATTCATATATTCATCCTAACCCTAACCCTAACCCTAACCCAATATTTAATTCATATATTCATCCTAACCCTAACCCTAACCCTAACCCAATATTTAATTGATATATTCATCTTAACCCTAACCCGAACCCAATATTTAATTCATATATTCATCCTAACCCTAACCCTAACCCTAACCCAATATTTAATTCATATATTCATCCTAACCCTAACCCTAACCCAATATTTAATTCATATATTCATCCTAACCCTAACCCTAACCCAATATTTAATTCATATATTCATCCTAACCCTAACCCTAACCCAATATTTAATTCATATATTCATCTTAACCCTAACCCGAACCCAATATTTAATTCATATATTCATCCTAACCCTAACCCTAACCCAATATTAAATTCTATATATTCATCCTAACCCTAACCCTAACCCAATATTTAATTCATATATTCATCTTAACCCTAACCCTAACCCTAACCCAATATTTAATTCATATATTCATCCTAACCCTAACCCTAACCCAATATTTAATTCATATATTCATCCTAACCCTAACCCTAAACCTAACCCAATATTTAATTCATATATTCATCCTAACCCTAACCCTAACCCTAACCCAATATTTAATTCATATATTCATCCTAACCCTAACCCTAACCCAATATTTAATTCATATATTCATCCTAACCCTAACCCTAACCCTAACCCAATATTTAATTCATATATTCATCCTAACCCTAACCCTAACCCTAACCCAATATTTAATTCATATATTCATCCTAACCCTAACCCTAACCCTAACCCAATATTTAATTCATATATTCATCCTAACCCTAACCCTAACCCTAACCCAATATTTAATTCATATATTCATCTTAACCCTAACCCGAACCCAATATTTAATTCATATATTCATCCTAACCCTAACCCTAACCCAATATTTAATTCATATATTCATCCTAACCCTAACCCTAACCCAATATTTAATTCATATATTCATCCTAACCCTAACCCTAACCCTAACCCAATATTTAATTCATATATTCATCTTAACCCTAACCCGAACCCAATATTTAATTCATATATTCATCCTAACCCTAACCCTAACCCTAACCCAATATTTAATTCATATATTCATCCTAACCCTAACCCTAACCCTAACCCTAACCCAATATTTAATTCATATATTCATCCTAACCCTAACCCTAACCCTAACCCAATATTTAATTCATATATTCATCCTAACCCTAACCCTAACCCTAACCCAATATTTAATTCATATATTCATTCTAACCCTAACCCTAACCCAATATTTAATTCATATATTCATCCTAACCCTAACCCTAACCCTAACCCAATATTTAATTCATATATTCATCCTAACCCTAACCCTAACCCAATATTTAATTCATATATTCATCCTAACCCTAACCCTAACCCTAACCCAATATTTAATTCATATATTCATCCTAACCCTAACCCTAACCCTAACCCAATATTTAATTGATATATTCATCTTAACCCTAACCCGAACCCAATATTTAATTCATATATTCATCCTAACCCTAACCCTAACCCTAACCCAATATTTAATTCATATATTCATCCTAACCCTAACCCTAACCCAATATTTAATTCATATATTCATCCTAACCCTAACCCTAACCCAATATTTAATTCATATATTCATCCTAACCCTAACCCTAACCCAATATTTAATTCATATATTCATCTTAACCCTAACCCGAACCCAATATTTAATTCATATATTCATCCTAACCCTAACCCTAACCCAATATTAAATTCTATATATTCATCCTAACCCTAACCCTAACCCAATATTTAATTCATATATTCATCCTAACCCTAACCCTAACCCTAACCCAATATTTAATTCATATATTCATCCTAACCCTAACCCTAACCCAATATTTAATTCATATATTCATCCTAACCCTAACCCTAAACCTAACCCAATATTTAATTCATATATTCATCCTAACCCTAACCCTAACCCTAACCCAATATTTAATTCATATATTCATCCTAACCCTAACCCTAACCCAATATTTAATTCATATATTCATCCTAACCCTAACCCTAACCCTAACCCAATATTTAATTCATATATTCATCCTAACCCTAACCCTAACCCTAACCCAATATTTAATTCATATATTCATCCTAACCCTAACCCTAACCCTAACCCAATATTTAATTCATATATTCATCCTAACCCTAACCCTAACCCTAACCCAATATATTGAATTTCATATTCATCAACCCTAACCCGAACCCAATATTTAATTCATATATTCATCCTAACCCTAACCCTAACCCTAACCCAATATTTAATTCATATATTCATCCTAACCCTAACCCTAACCCTAACCCAATATTTAATTCATATATTCATCTTAACCCTAACCCGAACCCAATATTTAATTCATATATTCATCTAACCCTAACCCTAACCCTAACCCAATATTTAATTCATATATTCATCCTAACCCTAACCCTAACCCTAACCCAATATTTAATTCATATATTCATCTTAACCCTAACCCTAACCCAATATTTAATTCATATATTCATCCTAACCTAACCCTAACCCTAACCCAATATTTAATTCATATATTCATCCTAACCCTAACCCTAACCCAATATTTAATTCATATATTAACCCTTACCCTAACCCTAACCCAATATTTAATTCATATATTCATCCTAACCCTAACCCTAACCCAATATTTAATTCATATATAACCCTTACCCTAACCCTAACCCAATATTTAATTCATATATTCATCCTAACCCTAACCCTAAACCTAACCCAATATTTAATTCATATATTCATCCTAACCCTAACCCTAACCCTAACCCAATATTTAATTCATATATTCATCCTAACCCTAACCCTAACCCAATATTTAATTCATATTCATCCTAACCCTAACCCTAACCCAATATTTAATTCATATATTAACCCTTACCCTAACCCTAACCCAATATTTAAGTCATATATTCATCCTAACCCTAACCCTAACCCTAACCCAATATTTAATTCATATATTCATCCTAACCCTAACCCTAACCCAATATTTAATTCATATATTCATCCTAACCCTAACCCTAACCCTAACCCAATATTTAATTCATATATTCATCCTAACCCTAACCCTAACCCAATATTTAATTCATATATTCATCCTAACCCTAACCCTAACCCAATATTTAATTCATATATTCATCCTAACCCTAACCCTAACCCAATATTTAATTCATATATTCATCCTAACCCTAACCCTAACCCAATATTTAATTCATATATTTATCCTAACCCTAACCCTTACCCAATATTTAATTCATGTATTAACCTTAACCCTAACCCTAACACAATATTTAATTCATATATTAACCCTAACCCTAACCCTAACCCAATATTTAATTCATATATTCATCCTAACCCTAACCCTAACCCTAACCCAATATTTAATTCATATATTCATCCTAACCCTAACCCTAACCCTAACCCAATATTTAATTCATATATTCATCCTAACCCTAACCCTAACCCAATATTTAATTCATATATTTATCCTAACCCTAACCCTTACCCAATATTTAATTCATGTATTAACCTTAACCCTAACCCTAACACAATATTTAATTCATATATTAACCCTAACCCTAACCCTAACCCAATATTTAATTCATATATTCATCCTAACCCTAACCCTAACCCTAACCCAATATTTAATTCATATATTCATCCTAACCCTAACCCTAACCCAATATTTAATTCATATATTCATCCTAACCCTAACCCTAACCCAATATTTAATTCATATATTCATCCTAACCCTAACCCTAACCCTAACCCAATATTTAATTCATATATTTCATCCTAACCCTAACCCTAACCCAATATTTAATTCATATATTCATCCTAACCCTAACCCTAACCCAATATTTAATTCATATATTCATCCTAACCCTAACCCTAACCCAATATTTAATTCATATATTCATCCTAACCCTAACCCTAACCCAATATTTAATTCATATATTTATCCTAACCCCTAACCCTTACCCAATATTTTAATTCATGTATTAACCTTACCCTAACCTAACACAATATTTAATTCATATATTAACCTTAACCCTAACCCTAACCCAATATTTAATTCATATATTCATCCTAACCCTAACCCTAACCCTAACCCAATATTTAATTCATATATTCATCCTAACCCTAACCCTAACCCTAACCCAATATTTAATTCATATATTCATCCTAACCCTAACCCTAACCCAATATTTAATTCATATATTTATCCTAACCCTAACCCTTACCCAATATTTAATTCATGTATTAACCTTAACCCTAACCCTAACACAATATTTAATTCATATATTAACCCTAACCCTAACCCTAACCCAATATTTTAATTCATATATTCATCCTAACCCTAACCCTAACCCTAACCCTAACCCAATATTTAATTCATATATTCATCCTAACCCTAACCCTAACCCTAACCCAATATTTAATTCATATATTCATCCTAACCCTAACCCTAACCCTAACCCAATATTTAATTCATATATTAACCCTAACCCTAACCCTAACCCAATATTTAATTCATATATTCATCCTAACCCTAACCCTAACCCTAACCCAATATTTAATTCATATATTCATCCTAACCCTAACCCTAACCCAATATTTAATTCATATATTAACCCTAACCCTAACCCTAACCCAATATTTAATTCATATATTCATCCTAACCCTAACCCTAACCCTAACCCAATATTTAATTCATATATTCATCCTAACCCTAACCCTAACCCAATATTTATTCATATATTCATCCTAACCCTAACCCTAACCCAATATTTAATTCATATATTCATCCTAACCCTAACCCTAACCCAATATTTAATTCATATATTCATCCTAACCCTAACCCTAACCCTAACCCAATATTTAATTCATATATTCATCCTAACCCTAACCCTAAACCTAACCCAATATTTAATTCATATATTCATCCTAACCCTAACCCTAACCCAATATTTAATTCATATATTCATCCTAACCCTAACCCTAACCCAATATTTAATTCATATATTAACCCTAACCCTTACCCTAACCCAATATTTAATTCATATATTCATCCTAACCCTAACCCTAACCCTAACCCAATATTTAATTCATATATTCATCCTAACCCTAACCCTAACCCTAACCCAATATTTAATTCATATATTCATCCTAACCCTAACCCTAACCCAATATTTAATTCATATATTCATCCTAACCCTAACCCTAACCCTAACCCAATATTTAATTCATATATTCATCCTAACCCTAACCCTAACCCAATATTTAATTCATATATTCATCCTAACCCTAACCCTAACCCAATATTTAATTCATATATTAACCCTAACCCTAACCCTAACCCAATATTTAATTCATATATTCATCCTAACGCTAACCCTAACCCTAACCCAATATTAAATTCATATATTCATCCTAACCCTAACCCTAAACCTAACCCAATATTTAATTCATATATTCATCCTAACCCTAACCCTAACCCAATATTTAATACATATATTCATCCTAACCCTAACCCTAACCCAATATTTAATTCATTCATTCATCGTAACCCTAACCCTACCCAATATTTAATTCATATATTCATCCTAACCATAACCCTAACCCAATATTTAATTCATATATTAACCCTAACCCTAACCCTAACCCAATATTTAATTCATATATTCATCCTAACCCTAACCCTAACCCTAACCCAATATTTAATTCATATATTCATCCTAACCCTAACCCTAACCCAATATTTAATTCATATATTCATCCTAACCCTAACCCTAACCCAATATTTAATTCATATATTAACCCTAACCCTAACCCTAACCCAATATTTAATTCATATATTCATCCTAACCCTAACCCTAACCCTAACCCAATATTTAATTCATATATTCTCATCCTAACCCTAACCCTAACCCTAACCCAATATTTAATTCATATATTCATCCTAACCCTAACCCTAACCCAATATTTAATTCATATATTAACCCTAACCGTAACCCTAACCCAATATTTAATTCATATATTCATCCTAACCCTAACCCAATATTTAATTCATATATTCATCCTAACCCTAACCCTAACCCAATATTTAATTCATATATTAACCCTAACCCTAACCCTAACCCAATATTTAATTCATATATTCATCCTAACCCTAACCCTAACCCTAACCCAATATTTAATTCATATATTCATCCTAACCCTAACCCTAAAGCTAACCCAATATTTAATTCATATATTCATCCTAACCCTAACCCTAACCCAATATTTAATTCATATATTCATCCTAACCCTAACCCTAACCCAATATTTAATTCATATATTAACCCTAACCCTAACCCTAACCCAATATTTAATTCATATATTCATCTTAACCCTAACCCTAACCCTAACCCAATATTTAATTCATATATTCATCCTAACCCTAACCCTAACCCAATATTTAATTCATATATTCATCCTAACCCTAACCCTAACCCAATATTTAATCATATTAACCCTAACCCTAACCCTAACCCAATATTTAATTCATATATTCATCCTAACCCTAACCCTAACCCTAACCCAATATTTAATTCATATATCATCCTAACCCTAACCCTAAACTAAACCCAATATTTAATTCATATATTCATCCTAACCCTAACCCTAACCCAATATTTAATTCATATATTCATCCTAACCCTAACCCCTAACCCAAAATTAATTCATATATTAACCCTAACCCTAACCCTAACCCAATATTTTAATTCATATATTCATCCTAACCCTAACCCTAACCCTAACCCCAATATTTAATTCATATATTCATCCTAACCCTAACCCTAACCCAATATTTAATTCATATATTAACCCTAACCCTAACCCTAACCCAATATTTAATTCATATATTCATCCTAACCCTAACCCTAACCCTTACCCAATATTTAATTCATGTATTAACCTTAACCCTAACCCTAACACAATATTTAATTCATATATTAACCTTAACCCTAACCCTAACCCAATATTTAATTCATATATTCATCCTAACCCTAACCCTAACCCTAACCCAATATTTAATTCATATATTCATCCTAACCCTACCCTAACCCTAACCCAATATTTAATTCATATATTCATCCTAACCCTAACCCTAACCCAATATTTAATTCATATATTTATCCTAACCCTAACCCTTACCCAATATTTAATTCATGTATTAACCTTAACCCTAACCCTAACACAATATTTAATTCATATATTAACCCTAACCCTAACCCTAACCCAATATTTAATTCATATATTCATCCTAACCCTAACCCTAACCCTAACCCTAACCCAATATTTAATTCATATATTCATCCTAACCCTAACCCTAACCCTAACCCAATATTTAATTCATATATTCATCCTAACCCTAACCCTAACCCTAACCCAATATTTAATTCATATATTAACCCTAACCCTAACCCTAACCCAATATTTAATTCATATATTCATCCTTACCCTAACCCTAACCCTAACCCAATATTTAATTCATATATTCATCCTAACCCTAACCCTAACCCAATATTTAATTCATATATTAACCCTAACCCTAACCCTAACCCAATATTTAATTCATATATTCATCCTAACCCTAACCCTAACCCTAACCCAATATTTAATTCATATATTCATCCTAACCCTAACCCTAACCCAATATTTAATTCATATATTCATCCTAACCCTAACCCTAACCCAATATTTAATTCATATATTCATCCTAACCCTAACCCTAACCCAATATTTAATTCATATATTCATCCTAACCCTAACCCTAACCCAATATTTAATTCATATATTCATCCTAACCCTAACCCTAAACCTAACCCAATATTTAATTCATATATTCATCCTAACCCTAACCCTAACCCAATATTTAATTCATATATTCATCCTAACCCTAACCCTAACCCAATATTTAATTCATATATTAACCCTAACCCTTACCCTAACCCAATATTTAATTCATATATTCATCCTAACCCTAACCCTAACCCTAACCCAATATTTAATTCATATATTCATCCTAACCCTAACCCTAACCCTAACCCAATATTTAATTCATATATTCATCCTAACCCTAACCCTAACCCAATATTTAATTCATATATTCATCCTAACCCTAACCCTAACCCTAACCCAATATTTAATTCATATATTCATCCTAACCCTAACCCTAACCCAATATTTAATTCATATATTCATCCTAACCCTAACCCTAACCCAATATTTAATTCATATATTAACCCTAACCCTAACCCTAACCCAATATTTAATTTCAGATATTTCATCCTAACGCTAACCCTAACCCTAACCCAATATTTAATTCATATATTCATCCTAACCCTAACCCTAAACCTAACCCAATATTTAATTCATATATTCATCCTAACCCTAACCCTAACCCAATATTTAATACATATATTCATCCTAACCCTAACCCTAACCCAATATTTAATTCATTCATTCATCGTAACCCTAACCCTAACCCAATATTTAATTCATATATTCATCCTAACCATAACCCTAACCCAATATTTAATTCATATATTAACCCTAACCCTAACCCTAACCCAATATTTAATTCATATATTCATCCTAACCCTAACCCTAACCCTAACCCAATATTTAATTCATATATTCATCCTAACCCTAACCCTAACCCAATATTTAATTCATATATTCATCCTAACCCTAACCCTAACCCCAATATTTAATTCATAATTAACCCTAACCCTAACCCTAACCCAATATTTAATTCATATATTCATCCTAACCCTAACCCTAACCCTAACCCAATATTTAATTCATATATTCATCCTAACCCTAACCCTAACCCTAACCCAATATTTAATTCATATATTCATCCTAAACCTAACCCTAACCCAATATTTAATTCATATATTAACCCTAACCGTAACCCTAACCCAATATTTAATTCATATATTCATCCTAACCCTAACCCAATATTTAATTCATATATTCATCCTAACCCTAACCCTAACCCAATATTTAATTCATATATTAACCCTAACCCTAACCCTAACCCAATATTTAATTCATATATTCATCCTAACCCTAACCCTAACCCTAACCCAATATTTAATTCATATATTCATCCTAACCCTAACCCTAAAGCTAACCCAATATTTAATTCATATATTCATCCTAACCCTAACCCTAACCCAATATTTAATTCATATATTCATCCTAACCCTAACCCTAACCCAATATTTAATTCATATATTAACCCTAACCCTAACCCTAACCCAATACTTAATTCATATATTCATCTTAACCCTAACCCTAACCCTAACCCAATATTTAATTCATATATTCATCCTAACCCTAACCCTAACCCAATATTTAATTCATATATTCATCCTAACCGTAACCCTAACCCAATATTTAATTCATATATTAACCCTAACCCTAACCCTAACCCAATATTTAATTCATATATTCATCCTAACCCTAACCCTAACCCTAACCCAATATTTAATTCATATATTCATCCTAACCCTAACCCTAAACTAAACCCAATATTTAATTCATATATTCATCCTAACCCTAACCCTAACCCAATATTTAATTCATATATTCATCCTAACCCTAACCCTAACCCAATATTTAATTCATATATTAACCCTAACCCTAACCCTAACCCAATATTTAATTCATATATTCATCCTAACCCTAACCCTAACCCTAACCCAATATTTAATTCATATATTCATCCTAACCCTAACCCTAACCCAATATTTAATTCATATATTAACCCTAACCCTAACCCTAACCCAATATTTAATTCATATATTCATCCTAACCCTAACCCTAACCCTAACCCAATATTTAATTCATATATTCATCCTAACCCTAACCCTAACCCAATATTTAATTCATATATTAACCCTAACCCTAACCCTAACCCAATATTTTAATTCATATATTCATCCTAACCCGAACCCTAACCCTAACCCAATATTTAATTCATATATTCATCCTAACCCTAACCCTAACCCTAACCCAATATTCAATTCATATATTAACCCTAACCCTAACCCTAACCCAATATTTAATTCATATATTCATCCTAACCCTAACCCTAACCCAATATTTAATTCATATATTCATCCTAACCCTAACCCTAACCCAATATTTAATTCATATATTTATCCTAACCCTAACCCTTACCCAATATTTAATTCATGTATTAACCTTAACCCTAACCCTAACACAATATTTAATTCATATATTAACCCTAACCCTAACCCTAACCCAATATTTAATTCATATATTCATCCTAACCCTAACCCTAACCCTAACCCAATATTTAATTCATATATTCATCCTAACCCTAACCCTAACCCAATATTTAATTCATATATCATCCTAACCCTAACCCTAACCCAATATTTAATTCATATATTCATCCTAACCCTAACCCTAACCCTAACCCAATATTTAATTCATATATTCATCCTAACCCTAACCCTAACCCAATATTTAATTCATATATTCATCCTAACCCTAACCCTAACCCAATATTTAATTCATATATTCATCCTAACCCTAACCCTAACCCAATATTTAATTCATATATTCATCCTAACCCTAACCCTAACCCAATATTTAATTCATATATTATCCTAACCCTAACCCTTACCCAATATTTAATTCATGTATTAACCTTAACCCTAACCCTAACACAATATTTAATTCATATATTAACCCTAACCCTAACCCTAACCCAATATTTAATTCATATATTCATCCTAACCCTAACCCTAACCCTAACCCAATATTTAATTCATATATTCATCCTAACCCTAACCCTAACCCAATATTTAATTCATATATTTATCCTAACCCTAACCCTTACCCAATATTTAATTCATGTATTAACCTTAACCCTAACCCTAACACAATATTTAATTCATATATTAACCCTAACCCTAACCCTAACCCAATATTTAATTCATATATTCATCCTAACCCTAACCCTAACCCTAACCCAATATTTAATTCATATATTCATCCTAACCCTAACCCTAACCCTAACCCAATATTTAATTCATATAAATCATCCTAACCCTAACCCTATCCCTAACCCAATATTTAATTCATATATTAACCCTAACCCTAACCCTAACCCAATATTTAATTCATATATTCATCCTAACCCTAACCCTAACCCTAACCCAATATTTTAATTCATATATTCATC
>OY744554.1:35209522-35212022 GCA_963556195.1 Sepiola atlantica
CTAAAACTAACCCAGTATTTAATTCATATATTAACCTAAACCCTAACCCTAAACCTAACCCAGTATTTAATTCATATATTAACCTAAACCCTAACCCTAAACCTAACCCAGTATTTAATTCATATATTAATCTAAACACTAACCCTAAACCTAACCCAGTATTTAATTCATATATTAATCTAAACCCTAACCCTAACTCAGTATTTAATTCATATATTAACCTAAACACTAACCCTAACCCAGTATTTAATTCATATATTCATCCTTAAATATAACCCTAACCCAGTATTTAATTCATATATTAATCTAAACCCTAACCCTAACCCAGTATTTAATTCATATATTAATCTAAACACTAACCCTAAACCTAACCCAGTATTTAATTCATATATTAATCTAAACCCTAAACCTAACCCAGTATTTAATTCATATATTAATCTAAACCCTAACCCTAACCCAGTATTTAATTCATATATTAATCTAAACACTAACCCTAACCCTAACCCAGTATTTAATTCATATATTAATCTAAACACTAACCCTAAACCTAACCCAGTATTTAATTCATATATTAATCTAAACCCTAACCCTAACCCTAACCCAGTATTTAATTCATATATTTATCCTAACCTTAAACCTAACCTATTTAATTAATATATTTTTTATATAACGAAACAAAATATATTCTTATCGCGGGGATCTGGCACCCAATTCGGCTTACTGCTCGTCTGTAGAATTCCCCCCCCCCCTCTGCTCACTGTTTCCCAGACTGTACCAACATGCAGAAATCCCGCAGCAAAAGATTCCACTCAGGATATCTCTGTAGGTATGAACCCTAATTCACAGTAGCCCATTTGTGGATCAGTTGTTTGGAATGAGTCAATGTAAGAAAATAGCCCTGATTATTCGTATCGTGTTTGTTTCTCGTTCTGAATCGATACTGAAGCTATTCACATTCATTTTTATCATTTTAAAAATATATATTTGTAAGTGTAAAAAGAAAGAACATTTTATTTATTTTTTCGTTAAAAAAAAATCAAGGCAGGCACGAGAGCGCTCTATCCCTTAATAGAGTACACGAATGGCCTATGCTGGAAATCTCATTTCTTTGATCAATCATAACTCAAAAACCAATGAACCAAATTAGTTAAAACTTTGCACAAATTTTTTTTTTTATAGGTTCTATAAGTGTGTAGAATTTCATGTTATCTGTGTGTACGTACGTACGTATGTGCCACCCTGTATCTCATCAACTATTTGATGGATTCAGCTGATTTTTGGCTGGCAAATCAGTGGCGATTTCTTACGTTCACAAAAATCCCGATTTAAGTTTGAATGTTTACAGTCTGAATATTTGTCAAATGCCGCTTTAAACCTGGATATGCTAGGCATCATCACAACTAGTAGGTTGTCTCAGGGAGCAGAACATTTCTTGTCCGTCTCACAAACAAACAAATGTATTTATTTTTCCCAATTAAATAATTATTCAATATCTTACGCGCGTTTCACGGCAAAGTCAAGAGAAATATATAGATTTAAAGTTTAACATTGCTGACTATCATAGGAATAGTTAGTTTAATGGTAATAGTAACACATATGATCCAAAAGGCCGGAGAAAGGAAGATGCACAAGTTTAAGAAAGAAGTATTTACAAGAATGACGACAAGCCAAAATACAAGAAAAAACTCACATGAGAAACTAAAACCTGTGAAACGCGCGTAAGATATAGAAAAAGTATTCAATTTGGAAAAAATATTCAATTTTGGAAAAATATTCAATTTTGGAAAAAATATTCAATTTGGAAAAAATATTCAATTTTGGAAAAATATTCAATTTCGAAAAAATATTCAATTTTGGAAAAATATTCAATTTCGAAAAAATATTCAATTTTGGAAAAATATTCAATTTCGAAAAAATATTCAATTTTGGAAAAATATTCAATTTTGAAAAAATATTCAATTTTGGAAAAATATTAATTTATGCCTGACCTGTCTACTAAGTTCCACTCATTAATATTCGTCATTCAATAATATGCGGGGACACTTTGGTGATCGTCTCATTATTAGGAGTTGTGATTCTGAATTGGACTTCGCATTTATCGAACAATAGCACTACAGCTTTTTATATCTGGGCTTATCACAAAAAATAATATTTATTAAAACAATTCTCAGACTATTTCACAGCCGAAATCATAAAATCAGGGTCGTGCTCAGAGTTCAATGTATCAGAATTATTTATAATTGTGCATGTCGTATTCAGATTTAATGATCATTTTTAAAAAAATTCGTTTGTGAGAAGAAGAAGAAGAAGAAGAAGAAGAAGAAGAAGAAGAAGAAGAAGAAGAAGAAGAAGAAGAAGAAGAAGAAGAAGAAGAAATACAGGTTTTATTTACCTTCTTCCCACAGCGGTAAGATGTGACACAAGGTCGGAAAAGTGGGATTTGAAAAGCTAGCGCCCTAGAGAATGAAGAGCGTCCTGGTCTACAAAAAATCACTGAGCA
>OY744554.1:35217022-35222022 GCA_963556195.1 Sepiola atlantica
AATTATCTTTAAACTTCTACTTTATTGTTTAATTTTTATTTTTTTTACTTTTTTAATTAAGATATGTTTTAAGATAATGGTTTTTGAAATAAGTCTATTTAAAGAATATTTCTCTAATTATATATAAAGAGAGAGAGAGAGAGAGAGAGAATTATTGTAACTGTATCGCCTGTCAAGTTACCCAAATAACCCGAATCCAAACTTCTTACAAAAAGTAAATTTATGTTTGTTTTTAACCAGAAAAAAAGAAAACTCACACAAATACGTACAAAATTCTCCTCATAATAAATTTTTACGATGTGTTTTTTCTCCTCCAAAAAATATATTTGCCCATATCTTCCTCTTACTCTCTTACCCTACATATCCTCTTGCAAGATGTTTTCCTAAAAACCCTTTGTAACAAAAAACCTGGATACTATCAACCTTCATTTTATAATTTTATTTTTATTTCTATTTTTATTTTTGTTATTTTTAATTCTTATTTTTATTTTTATATTTATTTTTCTTTCGATAATATCATTTCTTTATTTTTTTATGTATTTTTTATTTTTACTTTTATTTTTTATTTTTATTTTTATTTTTATTTCGATTATTTCATTTCTTTATTTTTTTTGTATTTTTAATTTTTCTTTTCTTTTTTTTTTCATTTTTATTTCGTATTTTATTATTTTATTTTTATTTATTTTTATATTTTTTTTATATATTTTTATTTTTATTATTATTATCATTTTTTTTTAATTTTATTTTATATTTTTTAACTTATTCTTTTTTCTATTATTTTATGTCAATTATTATTTCTATTCTATTGTTTTCACTAACCCTATGACAAAAGAATTTGTATCTTCAATTAATTTATTGCATAATTTGAAAACGTAAATCCATGGAAAATATTGGATTATTTCTTCTGTGTGTACCAGTGTTTTGGTTTATAGGTAACATTGTGTTCTTCCCCTCCTATACTACAAACATATTTTAAAAGATTTTCAAGTGGTCTTAATTTTTTTATCAGCTTCCCCCACTATATTACTAACATATCAACCGGTGACTCTTTCTGTCAGTAGATGTTTTTTAATTTTTTTCTCTGACTTTCTGTATGATCTGTTGCTAAATGCGCTGATGAAGGGACGTTTTGCATTAGCTTTATTAATTTATAAAATAAAGTATTTCCAAACTGTTTTGGAAACGATCGTACACGATACTTGACTTGATGTCCTAATTCTTGGAACAATTGTAATGTTTTAATTCATTGAATGTTTATATATATATATATATATATATATATATATATATATATATATATATATATATATATATATATATATATATATATATATATATATTAATAATAAAATGGGTCGTTCAGTTTTAAAGCATTGCTCGGTCAGTATTATAAATTGAACATATAAGCCATTATCAATGCAAGATTAATTTATTTTTATTTTTACTTTAATCTTATTAATTTCGGAATAAAATTCCATCATCAGAGTTGACCAGTATTGTGTCATTTTTTTTTCATCAAGAAACACAAAAACAAAAATAAACAAACTTTTTTCCTTTTGTTTTTCTGATAAAATATCCTTGTTATGATATATCCACGCCGATGTCGTTGGCGGTTATGAATTCAAATTCTGGTTGTCGAACGAAGAAAGCATTGGCATGCTCGTAGTTTAGTAAAATAAAATGCAGCTGGGTCAGTATTATAATCTTGCATTGATAATGGTTTCTATTTTCAATTTATAATGTATATATTAATATTAAAAATTAGATACATAATAAATAAACAGATAAGACTAAAGCCAAAAATACATCATTTCTGTCCGCATAAAGTAGGTTGGTGAGCATTACTTACTATGTATCGTCTCTAATATTTTAATAAGTCGAGTAAGACCGGCTTAAAAATATTAGCCACATCTCAGGCTATTGCTGATCCGAATGTAAAGAATGACTTACGTCAATTAGTCAGCCTTCTGTTATGTATTTTAGATGGTACCTGTTGTATGATACGATCATGTAATCACTGGGTAGTACTGCCTATATAGTCAGTGACAAAAAAACTGATATATGACAGAACTAGAAAAGGCAGGTTATCTTTGACTATATATCTAATCAACGGCCGGGTAGAAAAAATACGTGTATTGGCAGAATAATGAGATCGTATTTGCCATATATATATATATATATATATATATATATAAATGGCCGAAGAGTGATAAACATGCACGAATGTCCAAATTTATTTCAAACTTCAAATGTTCAATGCAAGGTATATTCTGTAATAAAAATATGTTTATTGTTCTTTCCTTAAGCCAAGGCTTTTCAAAGATCGAGATCTTATCACCAGAGGAATTATACAGATAGATAAGTTGGCAATAGAAAAGCGAAAGTTCAACATTTGAAAAAATATTTTTAAAAAGGTGGGTGAAAAAAAGTTCGAGTAAAAAGATATTGGATTTGTCCGGGTGGTAATTGTCCGCCGATAAGGTGTCCAATGGAGGAAGGTTTCAATGGAGAAGAAAAAGTTTCGTAGAGGCATCACAGGAAGGCGTTCAAAAAAAGTAAGTCCAACTTATATATATATATATATATATATATATATATATATATATATATATATATATATATATATTATGTGTGTGTGTGTGTGTGATACAAAAATGGAAGTAATATTTCAACGTAATGGAAAATGAAAAGAGAAAAGAGTTTTGGTGTTTCCGTTTTATATATATATATATACATATATATATATATATATATATATATATATATATATATATATATATATATATATATATATATATATATATATTGAGATTGTTATTTCCCTGCGCTGATGAGAGTCATAAGCTCGAAACAGCGTCGTACGTAGGTAAAATATTAAAAATATAATTTAATATTATTAGAAGCCCCTTCCTAGTAAAATTCAAAGTTGAGCACTGTCGGAAAGATTAAAAATAAACATCCACCTAAAAGCTTCAGTGGACGAGTGGTTATAGCACTTGTCTTTGAGCTGTACGACCCGGGTTCGACCCCACTGAAAACTCCCTCTGTCCACCCAGCAGTAAAACTCAGGGAAGGTTCAAGGCAGCGGAAGGAGATGGATGGGCTCCGCATTCCATATGCTGTGCCCTAGACACGTTTATTCTTAACAAATCACCGCCGCTACGGCCATGGGCAGTGTGCGATGTCGGCAACGAAACTCGTGCGCGTCCAGGCTATGCGACCTTTACCTTTTTTTACCTGTTGTTGAGTGCTATCGAATGTTTTAGTGTCTATGCTCGCCGCTTTCAATGTAAACATCACTTAATTTCTCCGTTATTACGTGACAATATCTCGTGGCCTCATTGGACTAGATTTACGCCTCCAGATTCAAGATGTGAACCGGGTTCGCGCCATATGACCGTCTGAGATTCTTATTTCCCTGTGCTGATGAGAGCCATAAGCTCGAAACGATGTCGTATGTAGGTAAAATATCAAAAATAATTTAATATTATATATATATATATATATATATATATATATATATATATATATATATATATATATATATTATACAGCCCCCTTTACTAAGGCTGGGCACTCTGAGTGAATTTAATAACAAGCAGTACTACTAGCTTCATTGTTTCATTGTTGTTGATCACTGTTCGCCGCTTGCTGTGAATACCCTCCGACTTGGTATTTACATTCTAAGCTAATTTCTGGTGGCCAACTGCGAATCAGTGGCGATTTATGATCGGAGTTCGCGCCCGCCGACCGTCGGAAATTAACTTCTTGCACTGAAGATTGCGTAAGTATTAAACATCGATGTATGTAAGTAATAAATAATTTATATATATATATATATATATATATATATATATATATATTATCTAGAATTCAACATACATTTGACAAAGCGAAATGTTCCCGAAATGTCATACTGTACAAAGCTTCCATTATTCTAGATAATAAAAAATAGTTTTGAAAAGAAACCAACAAAGTAATAGTAAATTTTATTTTAATAAAAAAGATGGAGTATATTTTAAAACGATAGAAATTAAAATTATTAGAAGATAAAAAGTCTATTAGAGAGTAAGTCTGGATATAATTCGAAAATATAAATCTATTTTTAAGAAGAACACGTATCATAATTTGATATACGTAAACTTGAAATAATATTGATGGGTGGCAGAATTAACGGGTGTAAATGCTGAATCAGTCAAATAAAACAGAGGATCGAAATATACTCAAAATGTCGCATAACGGGCGAGCGGCCATTTTCCGGAGAGAAGGACATGAACAGAGGCTGAAGAGAGTGTGGTAAAAGGAGACGAATTATAGGTCCCCTTTGTTTTTATTTGAAACCGACGGTACCGATGTTGTTCCGATTTTCTGTAATATATATATATATATATATATATATATATATATATATATTAATTATTATTTCATGTATCCACATAAAATTTTATAAGGAAATATAATATTTTATGTATCGATTCTATTTATCTTCCTCCCACAAGGTAAGGTGTGACACAAGGTCGGGAAAGTGGGAAAGAATCAGCGCTCGAGAATTTGAGCACTCTGGCTGTTTAAAAATTGCCTGGGCAGCCCCGTCGGCATTCCCCGGTAGGGGCGCCTCAGGCAGTAAGCAATGTATCGATTTTCAGTATTTACTTCAACAGTACCCAATACGTGAGTAGAGCTAGGTAGTAAGTTATAAAAATATATTTATAGCAATTAAGCTACACAGAGGCTTCCTCATTTCATCCCCGTAAGGAATCGTCAGGCTAAAATACATTGGAGTTTGTGTCGCCGGGTGTTTATATATGTACACGTGGTGTTTAGTCTAGCTAGGTGACCAATCAGATTCTTTGTTATTCCCTCCCACGGGTTAATGTTTTCATTAGACAATGGCAGGGATTCTGACAAACAAAGGGTCGGTTAATTTTACTTCCTATTCTATTATTCTGTTTTGTATAGGGGTGACTCGTCCCTGTCTTTTTGTTGTGTCGAATTATTAC
>OY744554.1:35227022-35242022 GCA_963556195.1 Sepiola atlantica
AGTGCTCACTTCTCGGGCGCTGGCTTTTCAAACCCAACTTTCCCGACCTGACCTTGGGTCACATCTTACTTGTGGGAGTAAGATAAAAACTGACCTTGTGCTTAACTGCTGGAGAGGAGTAAATAAATACTCATCTCCTCTTGAAGCATGTAAAACATTCACAGAAAGAACTCACTTAGCTGCAACCACAGCAAAGAACTTTCCTCTCTCTCTCTTTTTCTCTCCCTGTCTCTCCTTCTCTCTCTGTCTCTCCTTCTCTCTCTATCTCTCTCTGTCTCTCCTTCTCTGTCTCTCCTTCTCTGTCTCTCCTTCTCTCTCCTTCTCTCTCTCCTTCTCTCTCTCTCTCTCTCTCTTTGTCTCTCCTTCTCTCTCTCTCCTTCTCTCTTTCTCTCTGTGTCCCTCCTTCTCTCTCTGTCTCTCCTCTCTCTCTCTCTCTTTCTCTCTCTCCTTCTCTCTCTCTGTCTCTCTCTCATTCTCTCTCTCTCCTTCTCTCTCTCTCTTTCTCTCTCTGTCTCTCCTCTCTCTCTCTCCTTCTCTCTCTCTCCTTCTATCTCTCTCCTTCTCTCTCTCTTTCTTCCTCTCTCTCTCTCTCTCTCTCTATGTCCCCCCTTCTCTCTCTCTCTATTTCTCTCTCGCGCTCTCTCTCCTTCTCTCTCTTTCTCTCCCTGTCTCTCCTTCTCTCTCTTACTCTCTATTTCTCTCTCTCTCCCTCTCCTTCTCTCTCTCTCTTTCTTCCCTGTCTCTCCTTCTCTCTCTCTCTCTCTCTCTCTCTCTCTCTCTCTCTCTCTCTCTCTCTCTCTAAACAGAGTTAAAGAATCCATTGTATTTTCTAGTGATTTCGAAGTTGCTGTGACACAACTTGACCCCCATTTTAAAATGAATTGTTCCAAAATCAAATTACGTCATCCCGTGGACTAAACCAGTACAATTTAAAATAAATACAATTTAAAATAAATACAATTTTAAATAAATACAATTTTAAATAAATACAATTTCAAATAAATACAATTTACAAACCAATACAATTTCAAATAAATACAATTTTAAACCAGTACAATTTCAAATAAATACAATTTTAAATAAATACAATTTCAAATAAATACAATTTCAAATAAATACAATTTAAAATAAATACAATTTCAAACCAATACAATTTCAAATAAATACAATTTTAAACCAGTACAATTTCAAATAAATACAATTTTAAATAAATACAATTTCAAACCAATACAATTTACAATAAATACAATTTTAAACCAATACAATTTCAAATAAATACAATTTTAAATAAATAAAATTTTAAATAAATACAATTTCAAACCAATACAATTTCAAATAAATACAATTTCAAATAAATACAATTTCAAATAAATACAATTTTAAACCAGTACAATTTCAAATAAATACAATTTTAAATAAATACAATTTCAAATAAATACAAATCCAAATAAATACAATTTCAAATAAATACAATTTCAAATAAATACAATTTTAAATAAATACAATTTCAAATAAATACAATTTCAAACCAGTACAATTTCAAATAAATACAATTTCAAATGAATACAATTTTAAATGAATATAATTTTAAATAAATACAATTTCAAATAAATACAATTTAAAATAAATACAATTTAAAATAAATACAATTCAAAAAATGAAAGTCGTTCCATTGATTTGAAGAGGATTCGGCTGACAATTATTTTTACGCTACGAACACAAAGAATATTTATCGTTATAAAAAGAAATTAAATTGCTTCAATTTCAAATAAATAAATAAATAAAATGGTTGTTTTGTATTTTTATTTTTACGGCATATCAACCCTTTTCTAGGTTATTTAATGCCAAATCCGGTTATTTTGGTGAAGGTTTTTATGCTTCAAGTTCTTTATATGTTCAAATATTTATTCATGATGTTTGGTTTATTTGTTTTGTTTTATAGAATATCAACCCTCTTCTGAATCAGGTCATTTTGGGGAAAGTTTTTATGCTTCGAGTTCTTTATATGTTCAAATATTTAATCATGGTTTTTGGTTTGGCTGTTTTTGTTTTACGGCATATCAACCCTTTTCAGATCATTTAATGCTGAATCCGGTCATTTTGGTGAAGGTTTTTATGCTTCAAGTTCTTTATATGTTCAAATGTTGAATCATGGTTTTTGGTTTGGTTGTTTTTGTTTCACGGCATATCGACCTTTTTCGGGTTATTTAATGGCGAATCTGGTCATTTTTGTGAAGGTTTTTATACTTCAAGTTCATTAAACTTTCAAATATTTATTCATAGTATTTGGTTTGGTTGTTTTGTTTTACGGCATATCAACCCTTTTCGGGTTATTTAATGCTGAATCCGGTCATTTTGGTAAAAGTTTTATGCTTAAAGTTCTTTATATCTTCAAATGTTGAATCATGGTGTTTGGTTGAGTGAAAGGGGGGTGAGAGGGGAAAGGCCAGAAGAGGCAAGGAGGGAAATTGTTGTTTTGTTGTTTTGGATTTTGCAGAACACGATTGAGTTTTGCAAAGGAAAAAAAACAATAAAACATCAATGTTTGGTGCATTTTGAGTCAGGAAGTCAATAACTTCAGACAGCCTGATTTGGTAGCGCCAGTAGGTTCTATTTGACCCATAGATGGGACCCTTACAGGTACTACCACTCCGGACCAGAGTGGACCTGTGAGCAATGGCAACTAAGGGGGAACTCCACACTCCCCACAGCTCCCAAATGGAGGTCTCACCACTGGATGTCTTTTAAGGATATACCCAGGACCAAATAAATATTCGTTTCATTTATTTCAAAAATATGCAGCTGACAATAACAATTATTTTTACAGAAATTGAAAGAGTAATGCCTTTCTTAACCCTAACCCTAACCCTAATCTAACCCCTAACTATTACCCTAAACTCTAACCCTAACCCTAACTTAAACCCTAACCCTAATCTAACCCCTAACTCTTACCCTAACCCAAACCCAAAATCTAAACCCTAACCCTAATGCTAACCGGAACACTAATCTAACCCCTAACTCTTACCCTAACCCAAACCCTAACCCTAAACCCTAACCCTAACCCTAAATCCTAACCTTAACCTTAAAACCTAACCCTAACCCTAACCCTGATCTAAGCCCTAACTCTTACCCTAACTCTAACCCTAACCAAACCCCTAACCCTAAACCCTAACCCTAACCCTAAATCCTAACCTTAACCCTAAAACCTAACCCTAACCCTAACCCTGATCTAAGCCCTAACTCTTACCCTAACTCTAACCCTAACCAAAACCCTAACCCTAAACCCTAACCCTAACCCTAAATCCTTACCTTAACCCTAAAACTTAACCCTAACCCTAACCCTGATCTAAGCCCTAACTCTTACCCTAACCCTAACCCTAACCCTAACCAAAACCCTAAACCCTAAACCCCTACCCTAACCCTAACCCTGACAGACGTTTATTATTTCAAAAAGAATATTATTTTTCACAGTAAATTGATGTATAAATCATTGTTGAATTAAGATACATCCAGTCCGACATGATTGATAAAAATAAATTACTACTCCCCCGAGACACACCGGTTATCCCTGCTAGTTTAAAACAATAAACATTTTATTTATAACTTTGTTGTAAACACGAGACAATAATATTTTAGTAATTTCAAAACATATTTATGTATTTTTTAAATGTGACCGAATAGAAATGAAAAGAAAGAAATTGGTTAACTTTGTTACTGATATCACATCTACATAAGCAGTATATAAAAAGATAGTGTCTCCATCGAATAAGTTGACTCAACTTATTTCTATTCGTACCAAACGGAGATACGTCCTCGATAATCAGTGACTTTATTTGTGTCAGGCTGTACTTTCTATCTAATAACGGGCCAGTTCCTCACTGAGGCGCTTCTACCGGGGAATGCCGATGTGGCTGCTCAGGTATTTTCTTTGTAGGCCAGAGTGGGCTTTTTCTGGTGCGCTAGCCCCTCAAAAACCTCACATGACCTTGTGTCTAACCTGCCCTGGGGACGAGGTAAATAATATGCAAAACAGATGCTCATTGATGGCCTTGCTCTTGAGGAGAAATCGACTCTGAAACTTCTTGGTCTTTCTCTCTCATAAAATCTTTCTTGGAGTTCATACATTAGATCCATTGCTCTTTCAGCTCGTAAAGTCGGTTCTCTCTATCGCTCCAAACACTTTCTCACACCTCAGGCTACTCTCTATCTCTACAAATCCACAATCAGACACTGTATGGAGTACTGTTGCCATATTTGGGCTAGTGAATCTCTGTACCATTTGAGGGTTCTTGATAAGGTGCAGAAACGTATCTGTAATTTTATTCGTCCGACCGTTTCTTCTTCTCTGCACACTCCCTCTCACAGACGTATATTTGCTAGTCTCAGTCTTTTCTATAAATACTATTATGGCATGTGTTCTTCAGAATTGTCTGATCTATTCTCTGCTTCTTCTGTTCCAGCGCGTTTAACTAATTGGTCTAGTGGTTTCATCAATTCGCTGTGTTGATACCTCATTGTAATACAGCTTCCTATTCCAGTAGCTACTTTGCAAAAAAACTGCAGGCTTGTGGAACTCTCTTCCTGCTGACTGTTTTCCTCCTACTTATAGCCTTGATCTTTTCAAGACTAATACCAATACGCATCTCCTGTCTTTGTGATAATCATCTTTCGTTCTTGTTAGCTCCGTACATCAAGTGGCATCATGTCTTGTCTGGAGCGATTTCCATAAAAAAAAACGATGATGAGGAAGAAACAAGTAAAACCCTTGTACGACTTTTGGTAGTGCTGTGAAGGCTTCCTTACTAAGATTATCGTATTATATTTGGTAAGTGAGAGGGAGGGGTAAGAGAATGTTTTGTTTTACTCAACGTTGTTTGGGAGCAATAAAATTGTCATTATTAACATTATTATATTTGGTAAGTGAGGGGAGCATAAACTTTTGTTCTACTCGGCGTTGTCCGGGAGCAATAAACGTAAATTAAAGTATTACATTTAAATCTCTTCGGACTATTTTAATTATCAACAGCATTTCTCTTTGTATTATTTTAAAAGCGAGGTGTCGGAATTATCCAACATAAAGAATGTCACTGTGTTTTGTTCTACTCGGCGTTGTGCAGGAACAATAAATGTAAGATTACAGTATTACATCTGAAACGGATAGTTCTGATGAAGTAATTGAACAAATGTTTTAAACAATGTAATTACATTGTTTAAAACAAGAGATAGGAATGGGCTGGGTGGACGAGAAAGAAGGGGTTGGGGAAAAGGGGAGCAGAAAATGGGGGACATGAAAGAAGAAAAAGATAGAGAGACAGCTAGAGAGGGATGGGGTTTAAATATAAAGATTTTACACACACTATTTGACTACTTTTTGTTTTTGATGGCACCGGGCAACGCCGGGTAGCCTTGCTCAGTTCCCGATTATGTAAAGAAATACTGCGTGGAGCGAAGAGGCCCCAAGTTAATTTGTTGTGGTGCAAAAGATTCATGATAGCTTTATTAGCGTCCCTGTTTCATCCCTTAAGTTTAGTGTACGGCTCAGTAGAACTATGTGTAATCACCAGTCTGCCCTTGAATGCAACGATTTTGCTGGTGAAAAAGGTTGTGGTGTCGAAATCGGTGAAAGAAGAAAAGAACAACAGACATTAGTGCCACAGAAAGACAACATTACTGTCCCAAATACAATCGATAAAGAACACATGTTGCCGAGATCGTAAATAGAGAAATATGTGTGAGCAATGCAAATGTAATTTAGATTTTGCTGTGATGTTTTGGGAGTCTATGTGACTGCTACCAGAAAAGGCGCCTAGCGACCAAGGCTTGTAAAGGTCATGCAAAGACAGACAGACAGTCGGGGCGCGTGAATGACAAGCGTGAAAGAGCTGATGTCGCTAAGGTAAACGAAAATCGGATATTACCCATTTTAAAATGAATTGTTCCAAAATCGAATTATGTTTCTTCACAAGAAAGTAAATAATATGCAGAAATCACCGTAGAATTTCCACGGGTCTTTCTAGAAAATGAAAAATGTATAATTAACCAAGTTTGAGTAAACTTAAATCACAACTTTCTAATCCTAAAGATTTTTCTCAAAACTTTCTGTTAGGCCAATTAACAGAAAGTTAGGGTTAGGGTTGTGTGTTATTATTATTCTCTCTCTCTCTCCCTCTCTCTCTCTCTCTCTCTCTCTCTCTCTCGCTCTCTCGTTCTCTCTATCTCTCGTTCTCTCGTTCTCTCTCTCTCTCTTTCTCTCTCTCTCGTTCTCTCTCTCTCTCTCTCTGCCTCTCTCTCTCTCTATCTTGTATCTCTCTTGCATCTCTCGTATCTCTATCTTTCTCTCTCTCCCTCTCTCTCTCTCTATCTCGTATCTCTCTCGCATCTCTCGTATCTCTATCTTTCTCTCTCTCTCCCTCTCTCTCTCTCTCTCCCTCGTATCTCTCTTTCTCTATCTCTCCCTCTCTCTCTCTCTCTATCTATCTCGTATCTCTCTCGCATCTCTCTTTCTCTATCTTTCTCTATCTTTCTCTCCCTCTCTCTCTCTCTCCCTCTCCCTCTCTCTCTCTCCCTCTCTCTCTCTCTCTCTCTCTCTCTATCTATCTATCTATCTATCTCTATCTATCTCTATCTATCTCTATCTCTCTCGCATCTCCCTTACTCTATCTATCTCTCTCTCTCTATCTATCTCGTATCTCTCTCGCATCTCTCTTTCTCTATCTTTCTCTCTCCCCCTCTCTCTCTCTCTCTCTCTCTCTCTCTATCTAGTATCTCTCTCGCATCTCTCTTTCTCTATCTCTCTCTCTCCCTCGTATCTCTCTTTCTCTATTTTTCTCTCTCTATATATATATATATATCTCGCATCTCTCTTTCTCTATCTTTCTCTCTCTCCCTCTCTCTCTCTCTCTCTATCTATCTCGTATCTCTCTCGCATCTCTCTTTCTCTATCTTTCTCTATCTTTCTCTCTCTCTCCCTCGTATCTCTCTTTCTCTATCTTTCTCTCTCTCTCTCTCTCTCTCTCTATCTATCTATCTATCTATCTATCTATCTCGTATCTCTCTCGCATCTCTCTTTCTCTATCTTTCTCTCTCTCTCTCTCTCTCTCCCTCTATCTCTCTCTCCCTCTCTCTCTCTCTCTCTCTCTCTCTCTATGCCAACCTATCCTACCCGTGCGTACTATAAGACTCGAGCAATTCAACGGGGCCACTTCTGGATAATTCCTCATTAGTGTTTGTGCCAGGGCGTCTGAAGAATCGGTTTGAATCGAATCTGACGCTAGAAACGCGCGTGTCCTTGCGACTGGCAGAGTACCAAGTCCGGCGCCGGCGGATCTCGCGCAGTTGGCCGACAAACACCGCCCGTTGGCGACCAGTCACGCACTTGTGATTCCGCTATCCGCCTTAGTCCCCAACCGATCATTTCAAAAAGCACTTAACCCGTTATTTACGAGTTTATATCGTCACTCGACATATATAAATACGAACTTTCTATCCCCCCACCCTCTCTCTCTCTATCTCTCTCCCCCTCTCTCTCTCTCTCTCTCTCTCTCTCTCTCTCTCTCTCTCTATATATATATATATATATATATATATATATATATATATATATATATATATATATATATATCAAAAACAGAACAATAGAATAGGAAATAGGAAGTAAAACTAACTGTTGGTGTGTGTCCCAAGTACTTACAGGCTCATCCGGGTTCATCTTCAAGGGAATGCTGCCTACGCCACTAGCTTTAAATGCATCGTTCCTTCCTCAAAAAGTAGAACACTCTGACGTTAAGCCGCCGATAAAGTGTTCAAATTATCAAGTTTATTCGCTATTTAAAATTGGCCGTGTGGTTAAGGCGTCGGATTTGAGTTGTAAAATACTCGTAATCCGGGGTTTCGAATCGCATGACCGGTAGTGAATAGTCATATCACTATGCTGATGAGTCCCGATTATTTAAGGACAAAACGTATACGTGCATAGATAATAAACAATAACAAGTATTTATATATATATATATATATATATATATATATATATATATATAACATTATTGGCTACATATGCGTGTATACACATATTTCGGTTGCGATCTCTTTCGAAATCCCACATCATCGGGTCATCTTGCAATTTTTGGATTTCGAAAGAGATCGCAATCGAAACATGTATGCACATATGTAGCCAATAATATTTGTATATATAAATATCTATACTATAATACTGTTCTACTTGCCATTGAGCACTATTTTATAAGCACTGGAGTTTCATTAGATTACCATCTAGGAAACCACAACAATACAATCACTAAATATATATATACAAACATATATATATATATATATATATATATAGAGAGAGAGAGAGAGAGAGAGAGAGAGAGAGAGGGGAGAGAGAGAGAGAGAGAGAGAGAGAGAGAGAGAGAGAGAGAGAGAGGGAGAGAGAGAGGGGGGATGGAGAGAGAGGGGGAGATGGGGAGGGGTTAGGGGGAGATTAAAACGACGGAAAAGATTACATTTTCCTTTCTGGCGTTGCTTATTGATTTTATTGCTTATGCGATATGCAATGATTTGTACGAACATGATATCGAACTGTTGGACATCTTTTATTGTATTGCCGCGATATCACGCACCAGCGAATCGCTTCACAGACCGTGACGTCGTTTTTGGCATAGGTTTCACTTACAAAGATTTGCATTAGATACATGTGCACATAATTCACTTAAACTAGCAAACGGAACACGGCGCTTAATTATCTGTATAATGGCATTAAAACGCTTGGCCTTTTGGCTAAGATCAAAGTGTAGTATCTGTTCCGATAGATACTGCACCCAACGTGCGTTCTTGGCCTTTTGGCTAAGATCAAAGTGTAGTATCTGTTCCGATGGATACTGCACGCCTGTCCTGTGCAGTTCTAGGAGGTCCACCCTCCCAGGCTTTGCCTCCTGTCTTTGGGGAGGAGTAAGTTTATTGCTTACTGTCTGAGGCGCCCCTACCGGGGAATGCCGACGGGGATGCCCAGGCAATTTTTAAATGGCCAGAGTGCTCACCTCTCGAGCGCTGGCTTTTCAAACCCCACTTTCTCGACCCGATCTTGGGTCACATCTTACTTGTGGGAGTAAGATAAAACTGGCCTTGTGCCTAACTCCTGGGGAGGAGTAAATAAAACCCCATAAACTGGTATTGTCTTGGCCTTCGGGGCTTTATTTACGCCGGTCTATGGGTCGGTACTGTGCAGTTCTGGGAGGTCAACCCTCCCAGGCGTTGCCTCCCCTCTTTGGGGAGGAGTAAGTTTATTGCTTACTGCCTGAGGCGCCCCTACCGGAGAATGCTGACGGGGCTGCCCAGGCAATTTTTAATGGCCAGAGTGCTCACTTTCTCGGGTGCTGGCTTTTCAAACCCCACTTTCCCGACCCGACCTTGGGTCACATCTTACTTGTAGGAGTAAGATAAAACTGGCCTTGTGCCCAACCTCGTGGAGAGGAGGTAAATAAATACTATTCAAAATAAAAGCTAGAATCAGTAGCAAGATAATCACACTCACGTAACCTTCCACAGCGGTAAGATACTACACTCTGATCCTAGCCAAAAGGCCGTTCATGGCTTGGTATTTATTTCTCTCCCACAGCGGTAACATGTGACACAAGGTCAGGAAAAGGGAATTAAAAAGCCAGGGTCCAAGAAGAAGAGCACTCTGGCTGTCAAAAAAATGCCTGGGGATCCCTATCTACATTCCCCGGTAAGGGCGCTTCAGGCGATTAGCAATAAACTAACCTCTTCTTAAATGGTGAGAAGGCAAAGCCTGGGAGGATGGAGCCCCTAGAACGGCACAGGACCTGCGGAATCTAGGCCCGAAGGTCAAGACGGTACCGGTCGACAGAGCGTAGCATTAATCGGAACAGATACTACACTCTGATCTTAATCAAAAGGCCAAACGTAAACTTTACACTTAACTTTGAAAAAATGCATCAACGTTCCGTACATAAACTGACTGACTCTTATGTTAAAATTGTGTTGAAACTTTTTCTTTTTGATACCTTTTTTTTTTTGCGCTCAGCGATCGACATAGTGTAAAACAGTGTTCAACGACTTGCAGCCTTCCGTGATCAAAGAAAAAACACAGGGTGAACTGTAACCAGTGTTAATTGTCAACTATATGCAACGAAATGCAATGAGTCTTACAGATTTTGAAAAATTGAACAATTTAGTATAATATACCTTTCAACTATTTTCCAATGATTTTCAATCAGCCGAAAATAGTTGAAATTTAGAAGAAACCCTGAAATATTTCCAAAATTCAAAAATAGTTAATTTATTTCATAAATTGTGTAGATATTTTATGAACTTCGTTGATTCTACCCTTTTCTTTAGTCTCATGTTTTTCCTTGTGATCTGACGAATTTTTCTTTCAGAAATCATGTCTTTTAGATTTTTTGGATACGCCATGGAGGAGTTATTCATTATGCGCCACTTCAACAAGACCAGGAAGGAAAACAATAGGGTTAATACCTTTTTATTTAGTTAAAGCTCTGATGCGGCTCGTTGTAGCGAGAGAAATTGTTAGGAAAATGGTCAAGATGAAGAAAAAAAAAATTGATTTTAATAATTATATCTGCATCAAACATCATGTTTTTAAGGCATTTTGCCTCTTTCTTTAAGTTATATATATATATATATATATATATATATATATATATATATATATATATATATTTATAAATAAATATTAATTATTTATTACCTACAGACATCGATGTTTCATGCTAACGCAATATTCAGTGTAGGAAGTTAATTTATATATATATATATATATATATATATATATATATATATATATGTGTGTGTGTGTGTGTGTTTTAAGGCATTTTGCCTCTTTCTTAAAGTTATATGAATATATATATATATATATATATATATATATATATATATATATATATTCATATAACTCAAAGAAAGAGGCAAAATGCCTTAAAAAACACACATATATATATATAACTAATATTAATTATTTATTACCTACGGACATCGATGTTTCATGCTAACGCAATCTCCAGTGTAGGAAGTTAATTTCCGACGGTCGGCGGGCTCGAACTCCGATCACAAATCGCCACTGATTCGCAGTCAAGAGCGTTCCCCCGTTGCCTACCGCAAATTAGCTAATAATTAAGGAGGAATTTAACTTTGTAAATACCGAGTCGGCGGGTATTTTACAACGAGCAGCGAAAGTGATCTACAACAACAAACTGTGTTGGATCTCGCAATGAAGCTATTAGTACTGCTTGTTATTAAACTCACTCAGAGTGCCCGGCCTTAGTAAAGGGGGCTTATAATAATATTTATTCATAAATATTAATTATTTATTACCTATATATATATATATATATATATATATATATATATATATATATATATATATATATATATATATATATATATGATAATTTTATTTACACAGACATGTACAAAATCTGCGACACTGGCATGTCGATGTTATCGATCAACAGTTACTATAAACTGAGATCTCATCAGGGAGAGTTAGAATTCGATCTTAACCTCAGATCATATTTGGAGAGAATGAAGTGGAGGGATAGAGAAAGAGAAGAAGAAGGAAAGAAATTTAACATTTCAAAAATTAAAGCCGTTAAAAAATTAAAATTAAAAATTAAAAAATCTAAAAATCTAAGAAACATATATATATATATATATAGGTAGCATTTTCCCTGTAATACAAATGCTGTTCAATATGATAGACAACTTACGCCTGGATATCCTTGTGTAGATGCTTTCCATTTGCCGAATCAGGATTTTTGTTTCAGTGGGAAATTGGCCGATGAATTTGCCATAACTGTAGGTGTCCTGAGTACTTTCAGGCCCATTCACAGCGAAACAAAGATCCTAATTCGGCAAACAGAAAGGATCCACACAAGAATAGCCAGACATATGGTGTCCGTCATATTCAATAACATTTGTATATATATATATATATATATATATATATATATATATATATATATATATATATATATATATATATATATAAGAGAGAGTGGTGCAGTATCAGTGCAATTCCTAAGAGAGAAAAGTATATGTGTAAAGGAGTCTACCAACACTTGTAAAACGTTTTTTCAAGCGTATTTATTTTGTTATTTCATTATTTTATCATTTTATAACGCGTTTCGAGCGTGGTGCGCTCTCATCAGATATGTAAATCCGAATATAATAAATAAATATTGAAAAAAACTGAATTTAATCCAAACACCTAAATCCAGTACTATGCTTAATATCAAAGCTGGCATATACTCCATCCCTTGTCGAGACTGTAATAAGTTCTACTTTGGAGAAACGCAACGTAACCTTGACAAACGTATTTATGAACATAAGAGAGCAATTAAAACAAACAACATGCTTAACGCCTTATGTGCTAATACTATGGAATATGGGCACAGCTTTGACTTTAACAAATCTACTCTGATCAGGATGGTACATAAAAAATCGATACGTCGTATAATAGAATCTGCAGTAATAGCCCTCTCTACAAACAAAATCAGACAAAGAATGGGTTTCTACTGTATCTACCCCAACCTCTCTAAAACAATCTTAAACGAAAATAAGATACGTCTAGACACTGGATGATTCCCTGAAAATTATTTTGGTTTTTTTTCTTTTTTCTTTTTTCCTTTTTAATTTTTCTTCTGTCTTTTTTTCTTTTTTCTTTTGCCCCCTATCTTCTCTTTAGTTTCTCCTTCTTTTTTTTTATATTACTATGTACATTTGAAATTGCAGGTTTATTTATGCATACATATATGTATTTTAAATATACAATATATATATATATATATATATATATATATATATATATATATATATATATATATATATATATATATATCGAAACAGTTTTTCATGGTAAACAACTGATGATCCCTTAAAATAGTGTTAGAAACAAACTAATATAATAACTGTAAAAAATAAATTGACTTACATGAGTGTTTTTTCCACTGAAAGACTTGAGACTATAAGTTTTTTTTTGTTGTTGTTTTTATTTTTTGTTGTAATATAGTTTTAATGGTTGAGAAACTTCCGAGACAATATATATATATATATATATATATATATATATATATATATATATATATATTGAAAAGTCACACAATTTGAAGCGCTGGGTGGGTGGCATATATATATATATATATATATATATATATATATATATATATATATATATATATATATATATATATATATATATATGCTGACATTTTGTGCACTTATTTCTGACACTTTACATATTTGCATATATTTCCCTCCATTCAAACTCTACCACTATATATATATATTCCCCCATTATATGACCTTCCCGTCTTTTATCATTTTTAGCACACTTTTCATCCGCTCTTGAAAAAGCCCACATCATATCGGGCGAAACGTTGAGCTTATGGGTCTTCCACTGTTCCATTTTTAATTTCATATATATATATATATATATATATATATATATATATATATATATATATATATATATATATATATACATATATATATATATATATATATATATATATATATATATATATATATATATATATATATATATATATATATATATTGGGGGTGTATTCACCAAGTGCAGAATAATATATGCACTCTGCTCATTTCACTACCAGAATCCTATAAATTCTGATAAAATCATTGGGATGTTCCATTGAAAAGCGTTTCAAAGACGTAAGTTGCACGTCAGAATTCTGTTGGCTGAAGGCAACTTCTGAACACAAAAGGTAAAAGGGGGTTGGCGCTTTCGGCGAGATTTTCGAGTCGTGTGCCATTCTAGAAAAAGGTGCAATAATTCTTCAAGTACTTCCGAAAATGATTCCCGCGGTCACCATGCACTCACGCTGTGATTTCAAGCGCATAACAGGTGCAGTTGACAAGATATTACCCGCCAGGTGGCGTTACTTTCCGGCAGCCATATTGTTTCTTTAGAAATTTGCTGGGACTCGATTTACGAGTATTTCCGTATCACTATTTCAGCATCCGATGCACCGTTCGCCCGACGAATCTATAGCATCTTTCACATCATATCTATATATAAAGTCAGGTTTGTGTATATGTTTGTATATTCGTATGTGTGGGATGCAATACTAATGCAACTAACCGATCACTATAGTTTTTTTATGGAAATCGCTCCAGACAATGTATGAAGCCACTTTTTTCAAGGAGCTAAAAAATATTACTTCAAGGTCAAAAGCTAGCCAACGATATGTGTTAGACTTCAAGAAAGAGAGAGGCAAAATGCCTTCAAAAAACCATGTGTTAGATGCAGATATTGGTTCCCCGATTTATAAAAATCGGGGAACCTATGTTTTGAGGAATTTCTGGTTCGCGCCCCCAGGGGGTAAAAAAAAACCAAAATGGCAATAAAATGACCCTTTTCTCCTATAACGTTTGATCCATCCATTCAATTTTTCTGAAACTTGGCTAAAATGTAAAGGCAATTGTTCTGGATATCAAATGAGCATCCTTGACCTCAGAAACATTCTGGTTCGCGTCCCCAGGGGGTCAAAGGGGGGTCAAAAATGCCCCAAATTGCCCAAATTTATTACATTTTACACTCGCCACATCGAGTCACATACAGAGGGTAAAAAAAAACCAAAATGGCAATAAAATGACCCTTTTCTCCTATAACGTTTGATCCATCCATTCAATTTTTCTGAAACTTGGGTAAAATGTAAAGGCAATTGTTCTGGATATAAAATGAGCATCCTTTGCCTCAGAAAAATTCTGGTTCGCGCCCCCAGGGGGTCAAAGGGGGGGGGGGGTAAAAATGCCCCAAATTGCCCAAATTTATTGCATTTTACACTCGCCACATCGAGTAACATACAGAGGGGGACCACGCGTGCGTGGCTTGTTTTATTAAAATCAAAATAAAAAATAAATACAATATTTTTTAACACATGGTTTCTTATGAAGGCATTTTGCCTCTTTCTTGAAGTTTAAAATTTTAAAGATGCTTAT
>OY744554.1:35249522-35252022 GCA_963556195.1 Sepiola atlantica
AAAGATGTAAAAATAGTAGAGGAAGAAAAGAAAAAGAAAAAAAGAAGAAAAAGATGTAAAGATAGTAGAGGAAGAAAAGAAAGAGAAAAAAGAAGAAAAAGATGTAAAAATAGTAGAGGAAGAAAAGAAAGAGAAAAAAGAAGAAAAAGATGTAAAAATAGTAGAGGAAGAAAAGAAAGAGAAAAAAGAAGAAAAAGATGTAAAAATAGTAGAGGAAGAAAAGAAAGAGAAAAAAGAAGAAAAAGATGTAAAAATAGTAGAGGAAGAAAAGAAAGAGAAAAAACGAAGAAAAAGATGTAAAAAATAGTAGAGGAAGAAAAGAAAGAGAAAAAACGAAGAAAAAGATGTAAAAATAGTAGAGGAAGGAAAGAAAGAGAAAAAAGAAGAAAAAGATGTAAAAAATAGTAGAGGAAGGAAAGAAAGAGAAGAAAGAAGAAAAAGATGTAAAAATAGTAGAGGAAGAAAAGAAAGAGAAAAAAGAAGAAAAAGATGTAAAAATAGTAGAGGAAGAAGAGAAAAAGAAAAAAGAAGAGAAAAATGTAAAAATAGTAGAGGAAGAAAAGAAAGAGAAAAAGGAAGAAAAAGATGTAAAAAATAGTAGAGGAAGAAAAGAAAGAGAAAAAAGAAGAAAAAGATGTAAAAAATAGTAGAGGAAGAAAAGAAAGAGAAAAAAGAAGACAAAGATGTAAAAAATAGTAGAGGAAGGAAAGAAAGAGAAGAAAGAAGAAAAAGATGTAAAAATAGTAGAGGAAGAAAAAAAGAGAAAAAAGAAGAAAAAGATGTACAAAATAGTAGAGGAAGAAAAGAAAGAGAAAAAAGAAGAAAAAGATGTAAAAATAGTAGAGGAAGGAAAGAAAGAGAAAAAAATAGAAAAAGATGTAAAAATAGTAGAGGAAGAAAAGAAAGAGAAAAAAGAAGAAAAAGATGTAAAAATAGTAGAGGAAGAAAAAGAAAGAGAAAAAAGAAGAAAAAGATGTAAAAATAGTAGAGGAAGAAAAGAAAGAGAAAAAAGAAGAAAAAGATGTAAAAATAGTAGAGGAAGAAAAGAAAGAGAAAAAGGAAGAAAAAGATGTAAAAATAGTAGAGGAAGAAAAGAAAGAGAAAAAAGAAGAAAAAGATGTAAAAAATAGTAGAGGAAGGAAAGAAAGAGAAGAAAGAATAAAAAGATGTAAAAATAGTAGAGGAAGAAAAGAAAGAGAAAAAAGAAGAAAAAGATGTAAAAATAGTAGAGGAAGAAAAAAAGAGAAAAAAGAAGAAAAAGATGTAAAAAATAGTAGAGGAAGGAAAGAAAGAGAAAAAAGAAGAAAAAGATGTAAAAAATAGTAGAGAAAGAAAAGAAAGAGAAAAAAGAAGAAAAAGATGTAAAAATAGTAGAGGAAGAAAAAGAAAGAGAAAAAAGAAGAAAAAGATGTAAAAAATAGTAGAGGAACAAAAGAAAGAGAAAAAAGAAGAAAAAGATGTAAAAAATAGTAGAGGAACAAAAGAAAGAGAAGAAAGAAGAAAAAGATGTAAAAATAGTAGAGGAAGAAAAGAAAGAGAAAAAAGAAGAAAAAGATGTAAAAAATAGTAGAGGAACAAAAGAAAGAGAAGAAAGAAGAAAAAGATGTAAAAATAGTAGAGGAAGAAAAGAAAGAGAAAAAAGAAGACAAAGATGTAAAAAATAGTAGAGGAAGGAAAGAAAGAGAAGAAAGAAGAAAAAGATGTAAAAATAGTAGAGGAAGAAAAAAAGAGAAAAAAGAAGAAAAAGATGTACAAAATAGTAGAGGAAGAAAAGAAAGAGAAAAAAGAAGAAAAAGATGTAAAAATAGTAGAGGAAGGAAAGAAAGAGAAAAAAATAGAAAAAGATGTAAAAATAGTAGAGGAAGAAAAGAAAGAGAAAAAAGAAGAAAAAGATGTAAAAATAGTAGAGGAAGAAAAAGAAAGAGAAAAAAGAAGAAAAAGATGTAAAAATAGTAGAGGAAGAAAAGAAAGAGAAAAAAGAAGAAAAAGATGTAAAAATAGTAGAGGAAGAAAAGAAAGAGAAAAAGGAAGAAAAAGATGTAAAAATAGTAGAGGAAGAAAAGAAAGAGAAAAAAGAAGAAAAAGATGTAAAAAATAGTAGAGGAAGGAAAGAAAGAGAAGAAAGAATAAAAAGATGTAAAAATAGTAGAGGAAGAAAAGAAAGAGAAAAAAGAAGAAAAAGATGTAAAAATAGTAGAGGAAGAAAAAAAGAGAAAAAAGAAGAAAAAGATGTAAAAAATAGTAGAGGAAGGAAAGAAAGAGAAAAAAGAAGAAAAAGATGTAAAAAATAGTAGAGAAAGAAAAGAAAGAGAAAAAAGAAGAAAAAGATGTAAAAATAGTAGAGGAACAAAAGAAAGAGAAGAAAGAAGAAAAAGATGTAAAAATAGTAGAGGAAGAAAAGAAAGAGAAAAAAGAAGAAAAAGATGTAAAAAATAGTAGAGGAACAAAAGAAAGAGAAGAAAGAAGAAAAAGATGTAAAAATAGTAGAGGAAGAAAAGAA
>OY744554.1:35257022-35272022 GCA_963556195.1 Sepiola atlantica
TATTTTCTAAAAAATATTTAAAATATGTTTTAACTAACGATTCAATATAACTTGAATAACAGTTGAAACATGTCTTTAATAAAATGTTCAATATGTATGGATTAACAGTTCAAATATGTCTTTAATTATAGTTCAAACATGTCAGAAATAACAGCTAAATAGCTCTTATATAACAGTTCAAATGTGGCTTAAATAATAGTTGAAGTAGCACTTGAACAACAGGTAAAATATGTTTTCTGGCACAGCTCAAACGTGACTAGAATAAGAATTTAAATATATCTTAAATAACAGTTCAAATATGTCACCAATAAAAAGTCAAATATGTATTGACTAACAGTTCAAATATGTCTTGAATCATAGTTCAAACATATCACAAATAATAGCCCAATACCCTTGCAATCAAATGTAGCTCGAATAATAGTTGAAATAAGATTTGAACAACAATTCAAATATGTATTCGAGAACAGTTCAAATGTGACTCGAATACGAGTTAAAATAGATATTGAAAAACGTCAAAATATGTCTTTAATAAAAGTTGTTTTTATGTGAAGAGCTTCAAGAATGTGTTATCTTCTGATGTTTGTATCGTGGTGTTTTATTTTAGTATTATTAATTAGGATGTGTCTATATTGAGAAGAGGGCAGTCATGGTTTTTGTGTTGGCAAATGGAGCTAGTGTCCGAAAGATGTAATGTGAGTCTTCGGCAAAGTGTTGTGGTAGTGAAACCGATGTAAGAATTAGTTATATTATTATTGTCGGAGATACGTTCTCTCATGGGGTAGTGAAACTGATATATTACATTGGTTCTTCCTAATGTGTTTTGGGTCTGTGAAGTGTTATTTTTGACTACATGGTTTGATATTTTCACTTTGACATTTTCACTTTGATATTTTCACTTTTTTATATACGTGTGCCGAACAATTCTTACGACACGGAATTTAAATTGTTAATCTCTTTTCTGACACTGTGCGAGACCGTCCTTTCGGCGTCTAACTGACTTCACGTGCGCGTTTCTCGGCTATCTTTTGAAGTTATCTTCTTTTCTCTAGCTTTTTTGTTCATCTGCTTTTGTCACCTGAAATGATTCGACGAAGAATCGAAAACGTTCGTGATACATATGGACCATACATTAATAGTTTTTCATTATAACACAAAAAATCATTAGAAAAGTTAGAAAAATTAAAAAAACAAAAAAGCAGTAGAATTCTGTTATATATGTAACTTCATAGATCTCTCTCGCTCTATCTCTCTCTCTCTCTCTCTCTCTCTATATATATATATATATATATATATATATATATATATATATATATATATATATATATATATATATATATATATATATATGCAAACATTGTGAACAATAACAACATTTGTCTGTTTAATTATACCTTTTTTATATTTCAATTTTTTTGGTGGTCTTTTTTGTATTAAAATATAAAAAAATAAATAAATGTTCCATAGGTTTCACAGGTTTCACGAACGTTTTTGATTCTTCGTCGAATCATCCTCAGGTGTTAAAAGCAAATGAACAAAAAAGCTGGTGAAAAAATAGAATTTTAAAAATACAGCGAAGAAACGCGCAGAGAACGTTTTTTCGTATTGTTCCAGGAAAGACGTTGACGATTTAAATTCAGCGATGCCGTAGTGGTATCACAGAACAAAATCGCATTACGTAAAGTATTTTGACATGTTGCCACTAGTTTCATGTGTGATGTGAATTTTAGGTTGTTTAGTTTTCATGGTGATAGTTTTAAGTATTTTTTTTTATTTGTTTCGTAATGCATAATTTTAGTATTATTAACTAGAACTTTAATCAGAGGGAGGGCAGTTATGTTTTTGTAGATGTTGGTAAATTGAGCTAGAGTTTACAAGATGCATGGTAAGGGTGCGGGATAGGGTAGTGCATGTAAAACCAATGTAGCTATGAGAGAGAGAGAGAGAGAGAGAGAGAGGTCAGACGATATGTATATATTTTAGAGGTAAGAGATGCGAATAAAGAATTGTAAAGATAGAATATTTATTAAAAACATCAAAAGTTCAGAGCAAGGAGCCTCATATCCTGGATTTTCAAAGAAAAAATTTCTTCTCATCAGAGGATGGGGAAGCCGATAATGTGATTATAAATATTATCGGCAACATTTAACTTTGAAAATTTTATATAGAGTAACACAAAGTAGAAATAAAGAACAAAATAAGGGCCAAAGGTGAATAGTCTTATGTTGAGGTGTGAGCGTAAAATCAGGGTGGATGTTATCTAAAAACACGCCAGGACAAAATAAAATAAAAATAAAATAAAAATAAAAATAAAAGCATCCGTTATTTAGGGATGAATGCTTGAAAAAGAAAGCAATACTCAAGTTGTTCAGGATTCCAAATGTTTTTGCAAGATGTTGGTGGTCTTTGGTAATTGGTAACTTCCATCTATTGCTCTATTAAATATATTGAGCTTTGCACTATCACGATAGATTATTATTATTAAACGATAATTCAATTATCGTTATAATTCAACATTTAAATATTATTATGTATATATATATATATATATATATATATATATATATATATATATATATATATATATATATATATATAACTCTTAAATGTTAAAATGTACAAAAGATATAATGCTGTGTCTGTTATGAAAAGATAAAAGCTACAAAAATATAAAAACACTCTATTCGCAACGAATTCCTACAACAACAGAATGTTTTTCTGAAATGCATATATATATATATATATATATATATATATATATATATATATATATATATATACACTCACTAAATGTTCAAATTTACAAAAGATATAATGATGAACCATAAAGCAGGTTTTAATAACTAACAATTACCCACATGAAGTTCGATCAAATATGGCGGCATTTCTTATTCTCCACCACGCGGGAAGGGGGAGATAATTGGGTGTCTTTAGTTAATTGTAGGATAGTATCTAATAGAGTACAACTTGTATAATTTACAACATTTTTCTCTTCCAGAAAAAAAAGGAGAAAGGGGGTTGTTTATTTTAACGCATTTTGTTTCCAGTCGTGCCAAGAAGGAAAGGAAGGGGGTCTCTTTTAAGTTACAATGTCTCTGTATTTATCAGGGGCCCTAGAAAACCATCAATTTCACTGGGAGTATCAGGGTCCTCTCATCTTTATCAATAGTGATTTTGTAGTTATATGTAGTCTATTCGGAGGTGTTGTCGGAGTTTGTAGAGATAGTACAATTCTAACTAGTAGACTTGAGGCCATGTCTCGAACATTGCTGTTGTTTCGATACAATAATGGCTGACATATTTATCTTTAAAGCCTATATCTCGCACATTGGCTGTTGTTTCGATACAATAATGGCTGATATATTTCTCTTTAAAGCCTATGTCTCGCACATTGACTGTTGTTTCGATACAATAATGGCTGACATATTTCTCTTTAAAGCCTATATCTCGCACATTGACTGTTGTTTCGATACAATAATGGCTAACATATTTCTCTTTAAAGCCTATATCTCGCACATTGACTGTTGTTTCGATACAATAATGGCTGACATATTTCTTTTTAAAGCCTATATCTCGCACATTGACTGTTGTTTCGATACAATAATGGCTGACATATTTATCTTTAAAGCCTATATCTCGCACATTGGCTGTTGTTTCGATACAATAATGGCTGACATATTTCTCTTTAAAGCCTATGTCTCGCACATTGACTGTTGTTTCAATACAATAATGGCTGACATATTTCTCTTTAAAGCCTATATCTCGCACATTGACTGTTGTTTCGATACAATAATGGCTGACATATTTCTCTTTAAAGCCTATATCTCGCACATTGACTGTTGTTTCGATACAATAATGGCTGACATATTTCTCTTTAAAGCCTATATCTCGCACATTGACTGTTGTTTCGATACAATAATGGCTGACATATTTATCTTTAAAGCCTATATCTCGCACATTGGCTGTTGTTTCGATACAATAATGGCTGACATATTTCTCTTTAAAGCCTATGTCTCGCACATTGACTGTTGTTTCGATACAATAATGGCTGACATATTTCTCTTTAAAGCCTATATCTCGCACATTGACTGTTGTTTCGATACAATAATGGCTGACATATTTCTCTTTAAAGCCTATATCTCGCACATTGACTGTTGTTTCGATACAATAATGGCTGACATATTTCTTTTTAAAGCCTATATCTCGCACATTGACTGTTGTTTCGATACAATAATGGCTGACATATTTCTCTTTAAAGCCTATATCTCGCACATTGACTGTTGTTTCGATACAATAATGGCTGACATATTTCTCTTTAAAGCCTATATCTCGCACATTGACTGTTGTTTCGATACAATAATGGCTGACATATTTCTCTTTAAAGCCTATATCTCGCACATTGACTGTTGTTTCGATACAATAATGGCTGACATATTTCTCTTTAAAGCCTATATCTCGCACATTGACTGTTGTTTCGATACAATAATGGCTGACATATTTCTCTTTAAAGCCTATATCTCGCACATTGACTGTTGTTTCGATACAATAATGGCTGACATATTTCTCTTTAAAGCTTATATCTCGCACATTGGCTGTTGTTTCGATACAATAATGGCTGACATATTTCTCTTTTCTCAACAGTACCCATGTTACTTCCTGTGTTGCTCAGATTATATATTTATAAATTCATAATGATCCGTTCAATGCATTCGTATATTAACAAAGGGAGATAATTCCATGAAAACTATATCAAATAAAAGGGAAAACCCGAAATGAAAATAAACAAGAATAAAGTGTTTTACAGGAAAATATAAACATATTTTGAAAGACGTCCATCATGGGAAAAGCAATGAATTACTAAGAATGTGAACATAAAACAATGTAGCCGGACTGATTTACACTTTGCCTGGGTTTTGATACAGTTCAATTTCTTACCCACTATGCCATCAGCACAAGCTACGAAATAAGGGAAAGCATAATGCATCATACACGTCATCAGCACCCTCGAGTACTCTATTCTGTAATGAAGAGCAATGTATTATCGCTAATAGCCACCGGTGATCTTTCTTACCATATTGTTCGGTGCTATTTAGGAATAGGTATCCATAAATTTGCAGTCGTGACGTAAGCAGTTCCGACTTTCCTGATAAAGACGAATCAAGTTCCGATACTTCTACACAAGACGAACCGAAGTAAACTAAAACTTAGTTTAGGGTTAGGGTTAGGATTATGGTTAAGTTAGGATTAGGATTAGATTTAAGTTAGGGTTAAGATTAGGGTAACGTTAGGGTAAGGATTAGGGTTAGGGTTAAGTTAGGGTTACGGTTAGGGTTAAATTAGGGTTAGGGTTAGGGTTAGGGTTAAGTAAGGGTTAAGTTAGGGTTAGGGTTAAGTTAGGGTTACGGTTAGGGTTAGGGTAAAATTAGGGTTAGGGTTAGGGTTAAGTTAGGGTAAGGATTAGGGTTAGGGTTAAGTTAGGGTTACGGTTAGGGTAAAATTAGGGTTAGGGTTAAGTTAGGGTTAGTGTTAGGGTTAGGGTTAGGGTAAAATTAGGGTTAGGGTTAAGTTAGGGTTAGGGTTAGGGTTATGGTTAGGGTAAAGTTAGGCTTAGAGTTAGGATTAAGTTAGGGTTAGGGTTAAGTTAGGGTTAGGGTTAGGGCTAAGTTAGGGTAAGGATTAGGGTTAGGGTTAAGTTAGGGTTACGGTTAGGAATAGGGGTAAATTAGGGTTTGGGTTCGGGTTAAGTTAGGGTTTGGGTTAGGGTTAGGGTTAGGGTTAGGGTTAGGGTTATGTTAGGGTTAGGGTAAAGGTAAAGGTTAAGGTAAGGTTAAGGTTAGAGTTAAGGTAAGGTTAGAGTTAGGGTTAGGGTTAGGTTAGGGTTAGGGTTAGTGTACAAATTTAAAAAAACAATACATTTCGATTCGTATTGTGTATATTGTTCGGTGAAGTTCGCCAGTCTCGGAAGTGTTCGGTGAAACTAGGAATTGATTACATAAGTACTGAAATTTTCTTGGAATATCTATTTCTAAAAAATCCTGATTGCTCAAATCATGGGGCATATTTAGTCATCTACAAAAGGGACTGTTTTGTTGTATCACAGCTCTTCAATGTAGTTAGAGAGGCAAGCTAAGACTGTAACCCGATCGCTTTCTCAACAGTCTTATTTATCTGATTCACACTTTGCCTGGTTTCAGACGAGAAGCACTGGCGTGAGTCCAAATTACAGGCAATATAGAATCGCGTTTTCGATATTAGACCGCGCTTGTAATTTAAAAGCCACATAGGACGATCGAAGGGTTAGAGTTAGGGGCCCCCTTTCTGGGAAAGCTATCATGGTAGACAAACACGGACGTATACGCGAAAGCGTCGGCCAGATTCAACAAGGCATGTTTGCTGTTAGTTAAGATGGCGCTGTGATCGGCAGAGACGAGGCTAGGCAGCGCAACTGAAAACGGTGGGGGTTTTTTTCTCTCAAAGGAAGCGGGCGGCGGCGGTAACGGAACCAATATCACTCGCGAAATAAATCATAGCCATTTAATTCGAGATTCGCTGATCAGCAACAGCTGGGAAGAAAGACGAGATGTAAGAATGGACGTTTGTCGAGCGTCCATTCGCGTTTCTATCTCCTTTTACGTCTTCCTTTTTTAAGGGATCTTTTTTCTTTTCATCTTCCTCAAGCTTTTCCATTTAATTTTAGTTTTTAATTTATTTTAAGCTCTTTTTATGATCCTTCTATCGATCCTGACCCAATCTCCGCGAACTTTCAACCTAAGCAACCTGCATTTTCTCACTAGTGTTGCAGATGTGAGACGGGGAGTTGCCAGCCATGTAGGGTTTTTTTTTTACTAAAGAATCACCACTTAAGAAGGCCCAAAGGCCACTTGAGGATAAGGGTTAATGAGTGTCAGGTGGATGGTGAGACAACACCTGGATGATTGGTAATGATGGTGGAAGTTTGGCAGAATTGTTTACATTGGACTTGAAAACAACAGTGTTGTAGTCAGCTGGGAACCAGCCCAGCGGTATTGTGTTCCACAGACGGGTAGTTCTAGGAAATAAACTTTGCTCATGGAAGTTTCGTTTAGCTGTAGGAATAGAGAAGGAGAAAAGAGAAGTTATTGACAGTGGTTGTAGCTAGACGAGTTTTTGTTGTGAATGTTTTATAGGGGGAGCGGCATAGATTTGAGCTCAGCCGAGCACGTACCATAAAAATAACGATTGAGTAGAGAAAGACTAACAACGATTGTTGAAACTTGATTATTTAAGAGGACGACTAAACAAGAACTTGTTTTAAATTGGACTTGAAAAAAAACCTTGCTGTAGTCAGCTGGGAAGTGGTTTACGTAACTTCCGTTCGGTACCCCCTCCCTTTGACACCCCCCCCCCATTCCCGACCTCCAAACTGTTCTATTAACACGACTACTACAATGTAACATTCCGTTTTCTTCTTCATTTTCTTTTTACTCGTAATTTTTAACCTAAACTTTATATATATATATATATATATATATATATATATATATATATAGAGAGAGAGAGAGAGAGAGAGAGAGAGAGTAAGATAAAAATAATAATATATTTATGTATAATTATATGCTGACATTTTGCACACTCATTTCTGACACTTTACATATTTGCATATATTTTCCTCCATTCAAACACTACCACTATATATATATTCCCCAATTATATGACCTTCCCGTCTTTTATCATTTTTAGCACACTTTTCATCCGCTCTTGAAAAAGCCCACATCACATCGGGCGAAACGTTGAGCTTATGAGTCTTCCACTGTTCCATTTTTAATTTCATATATATATATATATATATATATATATATATATATATATATATATATATATATATATATATATTGTTTATCTACATACGTATACGTTTCATCATTTCCCGAATCGTCAGTGTAGAGATAACTATTTATACTGGTCGGAAGATTCGAAACATTAAACCTATATATATATATATATATATATATATATATATATATATATATATATATATATATATATATATGTATATATATGTATATATATATATATATATATATATATATATATATATATATATATATATATATATATATATATATAAAGGTAGAGAACTAAAAGCGAACTTTTAGGAAAGGTAAAACCTATTGTGAAAAGTATACAGCTCAATATACAGGATAGATAGATAGATAGATAGATAGATAGATAGATAGATAGATAGATAGATAGATAGATAGATAGATAGATAGATGAAAAGGAATTAGAAAAGCCTGGCTTAAGGAAAAAATTAATTGAATAAATTGCTTTTCTGCGGAATATTCCTTGCATTGAGCAACTGAATTGAAAAAAGATCTGCCTCCGTCGCTTTTCTAATTCGTTTTCATCCTTATATATATATATATATATATATATATATATATATATATATATATATATATATATATATATATATATATATATACATACAGAGAGAGAGAGAGAGAGAGAAAAAGAGAGAGAGAGAAAGAGAGAAAGAGGAGAGATTTTTTAATTAATTAATTTATAAATTAATTCTTTGTATACAGATTTTTTATAATTAATTCACAAATAAATTTTTGCGTGCACGCAAACATTTAATTGTAAATTAATTATAAAAAAATGAATGCAAAAAAATAATTTATAAATTAAGTAATTAAATATATATATATAAATTGATTACTCATCCTATTTAGAGCAAATGAAAAATGCGGTCCTCTGCATAAACTTTAAATTAATATACTGTAATACTCTCTAAATGGACAACGTGTGTGCCGTTAAACGAATATAGTGATTTGATCCGGTAGCGTTCAAATGAGACAGTTAAGAATTTAAAATTGTGCCATTGAGAGAGTATTATTTTATATTAATTTAATCATTTCTTTACCAATTGCTTTCTATGCTGATGAGAGCCAGAGGTTTTGCCTTCTGTGCTCGAAACATTGGGTCCATATGTTGTATCAAATTTCTGTATAAATAAATAAATAAATAAATATTAAGCTCTTAATTCTGATTCCCTTACTAAATTGAGCCCTCTACTGAGATTTTCCTACTATTTCACAAATAATTTATTTATATATATATATATATATATATATATATTTATATATATATATATACATATATATATATATATATATATAGAGAGAGAGAGAGAGAGAGAGAGAGAGAGATAGAGAGATAGAGAGAGAGAGAGAGAGAGAATGGTAGTTTGCTTGAAGCATTGCTGGGAATATTAGTACTATGTTTAAGAAGGCCGATGGCAATGCAAAGTGCCGGGTAGGTTGTAAGCTAGAAGGAACAAAAATAATGAATCGAAATGGGACTTACTATTTATTTTTTCTTAAAATCTTACATAGTAGCAAGTGTTGTGTTAGCTGTTTGTGTGTTGTCCGGATGATTATTAAAAAAAGAAATATTTATTAATATTTCGAGAAAAAAACTTCCCTTTGTCAAAAGTAATGAACACAAAAAGAAAAATCCGTCTGTGTAAAGAATTCACCAAAATGGTTGCCAGAGAGTTGAGTATGAGGCAAACCAATCCCGCAGCGATAGAAATTAATAAATTTTAAAGTTATATATATATATATATATACATATATATATATATATATATTGGTACAGAAAAATTAGTACAACATTCGTACCGTCGGTTTCAAGCTCGGAAAGTCTTAGCCATCCGGCTCTCTTCAGCTTCTGTTGTCCTGTTCTGTTGAAGAGAGCCGGATGGCTAAGACTTCCCGAGCTTTAAACCGACGGTACGAATGTTGTAATAATTTTTCTGTACCAAATTAAATAAATATTATGCTCTTAATTTTTAACTTTAATTCTTAATTAATCGAGCACTCTGCTAGGATTTTTCCTACTATACTACAAAGAAGTTATATATATATATATATATATATATATTTTACCCGTTCAGATTCCGTGGAAATAAATGATTTTAGGAAGACAATTATATTTCTCTGTCAGACATAAAAATCGATACTCCCGACCGACGATATGATTGTCCAAAGATGCGCTATCGTCCTTGTAACAAACACTTCACTCTAGTGCGGCATTCGTGGAGATATTCCAGTTTCGTCATTATCTTCCTCCTTTGTTTTATATATATATATATATATATATATATATGTATACACATATGTAAATTAATAGATATAACCAAAATTTTTTACTAATATCTTGTATTAGAGTATAATGTTTCTTCCATGATAACGCCCATGAAGATCTAAGCTTTTTAGGCAGTTGATTTAACTGCATCATTTATTTATAGACACTGGTTACAAATTTTTTGATAAACCAGTTAAAGATAAGTGTGTGATAAGAAGATAAAAAATATTTATCAAATGATATCCCTGTAATGGATACTACTCGACGTGTTCCTTTATGTCTTTCTCCATCGATGCTAACGATAGTCGAAGATCCCCTCTTTTCACAATGTCACGTCTATTGCGAGCTGTTGCTAACAGTTGAGAAACACGACTAAATCCCGATTCAACAAGATAAGATGATGGAAAAGCAATAACGTAGAGCTGTGCTTCATCACAGAGCAAAGTGCTTCATCACGTGAGCAAAGTGCTTCATCACATGAGCAAAGTGCTTCATCACGTGAGCAAAGTGCTTCATCACATGAGCAAAGTGCTTCATCACAGAGCAAAGTGCTTCATCACATGAGCAAAGTGCTTCATCACATGAGCAAAGTGCTTCATCACAGAGCAAAGTGCTTCATCACATGAGCAAAGTGCTTCATCACATGAGCAAAGTGCTTCATCACATGAGCAAAGTGCTTCATCACGTGAGCAAAGTGCTTCATCACATGAGCAAAGTGCTTCATCACGTGAGCAAAGTGCTTCATCACGTGAGCAAAGTGCTTCATCACATGAGCAAAGTGCTTCATCACGTGAGCAAAGTGCTTCATCACATGAGCAAAGTGCTTCATCACGTGAGCAAAGTGCTTCATCACATGAGCAAAGTGCTTCATCACATGAGCAAAGTGCTTCATCACGTGAGCAAAGTGCTTCATCACATGAGCAACGTCATCTGTCTTTCATACAGCTGGTAAAACAACGATTGCATTTCATAAATCCCATCCATTCACTGTGGAGGACCCCAGATGCCGGAGAGCTTTCTACTCAAATAGCTTCTTTCCTCGTACTGCTGGCCTCTGGAACTCCCTCCCTTCCCCCTGTTACCCCGACAGTACTGACATGCAGAAATTTTAAATAAATGTAAACAGACATCTCGCTGCGCAGATCCCAATTTAGGTTGACCCCCCCCCCAACCTTCTCCTCTTTTCTTTCTTCTCGGTAGCCCCTTACGTCTACAGTGGCGGCCTGCCTGGTTTGGGGTGAACTACGTTAAAAAAAAAAATTGAAACACTTTTAATTTTATCTATATTAGATTTTCAAGTTTTTCTTTTATTTACCCCTCCTATATTACCATCAAAACGGGTTAGGGTTTTTTAAATCAATAATTTTATTTACCTCCTAGCCAGGAGGTTAGGCACAAGGTCAGTTTTATCTTACTGCTACAAGGTCAGATGTGACCCAAGGTCGGGTCGGGAAAGTGGGGCTTGAAAAGCCAACGCCCGAGAAGATGAGCACTCTGGCCATTAAAAATTGCTTGAGCAACCCGTCGGTATTCCCCGGTAGGGGCGCCTCAGGCAGTAAGCAATAAACTTACTCCCCCCCCCAAAAAAAAAGAAAGAAAGAGGGGAGGCAAAGCCTGGGAGGGTGGACCTCCTAGAACTGCACAGGACCGTCCTATAGACCGGCGTAAATCAAGCCCCGAAGGCCAAGACAATACCCGTCTATGGAGTACAGTATCCATCGGAACAGATACTACACTTTGATCATAACCAAAAGGCCGACAATCAATAATGCTTCATAATAATTTACAATATTGTATATATATCGTAGAGACGAAAGGTACAAAGAACTCTTTCCATGCATAACTATTTTTAAAACATTCATAATTAATTAATGTTTTGTGTCATTCATTCGTAATTCTATCGTTCTGTTTATTCCATACATATGCAATATTTTTGTTGATATTAACAGTAATTAATTAAACTAATTTAATACAAAAAGAATAAATTATTAAATCTTTCTTAAAATACTTGCTAAGGGAAGTAATTTAAACCAGAGAAAGCTCGTGGCTTTACGACGGCTACGGAAAGATACATGCGCATGAGAAATAGTTCTTAAAGGAAGAAACGGTTAACTGATTGACCCCCCCTCTCTCTCTCGTTAGCGACGCCATACAGAGGAAGGGGAAATCGTGTTTGATTGCTTTCTTCCTGTTAGCAATCGACGTCACATTTTTTTAATTGTCTTTAATAAATAAAAATAAAGAAAACACACACACACAATCAATAATACTACATAATATTTTAAAATATTGTATATATATATATATATATATATATATATATATATATATATATATATATATATATATATATATATATATATATATCGTAGAGACGAAAGGCTCAAAGAACTCTTTCCATGCCTTACTTGCACAACTATTTTAAAACACTTCATAATTAATGTTATATGTTATTCATTCGTAATTTTATCGTTCTATTTATTCCATATATATGTAGTAATTAATTAAAATAATTTAATACAAAAATAAATAAATTATTAAATCAGTAATTTAAACCAGATCGTGGCTTTTCGACTGCCACAGAAAGATACATGGAACATAAGAAATAGTTCTGAAAGGGGAGAAGTTGAAGTATTGACCCCCTATCCCTCTCTCCCGTTAGCGACGCCATATAGAAGAAGGGAAGGCGTGTCTGGCTGCTTCCTTCCATTAGCGACCGACGTTACGTTTGTTTTTTTTTATTGTTTTTAATAAAGAAAAATAAAGAAAACACGCACGCACACACATAGCGAATTGATTTCCTCTTTCTGCGCATATTTTTTTGTCGATTTCATTAAAAAGGTCGAAATTATCAAAATGTTGATTAATGCGTGTTTACAACAAACTTTTGAATGAAATGTTTACAATTAAACACTTTGGTTTCAAGTATTTCGAGTAGCGAAATTTGCGAAGCGATGACGAGCTGGCAAAGTACCTAACTATATATATATATATATATATATATATATATATATATATATATATATATATATATATATATATATATATATATATATATATACTTTTAGAGGATAGAACCTATAGGGAAATAGTTTAAGGTCAATATACGAGATAGAGCAATTATAAAGATAAATGAAGGAAGAGAGATAAAGATGTACGAATGACAAATCTATTTCAACTCCGATTGTTCAATGCAAGGTGTACTCGGTAAAAAACATGTTTATTATTCTTTCCTTAAACCAAGGCTTTTCTAAGATTAAAATCTTATCATCAGAGGAATTACATAGATGGATAAGTTGGCAGGGGAAAAGCAAAAATTCAAAATTTGAAAAAATATAAATAATGGAGCGTAAGAGTGTGTGTGTAAAAAAAAATATGGAGTCTGTCCAGTTGGTGAATGTCCGTAGATGAGGTGTCCGGTGAAAGGAGATTTAAAGATGGAAAAATAGGGTTTCGTGAAGGCAGCGTTGAAAATGTTCAAAAATAAAGTAAATCCAATAGAAAAATGTTTAATTCAATCGTAGATGAAACACACTTATTCGGATGCAATTTTGAGAATTAGGGCCATTTTAAAATACTTCCGTGGACCGAGAATGAAAGTAGTTTTTCAGAAGTTGAGATTAAAATGTGTATATTAAATGCTGCCAGGTTGAGAATATATGATTTAGAAGGTAGGACATGCGATGAAACGGGATAAATACATTTTTTCCCTTTGTAGAATTTGACATATTCGGACTACTGTTCTCATCTTCAGTGTTTTAATCACAACGTTTCAGCCGATGTAACCTCCGACCTTCTTCAGGTGTACCTTGTCGAACTCGGGAATCTTTCTGTCGAGAACAGAAGTCCGAATATACCAAATTCTACAAATTATCATCTCAAAAATTCTGAAACATAATTTTCCCTTTGTTTTATTTAAATTATTTGTATCAGATTTTTGTCTAACCCTAATCCTAACCCTAACCCTAACCTTAACCCTAACTCTAACCCAAACCCTAACTCTAACCCTAACCAAAACTCTGACCCTAACCCTAACCCTAACCTTAACTCTAACCCTAATTCTAACCCTAACTCTAACCTTAACCCTAAATCTACCCCTTACTCTAACCCTAACTCTAACCCTAATCCTAATCCTAACCCTAATCCTAACCCTAACCCTAACCCTAATCCTAACCCTAACTCTAACCCTAATCCTAACTCTAACTCTAATCCTAATCCTAATCCTAAACCTAATCCTAACCCTAACCCTAATCCTAACCCTAACTCTAACCCTAATCCTAACCCTAACATTAATCCTAACCTAAACCCAACCCTAATCCTAACCATAATCCTAACCCTAACTCTAACCCTAACCCTAATCCTAACCCTAACCTTTACCCTAACCCTAGCCCTAATCAAAACCCTTACCCTATCCTAACCCTAACCGTAAACCTGATCTTAACCTTAACCCTAACTCTAACCCTAACACTGACCCTAACCCTAACTTCAACCCTAACTCTAACCCTAATCCTAACCCTAACCCTAACCCTAACCCTAACCCTAACCCTAACCCTAATCCTAACCCTAAAGTTAACCCTAACCTTAACCCTAACTCTAACCCTAACCCTAACCCTGTAAATACACATTTGTAAATCTACCACCTTGTTGTCTTAATTATTATCAGCCTTTTCAAGTCGGAGTTTTATTTGTTTTTCACTCACACAACGTTGAGTCTGAATAACAAAATAAACTTTTATTACTACCTGTATCTCTTTCATGGCAGGCGAATTCTTTTTATATAAATAGAGAATTTGTCCGTCTGTTCGTCAGTCACAATTGTTCCGTCAGTCACAATGTTTTAGTCAGTCACAATTTTTCCGTCAGTCACAATGT
>OY744554.1:35282022-35289522 GCA_963556195.1 Sepiola atlantica
GTGTGTGTGTGTGTGTGTGTGTGTGATTTTTTGAAAGCTTACCAAAGCATTCCGTTCAGGAGCCCAAACAACACCACAAAAGATTTTTTCATTCAAAAATTATTTATTTATAATTTTTCAAATTAAAGAGTTTTTTACCTACACGTGTTTTACTACCAAGCAGGTACTTGCTTGGCAGATCATCAGGGAAAATTAATCACCTTGAATAAGAGTTACAACAACCGGCAATACACAATTTATATATATATATATATATATATATATATATATATATATATATATATATATATATGTGTGTGTGTGTGTGTGTGTGTGTTATAATGGAATAATTCCAGGAGGAAATCTGGGTATGAGAGCTTAATGTAGTAAACAGAGCAAGAATAACATAAAATATAATAACACGAAATCACATAATTGTCGATGCAATAATTTATTTCAACCGTGCGGTTTTTTCAAGCATCACTCAGACAATTACATTTTTGAGACTGATAGAAAATTGAATTTCCCTACGACAATTCAAACACAACCAGAGAGAGTGGTGGTAGCAACCAATTTGATACATCTTTTAGAGAGAGGGAGAATTTAAAACTTATATTTAACTATGGCGGTCGAAGGGGAGGGATCTTTAAGTTAATCAAATAATAACTGCCGTGTCAAAATTATGACACTTACGACTTGACGATATCATACATATAGACAACTTTACTCACGCGCATACACAACCCTAAATATGTACACATCCTATGAGCACGCACACACGTAACCTCACTCACACATTACCATAACTAAGCATATTCACATACATAACTTTTATTCATATATTTTTAGCCCAGACAAAATGTGTCCGGCGAAACTCGTGTTCGCAAACTCGGTAGGAGAATAGAAAGAAAGAAAAAACACTCTCTCTGGTGGTGTTTGAATTGTCGTAGGGAAATTCAATTTTCTATGAGTCTCAAAAATGTAATTGTCTGAGTGATACTTGAAAAAACCGCACGGTTGAAATAAATTATTGCATCGACAATTATGTGATTTCGTGTTATTATATTTTATGTTATATATATATATATATATATATATATATATATATATATATATATATATATATAGAGAGAGAGAGAGAGAGAGAGAGAGAGAGAGAGAGAGAGAGATTCGAAATTGGCGCCATTTTGTGACGCCACAAATTCACTAGGTTAGGGTTAGGGTTAGGGTTAGGGTACACTAGATAGACGGTAGACAATACCTACAGCACGTCTGCCAAATCTCTATACAAATAACAACAACAACAAATAAATTGTTTTCGTTTTCAACATACGTTCTGAAAAATAATGGCGTATATGTAATGGAAAAAGAGGCGCGAATTATGGAAGCCGTCGTCTCGCTGGGATTGCAGGAGATGAAAGGTGGCTTTAATTGTGGCTTTTTGTCAGGAGAATTCTTGGCCGGACTTCTTTTATTAAGTAGAAGAATGGCTTCTTCTTTTTTTTTATTATTTCAAAGGTAATGGTTTCTTTTCAATTCTAACGTACTTTGGCTGGATCCACCTTTGGTGAAAGTTTCGATAAAGGATGTCAGGAGAAAGTATTGCCAAGACAAAGAAAATGTGTCTAAGAAAGGTTTCTTCAGATGCGCACCCGCGAAGATAGACATGAAAGGGATATCTCTATCCTATAATAAAGGACAATGTGTTTTCATGTGTATATCTTTATCTTTAAAAAGTTAGGTGTGTTTATATGTTTATACATTTTTATGTACAGGATTCACTCCTAAACTAATGAGCCTGTGATTATGAATTTTGGTACACAGCTGCTACCAGTAAGGTGTCCGAATGTGGGCTATATTTAGTTTAATTTAGTTTTATGCAAAGAAGGTAAAGAAGAAATGGAATCCCTTCGGGAGAATTCAGATACCTCCAACTTTTGTGAAATTTTAACAATAGGAGTTAGGCATCAATTAATAAATATTCCTAAGATTTCAGTTTCTTTGGGGTATCTAAAGGGGTTTTAGGGGGCATAATATGGGTACAAACTCCCATCTGAAAATTTAAATATTTCAGATTTGCATTGAATGTTATCCTATTGCCAAGACTTCTGCAAAGAAAGTGGGCTCCCTCTACCGTGTTAGAAAACATCTCACACCTGACAGTATCCTATATCTCTACAAAGCTACAATCCGCCCATGCATGGAGTATTGTTGTCACATATGGGCTAGTACACCATCTACTAGTCTCTCTCCGTCTTAGACAAGGTCCAAAAAAGAAATCTCCAATCTAATAGATTCCTCACTACCCAACAAGCTCCAGGCCCTGTCCCATCGCCAGAATGTTGCATCCTTGTGCTTGTTTTACAAGTACTTCAATGGAATGTGCTCCGATGAACTTGCTGCTCTAATGTCCCCTCGACGTAAATACACTCGACCAACCCGACAATCATCCCATCACTTAAATGTGGAGGTCCCAAGACGCCGGAGAGCCTTCTACTCCAACAGCTTCTTTCCTCGTGCTGCTAGCCTTTGGAACTCCCTCCCTGCTCCCTGTTTCCCCGACTGTACCGACATGCAGAAATGTAAAACTAATGCGAACTAGCACCTTGCTGCACAGCTTCCAATTCAGGATGACCCCCTAAACTTTCACGCTAATTCTCAGTAGCCCCTTGTGTCTAAAGTGGCAAGTTGCCTTGTTTAATAAAAAAAAATAATTAAAATTTTTAATTTAATTTTTAAAAAAATATTCATTAGACACCAATTAAGAAAGCAACCTGCCATAGTGATATGGGACAAAGGGGAGAGAATAGCAACCCTTGTTAAAGTCAGTGTCCCTAATGATGCTTGTTTAAACAGAGCTAAGTGATAGAAGAGAACTAAATACCAAAGTCTTATGCACAACATGAAAACAAACTCGAATCTTAGGAAGATCTCCATCATTCTAACCCTAACACTTATCCTAAACATTACCCTAACCCTAACCCTAACACAAACCCTAACACTAACACTAACACTAACCCTAACTCTTACCCTTATCTTAACCCATCCTTACCCTTACCCTTACCCTTACCCTTACCCTAACCCTAACCCTAACCCTTACCCTAACCTAAACCCTAACCCTAACATTTACCCAAACCCTAACCCTTACCCTAACCCTTATCCTAATCCTAACCCTAACCGTTACCCTAACACTAACCCTAACCTTAACCCTTACCCTTACCCTTACCCTAACTCTAACTCTAACTCTAACTTTAACCCTAACCCTTACCATTACCTTAACCTTAACCCTAACCCTAACCCTAACCCTTACTTTAACCCTAACCTTTACCTTAACTCAAACCCTAACCCTTACCCTAACTTAAACCCTAACCCTAACCCTTACCCTAACCCTTATCCTAATCCTAACCCTAACCATCACCTAACCCTAACCCTAACCCTAACACTAACTTTAACACTAACACTAACTCTTACCCTAACCCTAACCATCATCTAATCATAACCATAACCCTAACCCTAACCCTTACCCTAACCCTTAACCTTACCTTATCCCTAACTCTAACCCTTACCCTTACCCTAACCCTAATCCTAATCCTAACCCTCACCTATCCCTAACCCTAACCCTTACCCTAACCCTAACTCTAATCATAGAAGCTACCGGGCTCAGTAAAAAGAATTTCAATAACTATATGGCGAATATACCCGGTAAACCAAGTGCAAGAAAGATCCAAATAATTGCACTTAAAGGGACGGTTGGAATCCTTAAAAAGATCTCTCAATTGGAGTCTCTTAATAGCGGATGAATGTCTGGCATCCGGTAGGATACCCCATCACAGCAAAACAAAAAGATAAGAACATAAAAAAACAAGAATCTTTGGATTTCTATTTTTTCTTGAGACTCTTTAAGCTTAAGCCTTTAATTTGCGATTTTTTTGGAAGTTAAATCATGTAATGACTTTTAATAAAAATTGAAATAAGGATTCTACACATAAAGTTTAGTATTACTATATCTGGATTTTAATGTTCGCAAGGTGACATAAAAGTGGTGCAAAACTGTTCTGTTCGGGGAATTCCTTTTAACCGTCGTGGAATGGGTATCAATCTAGTTTATATATAGAGAGAAATACATGTACTTCAATTTCACCACGAAAATATTAGCGAGTAAAAACGTGACGGTCGAAACCAATTCAAGTGTTGAGGGGAAGCGAGAAAGCAAATAGTCAGACAACCCCGCCGTCTAAAATAAATTCGGAAAGAAATCCTCCTCTCTAAATAAAATGTCAACGGTTTATGTGTTTTGTCTTTAGGTCATCAGAAATGATAATAATAATTTATACATGAAAAATTAAATTACTGACGTAATTCTATGATTGTATGTAAATATTAGTGCGAACACAATATTTTACACATTTCTTTTACGCAGACCCGAAAAAGACCGTTTGAGATGGAAATAATTATTGTCTGGTATGTGTTAAGTTTTCTGTTGTATTTTATTCTTCAATATTTGCTCTGCACGTTTAATACATTGCCAGGAGCGAATTCCCCCCGAAATATCAAACGTCATATTTTCGTTTGATATTTCAGGGGGAATTCGCTCCTGATAAGGCATGAAGCAACTTAAAATAAAGAAAATAACAAGAGCGAAAGATGATTAACGTAAAGGCAAGAAGATGACTATTGACCTTAGTCTTGAAAAGACAAAGGCTATAAGTAGGAGGAAAACAGTCAGCAGGAAGAGAGTTCCACACGGTTGCAGTTCTTGAAAAGAAGCTACTGGAATAGGAATATATATGATAACGAAGTATCTAAACAGCGAATTGATGAAGACCACTAGGCAAACGAGTCAAACGAGCTGACACAAAGGAAGCATATATTAAATCAGATAATTCTGAAGAACACATGCCAAAATAGTATTTATAGAAAAGACTGAGACTATCAACATCACGTCTGTGTGAGAGAGAGAGAAGGAGAGGTAGGGAGAGAGAGAGGGGAGGGAGAAGAGAGAGGGAGAGGGAGAGAGAGAGGGAGAAGAGAGAGGGAGAGAGAGAGGGAGAGGGAGGGAGAGAGAGGGAGAGAGAGAGGGAGAGAGAGAGGGAGAGAGAGGGAGAGAGAGAGGGAGAGGGAAAGAGAGAGAGGGAGAGGGAGAGAGAGGGAGAGAGAGAGAAAGGGAGAGGGAGAGGGAGAGAGAGGGAGAGGGAGAGAGAGGGAGAGAGGGAGAGAGAGAGGGAGAGAGAGAGGGAGAGGGAGAGAGAGAGAGGGAGAGGGAGAGAGAGAGAGGGAGAGGGAGAGAGAGAGGGAGAGGGAGAGAGAGAGAGGGAGAAGAGAAGAATAAAGGTTGGGGCCAATCAGATTACAGATATGTTTCAAATACGTCCTATAAATTGTATTTCTAGACTTATTTTTGATGACGTGCATTCCTTTATTGAACCCATGTTTTCGTACGTGTCTTCATCTCTCCTGAACACTATCCCAGTCATATGATACTAAACCATCATAGAAAATGTCATATACGATTACTATTAATTATCTATTCCAGTCTTTTTCAATTCTTTTAACACTCTTCGTTCATTCTTCTGCTGCTGTCGACTTATAAACGCGTGTAATTCCTTTTCATGGTTTTTTTTATGAATGTTACTTAGTTAAAACTATATTCTACGCTCATACCCGCATTGTTGATTATAACATTCGACTATATATACAGTACCGTCCAAAATTAAGGAACAAAAATTAAATTTCCTAATCGCAAATAAATTATATTTTAATATTTGTGAAAATTTCACAACATATGTAAATTATGTAGTTGGACTTTTACCGGGATTTTCAGATGATATAAAAAAATATTATTAAAGTTATCCACCATTTTACATATTTCAAGTGTCCAAAATTAAGGAACAAAAATAAACTTTCCTAATCTCAAATAAATTATATTTTAATATTTGTGAAAATTTCACAACATATGTAAATAATGTAGTTGGACTTTTACCGAGATTTTCAGATGAATTAAAAAAATATTATTAAAGTTATCCACCATTTTACATATTTCAAGTGTCCAAAATTAAGGAACAAAAATAAACTTTCCTAATCTCAAATAAATTATATTTTAATATTTGCGAAAATTTCACAACATATGTAAATTATGTAGTTGGACTTTTACCGAGATTTTTAGATGAATTAAAAAAATATTATTAAAGTTATCCACCATTTTACATATTTCAAGTGTCCAAAATTAAAGAACATTAAGGAAAAATAATTGTTTAAAGTTTAAAACAGTAGGGGTTTTTTTGTATAAAAGGATGAAAATAAATATTCTAAACTTTAATTATCATCACTGCTGAAAGTCACGCAATATCAATTATGTCAAAAAGAAATAAAACTGATTTAAGCGACAAAGCAAAAATCATCAAATTAAGAAAGGAAAAGTTGACAATAGAAGAAATCGGAAAACGTGTGAAACGTTCAAAAAGTGTTGCAAGCCGAGTTCTCAAACTCTATAAAGAAACTGGAAGGTTAAGTAACACAAAGAAACCTGGTAAACCAAGAAAGACAACGGCAAATAGGGACAGAGTTATACAACGCCTAGTGTTAAAAGAGCGTTTCCTTACAGCTGGCATAATTTCTAAACAAATGGAAGGTGTCACGAATGTTTCACGACAAACTGGGTCCAAAAGTTTGCACGAAATATGTCTTTTTGCAAAATCTCCTCGAAAAAAACCGCTTATTAGTAAAAAAAAAAAAAAAAAAAAAAAAAAAAAAGAAAGAAAGAAAGCAGCTAAATTGGCGTTCGCAAAAAAAAAGCATGTTATATGATCAGAAGAAAATTGGAAAAAAGTTTATTTCAGTGACGAATCGAAATTTAATGTATTTGGCAGTGATAGAAAACAATTTGTAAAAAGAAGAAAAGGCGAAACTTTGGATCCTAGCTACATGAACAAAACTGTTAATTGGTGGAGGTAACGTGATGGTTTTCGGCAGGGTACATCATCACTTGTACGCTTAAATACTAGAGTAAATTCCACTGTATACAAGAATGTTTTAGAACAGTATGTTTTGCCAGTGTTGCACAATTTTCGTATGTAGGAAGTGTCATAGTTTTAGAAAAAGATTTGAAGAAATAAAGATAATTTGAAAGTAGTCAGGGTGGGTGGGTGAGAGTGTGAAAGAAGTAGTCGACTACTTTCAAATTATCTTCATTTCTTCAAATCTTTTTCTAAAACTATGACACTACCTACATACCAAAGACAGTTTCCCCCTCCCCTCCTCTTTCCCCAGCCCCTCATAATTAATGCTACACCTCACCACGACAAAACTCTCAGCACCCCCTCCCCTATCTTCAACCCTGAGACAAATTCACTAACACTCCTACCCCTCCCCCTCTTTCACTCACAGCCGTCATCATTCATTTCACTCCCTGCCACTGACTTCTCTCAGCCCGGACCTTGATCCAGTGCTGTCAGCAGCCACGGCTACTACTTTATCTCATCGACCCATTATGTCTACCCAATATTTCGATGTACTTGCATGACA
>OY744554.1:35297022-35324522 GCA_963556195.1 Sepiola atlantica
CCCGCATTTTCGACGACTTCAGATGCCCCTCCTCCCTACTTGTTAAAATCGCGATTAAATATTCGTCTCAGCTTAGCGTTTCACTTCCGGTGCGAACCGGAAACCGCCGCTACAATCTTGTAAGCGGAAGTAGTACGGAGATGTTCGACGCGATTTCTACGGTGAACGATTTTTCTTGGGTTTGTAAATGTTGTTTTCTTTAGTTGTGTGTGTGGGGGGGTATTTTACGGATTTAAATCACAAAACAGAACGACGGCAAAAAATTAATTTTGTTTTATCAAGTCCAAAAAGCCACTCAAGGATAAAGGTTCATGAGTTTTTCAAGTAGACGGTAAAACAACACCTTGAAGATCTATGAAAAAATATCGCGATACATATACATAAATAAAAATGATCATTTTAAACAAGCCGCAAAAGGGACAGGGGTGGGGCGCAAATAACTGTTACCAGACGCAAGAAAACTTGCTTTTTATTATCTATTAATTTGTTATCGTTATATTTTAATCCAAAATAGCGGCCGATTTAGGGGTAGGTGATCGCTAATTTCAGGCTTAAAAGATGATAATAATAAAATAACAAGCCGCGCGTGCGTGGTCCCCCTCTGCATGTGACTCGATGTGGCGAGTGTAAAATGCAATAAGTTTGAGCAATTTGAAGCATTTTGACCCCCCCTTTGACCCCTTGGGGGCGCGAACCAGAATTTTTCTGAGCTCAAGGATGCTCATTTCATATCCAGAACAATTGCCTTTACATTTTGGCCAAGTTTCAGAAAAATTGAATGGATGGATCAAACGTTATGGGAGAAAAGGGTCATTGTTTTGCCATTTTGGGGGCTTTTGACCCCCCTGGGGTGCGAACCAGATTTTTTCCAAGGTCAGCGATACTTATTTTCTATTAGAAACAATTACCTCGACATTTTGGTCAAGTTTCAGAGAAATTGAATGGATGGATGAAAAGTTATCGGGCAAAAAATGTCATTTTTTGCCATTTCGGGGCCTTTTGACCCCCTGGGGGTCTAACCAGAGTTTTTTTTTCAAAAATCGGAGAATGTCACTTTCTAACCTGACCAAAGTTATAACTTCATGCAAAATTTCAGAGAAATTCAATGGATGGTTGCGGAGAAAAATCCGGACGGACGGACGGACGGACTGACATGCCTCAAAACATAAGTCCCCCGATTTTATAAATCGGAGGACCAAAAAACTGAAAATATTTGTATTGATATTAAATTGGTTAGGGTTAGGGTTAAGGTTTAGGGATAGGGTTAGAGCTCAGAGTTTACAGTTAAAGTGGCAATTATGTGGAAATTTACTAGGAGGGTCCACGGGCATGTCCCCTCCTTCTAAAACTTTGTGTGTTGGGTTCTGGTTAAATTTGAGCTTCAAATTTTACATAAATTTCAATTGAAAAACAATTATTTTAATAATAAACTATTTTGGGGAAAATTAATACGTATACAACAAACTAAATATGAAGATTATTTGTTTGGTTTACGTAGGTTGTTTTTTACGGCATATCAACCCTTTTCGGGTAATTTAATGCCGAATCAGGTCATTTTGGTAAAAGTTTTTATGCTTCAAGTTCTTCATATTTTTAAATATTTATTCATGGTGTTTGATTTGGTTGTTTTGTTTTACAGCAAATTAACCTTATATATATATATATATATATATATATATATATATATATATATTGACATAATAATATTAACCCTAACCTCAAGTGAAATGAGTAATAAATATACATCGCACAGGAATTTAATGTTTTCTAAATACAAAATTAACCTGACCTATATATATATATATATATATATATATATATATATATATATATATATATATATACATATATATATATATATATATATATATATATACATAAAACTTTTTTGTAATATATTAGGAAAAATCCCAGTATAGTGCTCGATTTACTATACCTTAGTTAATAATGTTCAATCCCGAATACAAATCATTCAAGAACCCTGCAGAGTTTCTGCCTTTAGACAGATCGACAAACTGCTAGGACCGGACCCGTGTTAAATCTTTATTTAAATTCCTTTTGGGTTAATTTAAAGTGCTTTAATCCAGGCCTTAAACTTGAATTTAATGTGTGTGTTTTTAACGTTTTTATCTCTTCTTAAGTATAATCCTTAAACCCATTTTCTCTCCCTATTTTCTATAGAAGACACATTATTATCCCTCAAAACAGTAACGGCCAAATATACGCTACTCATAAACATTGACTCACGGGATTTATATAGAAATATTTTTCATTTTTATATTTCTTATATTTTTAAATATTTTATATTTTAAAATCTCAACTGTTATTTTTCACCCCCCCCCCCTCTTTTTCAAACAATGTTAAACCTTCCTTGCACTAAATTTAAACAAATATACATAACACTCTAAGCAAATAACGCGTACAAACGAGAGTGACACGTGACTTCACATTTTCCGATGACAACATCAGCTGAAGAGCGCCGGATGGCTAAGTCCTTATGAGCTTGCAACCGACGGTACTAATATTGTACTTATATTTCTGTATATATATATATATATATATATATATATATATATATATATATATATATATATATATATAAGAAAGGATATTTAGACATATTTTTTAAACCATTGTTTCGTAAAAGTATCATATTTTTTTGAAAAAACCATAACAATGTGTAATGTTAAAATAAATAAAATTTATTTTAATCTGAGCTTTCGAGAGATACAATTCTCCTTATTAAAGTAGTGTTTTTCTTTTTTTTTCTTCTTTTTCTTCATCTTTAGATTAAAACAGTCAGCAGGAAGAAAGTTCCACAAGCCTGCAGCTCCTAGAAATAAGCTACTGTAATAGGAAGCTATATTACAATGAGGCATCAAAACAGCAAATTAGTGAAGACCACTAGACCAACGAGTCAAACGAGCTGGAACAAAAGAAGCAGGGAATATATCACACAATTCTGTAAACACAGGCCATAATAGTATTTATAGAAAAGACTGAGACTAGCAAACTCACGTTTGTGAGATAGAGGATGTAAAATAGATAACAAATATTTTAATCTTAGCTTTGGAGAATATACTTCTCATTTTGAAAATGAGAAGTATATTCTCTGAAGGTAAGATTAAAATAAATTCTATGTATCTATTTATACTTACTTTAGGTTTCTATTACTATCGTACATAAAAGTGTAAATTGTACTCGCTTATGACTTCCACGGTTATCTTAATGTCTCCCACTGCTACTATCTTTATGAGCCGATGAATTATCTTTACACAAGCAACCTTTTTCGGCTTACATAACGCAAGCCAACCCCCCTCCCTAATGGTCTAATAACTACAACTGCCACCATTTCCCCGTACACGTTCCACACTTGACACAAATTCTCCCACTGCTACCACTTATTTGTGACTCATAATTTATCTTTTCATAAGCGGTCTTTTTAAGCTTTTCTCCTCCTACTACCATTGTTTACAATATTTTGTACTTTGTATGTTATTTTCTTCGGGCCAATCATCTTGAGGAAGTCTTGAAATAAAGATGAAACAGATACAAAAATAATATTTTTAGTTTTTCCTGTTTTCATATATATATATATATATATATATATATATATATATATATATATGTGTGTATATATATATATACATACATATGTATATATATATATATACATACATATGTATATATATATATACATACATATGTATATATATATATATATATATATATATATATATATATATCTGAATCCTCTCATGTCATTTCTCGTGCCTTTTAACGACCTACCTATCTACATTTCCCTTTCTCCGCTGGACTTTTAGACACCGGTCTTTTTTGCAATCAGACATTTGCTTGCATCCGGGCAGAGTTTTGCCATGTGTTTTTTCCCTACAATCTTTATTTTACTTTTTCAAATTTTAAATCTTGGCCTTTGCCAACTCATCTATCCCAGCGATTTCCTCTGATGATAAGATGTTGATCTTTGAAAAGCCTGGCTTAAGGAAAAATTTAACTTGAATAAATTGCCTTTTTGCGGAATATACCTTGCTCTGAGCAACTGAATTGAAAAAAGATTTGACTTTTGCTTTTCTAATTCCTTTTCATCTTTCTACATATGTATATATATATATATATATATATATATATATATATATGTATATATATACATACATATACATATATATATGTATATATATATGTATGTATATATATATATGTATATATATATATAAATATATATATATATGGATGACTATATGTGGATGACTATATATATATATATTGTATTACACAAAATATAAACAAATATTGGAATACGTACACATTTTCTCATAGAAAAAATAGAAAGTATATGCAAAACATATATCCCCCCAACACACACATATATATAGGGAAGTTTGAATTACATACTGGGGGGTTTGAATTACCTACTAGACGCCATCCTCAAATGTCTTCAGTCTCTCTGTACAGGGGTGTGTCAGGACAACCTGACATGAGGATACTTCACCCTAGAAATAAACTCTGACCAAATATTCAACATAACATAGTATTAGCCCATTAATATGATCTCTTCAGCACGGCCACGCTCATACGAGGAATAGTGCACATTTTTCTAGTGATGTTACCTCAAGTAACAACATTTTACTGGGTACTCCACCAGACTAGATAAATTCTTGTCCTGGAATCCGGTAAGACCAAGAGACCATAAGAAAGATATACTATCACATAGTTAACTGGTCGATTGAGAAGAAAATTAATATTTTAAACTTTACTAATTCAACGTTTGAAAAATAAATGAGTATTGATTTATACCTCTCCAGGAGTTAGGCACAAGGCCAGTTTTTATCTTACTCCCACAAGTAAGATGTGACCCAAGGTCGGGTCGGGAAATTGAGGTTTAACAATTGCCTGGGTAGCCTCGTCGGCATTCCCCGGTAGGGGCGCCTCAAGCAGTAAGCAATAAACTTACTCCTCCCAAAAGAGGGGAGGCAAAGCCTGGGAGGGTGGACCTCCTAGAACTGCACAGGACGGACCCATAGACCGGCATAAATCAAGCCCCGAAGGCCAAGACAATACCAGTCTATGGGGTGCAGTATCCATCGGAACAGATGCTACACTTTGATCTTAGCCAAAAGGCCAAGATAGAAATCAAGTGTTAGCCCCAGGAAAGGGGGCTGTTGATTTCTGAGAACTTCGGCTGAAGTAAAATGAATATATATATATATATATATATATATATATATATATATATATATATATATATTGGTACAGAAAAATTAGTACAACATTCGTACCGTCGGTTTCAAACACGGAAGGACTTAGACAACAGAGGCTGAAGAAGGCCGGATGGCTCAGTCTTTCCGTGTTTGCAACCGACGGTACGAATGTTGTACTGATTTTTCTGTACCAAAATAAATAAATATTACGCTCTTAATTTTTAATTTTTAACTTTAATTCTTAATTAATGGAACACTCTGCTGGGATTTTTCCTACTATATCACAAAATATAATAAATATATATATATATATATATATATATATATATATATATATATATATTACACAAAACAGAAACAAAAGGGAGAAATAAAACTTTTCGTGATCATCCAATTTTTACCTCTACTGGTCAGGATAATTATGGCAAATAATCTTTTTTCTTTACGACAAAAGTTATTCTTTCGCCATTGAATTAATAACTTCATCTGTCTCGTTATGTCTATTTGTCCTGTGAAATAGGCTACAGACAGACATAAAAATATATAGATATAAACAGACTGGGATACACACACATATACACACATACACACACACACACACACATATATATATATATATGTAGAGAGAGAGATAATATATATTTCGTGTTTACATTAACACCTATCACATATATATATATATATATATATATACATATTTTTGATTTTTTATATTTATATATCTATATATATATATATATATATATTATTAGTTTCTATAGATGTCAATCCGTTGAAGCTCAAGTGTTTATAAAAAAGTGCTGAATGACAAGTAGAGCTTTTCTTTAGTATAAATTTTTATTTATACAAACATTTTTGGTTACATATATTATTGGTGTGCATATATATAATTACTGATCAATTAATAATACACAAATAATGAACTAAATAAATATAAAACAATATAATACATTCATACGTAAATAACTTAACTAGTTATACTATCCTTCAATCCACTTTCATACATATGTCCACATATTGCAATAAATGTATTAATTAATTAATGAGACACAAATAAAGTAATAAAATAAATAGGAATAAATTAATACACTCACTGGAATATTTTAACTATTAGGTACGATATCCTTTCTTTCTTCATGCCAACACTTTTCATTTTATTTTTAATCATAATTTGCGGTTCATATATAGTAAAAAAATCTCTACGCTTTTACATTCTTTCTTTTTCTCTCTTCTCATTCAGAATTAACGGTATATTCAAACTTCCGACATCTACTGTTAGCCAAGCTTTGTCTTGATATATTTTGACCCAGACAAACTTCCCAGCTAAAAATAAACATGTTGAAGCTAATAAGTCGAAACAATCATTCTATTCATGTTCGCGTCCATTTGAATGAGACAGACTGCTGCTGATAACGCTATAACCAAAATCATGATTTTCATTTTCTGCTTATTCGCATCTACAGCCATCCCAGTACTGGACACTTTCTGACAAATCAAAATTAATATTCTGTATGATTTTTCTACATTGTTTTTTAATCCTGAAGAAGTCTTTTAGTAAAGACGAAAAGTTGATGAATATATACTCTTTCATATATATATATATATATATATATATATATATATATATATATATATATATATATTTGGAGCTCGCTTGATAGTGAGGGGCTTATCAGGTTAGAGATTCTCTTTTTCACCCTATCCAAGAAGGAGAGACTTGAGGTTGGTGCACCAGCCAAGAGGTGGCAACAATAGTCCATGCATGGACGAAGGGTGGCTTTGTGGAGATAGAGGATACTGTCAGGTGTGAAATTAATGTATCTAATTATGTTAGCTTAAACAGAGCTGAGAGGGAGAAGAATACTAAATACCAGGGTCTTATGTACGACATAAAAAGAAACTAGAATCTTATGAAGATTTTAATCATTACAGTAATAATAGGAACTACCGGGCTCATGAAAGAGAATTTCCAAAATTACCTGGCGAATATACCCAGTGAATCAAGTGCAAGAGAGATCATAACAATTGCGCCTAAAGGAAGGGTTGAAATCTTAAAAAGATATTTCGGTTGGAGTCTCTGAAATGGCGGATAAATGTCTGGCCATTCCCAGGAAAAAAACAAAAAATATTAAAAAAATAAAAAATAAATTACAAAAACAAAGCATACATCGTGTAGTTTCGAGAAAGTTCAATAAAAATACATTAACTGGAAAACCCGATTGTGTCATGGTGCAAAAAAATTAAAACCGACAAATGGATCCTGACTGAACGTGTGTCGAGCCACAAGCAGTACATATATTGAACACTTTTGGAGCCTAGTTAAATTGGTTATATAAAACGCCTAAATGACGTTGGCCTACATTTTACTACAGACTGACCTCTAACTCTTACCCTAACCCTAACCCATAACCCCTAACCCATAACCCTAACCCATAACCCATAACCCATAACCCATAACCCATAACCCATAACCCTTAACCCTAACCTATAACCATAACCCATAACCATAAGCCTAACCCATAACCCATAACCCTAACCCATAACCATAACCCAAACCCATAACCCATAACCCATAACCTTAACCCTTAACCCTAACCCATAACCTATTACCCTAACCCTAACCCATAACCCTAACCCATAACCCATAACCCATAACCCTAACCCTTAACCCTAACCCATAACCTATAACCCTAACCCTAACCCATAACCCTAACCTATAACCCATAACCCATAACCATAACCATAACCATAACCCATAACCCTAACCCTTAACCCTAACCCATAATCTATAACCCTAACCCTAACCCTAACCCATAACCCTAACCCTAACCCCTAACCCATAACCCATAACCCTAACCCATAACCTATAACCCTAACCCTAACCCTAACCCATAACCCATAACCCTAACCCATAACCCTAACCTTAACCCATAACCCTAACCTCTAACCCATAACCCTAACCCTATCCACCCCAAAAAACATAATGATAATTTTGTTTGTCCGACGCCGAGATCCTTCCCTGAAATCTCCTGATGCCTTTGTAGAACCTCCTATGGAATATATCTACCTTCGACCGGAAATCCTAAAGCCTTTTTTTCTAAATTATTCTAAGCTCACCACCGGGACTAAGTACATCCGCCTATTCGTCAACTTACACACACACACACACTCTCTCTCTCTCTCTCTCTCTCTCTCTCCATCATTATCCAGCCACGCAGAAAGGTAACACTTAATTGCTATGGCGTCATTCGTCTAGGGCGTTCAATGGATCCGCGGGTCTTTTTATTGTCGTTTACTTATCTGTTTCCTAGCTAGTATATATCGGTGGAGGAGCGGAGCGGTCTATAGTATCACACATACATGAGTTTCATAGATAATTCGCTCACTTTCACTCTTCTACACAGCGAAATGGTCAGTTATTAATTTCTTTTAGTTGACTTTTCTTTGACCAAATCGCAAAACAAGATGGATGACATACAATAAGGCGGGAAGACGCTTAGGATACAATATGGCTTCAGCGACAATGGCGAACGAGCCAGTTTATCTGAACTGTAACAGTGACATGCTAGACAATTGTCGAGCTTGAAGAGTTAGGTCAAGGGGTATAATGGTGAAAAAGACTGCGATAGTTTAATAACGATATTTTAGAGTTTACTTTTAAAGCAAAGGAAACCATATAGATATTTCGAAACTGTGTGAATACGTTGAGGTACTTATAGATCAAAGAAGGGATGAGGGTGAAAGAGGGTAAGAAAGAAATTGAAGAGACAGAAAGAAAGTGTGAATTAAAAAGGATTAAAGAAAGAAAAAAAGAAAAAAAAGAAAGAAAGTATGAAATAAACAGAGAGGGAGATAAAGAGGGAGGGGGAGGGAAAGGAAATAAACATAGTGAATAACTGAAAAGAAGAAATTGATAAAAGAAAGAAAGAAATAGTGAGAGAAAGAGAGAGAGAGAGAATACCGGAAAGGAAGAAATAAAAAAGAAAAAGAGAAAGAACGAAAAAAGAAAGAGAAGGACAAAAATTAAAAGAAGAAAAGAGAGAAAGAAAGAAATAATGAAAGAAAAAAAAAGAAAGAAAGAGAATTAAATAAACACAGTGAATGCTAGAAAGGAAGAATTTGAAATGATAGAAAAAATGAAAGACAGAGAGAGGGGGTTAATACCAGAAAGGAAGAAATAGAAAAGAAAGAAAGACAGAAAGAAAGAAAGAAATAGAGAAACAGACAGAAAGAAAGAAAGAAAGAAAGAAAGAATAGCGGAAAAGTAGAACGATAGAAAGAAAGAAAGAAAGAAAGAAAGAAAAGTAAAAAGAAAGAAATAGCGAAAGAAAGTAAATTCTGGAAAAGAAGAAAAAAGAAAGTAAAGGAAGGAAGAAAGACAAAAAGAAAGAGAGGGAAAGAAATGAATAGCATAAAAGAAGAAATAGAAAACGAATAAACAAAGACAGAAAAGAAAAAGTTCATCGGAGCACAATCCATTGAAGTATTTTTAAAACAAACACAAGTACTTGTAAAAAAGGCACAACGAAGCAACACTGCGGCTGGAGCTTGGTTGACAGTGAGGGACCTATTAAGTTGGCGACTCTTTTTTGGACCTTGTCTAGGGGGGGGGAGATTAGTGGATGATGCACTAGCTCAGATGTGGGCAGATGGTGGCTTTGTAGAGATATAGAATAATATCAGGTGTGAGGAGTTTACTAGCTCGGTAGAGGGATCCCACCTTCTTTGCTGCAGCCTTGGCAATGTCTTCAATGTATTTGTTCTATTTTCGTTTAATACAGACTTACTTCCCTTTGTTTGGAAAAGAAAAATAATATATAAAATTAAGTCACTCTGATTTTCGATTTTTGCCATTTGATTTAGTTAAACGTTGGTCAATGTTATAAAAAATAAAATGTAATTCGAAAAATAATCTATCCGATCGGATTTATTTTTGTATAGTCGGTATTATTTTAAGATAGATTAATATGTATTCTTTCGTTGGGATTAAAATATTTTTTTTTGAAAAAATACAACGGCAGTCTCTCTCTACTCTATCATTATTTCCATATAAGGTGCTCGACTGAGCTCCAGTCTTTGGTTAATCCTTGTAAGACAGCGAAAAAAAACTTTCCTTTCTCTCTTCTTGTGCTTATCGTCAGGCGGAAATTTCATGGCCAGAGTTTCTTTGTAAGGGCTTACTACAATCATCACGGTTTTGTCTCATTGACCCTTATCCTCGAGTGTCCTTTGGGCCTTAATAAGTGGTGACTCTTTAGGGATATTTGTCGATGTGCATTTTTTACTTTTATTCTCTTTTTCTCTTTTCACATTCCTTTTCTTTTTTATCCCACATCTCTCTCTCTCTCTCTCTCTCTATATATATATATATATATATATATATATATATATAGAGAGAGAGAGAGAGAGAGAGAGAGAGAGAGAGAGAGAGAGAGAGATTAGATTTTTCACTTAGAAGATAGTTTATTCAGTAAAGACCTGGATTAGGCCAATAAAAATAAGCTCGATGATACTTGATTACAGGGTACAGAGCATTTATATGTGATTTTTTGAAAGCTTACCAAACCATTCCGTTCAGGAGATCATTAATCACGACAAAAGACTTTTTCTTTCAAACTTTATTTATTTTTCATATATATCCAAATTAAACAGTTTTTTCCTACACGTGTTTCACTACCAAGCAGGCCCTTGCTTGGCAGATCATCAGGGGAATTAAGAACCTGGAGTAAGATTTTCAACAACTGACAATACACAATGTGATGTTGTCTTAATTGAGGTCACTTAAGAAGAAGACAGAAAAAAATATATAAAAATAAAAAATGTCCTAAAAAAGTAGCTCGTAAGATTTTCGCAGTATTGTTGCTACTAAGCAAAACAGCAAATAATTAGTCCCAAATGAAAGAAAAAGTTTTTTGTCGTGATGAATGACCTCCTGAACGGAATGGTTGGGTAAGCCTTCAAAAAATCACACACACACACACACGTATATATATATATATATATATATATATATATATATATATATAAATATATATATATATAAATATATATATATATAAATATATATATATATAAATATATATATATATATAAAGAGATATATATATATATAAAGATATATATATATATATAAATATATATATATATATATATATATATAAAGATATATATATATATATATATATAAAGATATATATATATATATATATATATATATATATATATATATATATATATATATATATATATATATATATATATATATATATATATATAGCTTGGTATATTCGGACTACTGTTCTAATCTTTGGTGTTTCTATCACAACGTTTCGGCCGATGTAACCTCCGACCTTCTGCAGGAGTGGTAGTACCTGTAAGGGTCCCATCTATCGGTCAAATAAACCTACTGACGCTACCAAATCAGGCAGTCTTAAGTCATTGACTTCCTGACTCAAAATGCACCAAACATTGATGCTTTATTGTTTTTTTTCCTTTGCAAAACTCAATCATGTTGTGCAAAATCTAAAACAAAAAACAACAATTTCCCTCCTCTCCCTCTTTCTCCCACTCTCCTCTCCCCCCTTCCTTTCACTCAACCAAACACCATGAATAAATACTTAAACATATAAAGAACTTGAAGCATAAAAACCTTCACTAAAATAACCAGATTCAGCATTAAATCACCCGAAAAGGGTTGATATGTCGTAAAACAAAACTACCATACCAAACTACCTGTGTATGTGGGTGTAAGTGTATGGATAGATAAGTGTAGTAGAAAGTTCTTGTTCCCAAGGTGGTAGATGTTGCATGGTTGCTATGGTGCTTTTCTTAGCTATTGGGGCTCGGGACAAAACACCAGTTCCCCTCTCTCTCATAAGCATATGCCTATGTGTGCGCCTGAGCGTGTCTCTGTACGAACATGGCATATGAATACCGGTTTGCTGACTGTAAAAAATGTTATAAAATGTTCTGCGGGACTAGATTTAAAAAGGGGCACTTCTGTGAAAAGGCGTGACCGAGTGAGGTGGGGTTGGCTTTTTTATTGTTGTCTATTTTTTAAGCTAAACAGGGGGCTGTGCCTAGAATATACGTCCCTTTGGGAACATATGGCAGTTGACATTTGTTTATTTTTTATTAAATTGAATCTTGTTGTAACATAAGATGTATTTGACAAATCTCTCTCTCTCTCTCTCTTTCTCACTCTCTCTCTCTATCTCTCTATCTCTATCTCTCTTTCTTTCTCTCTCTCTATCTCATTATATATCTATTTATCTATACATGTATATGTATATAATATATATATAATTATTTTATTTACACAGATATGCACAAAATCTGCGACACTGGCATGTCGATGTTATCGATCCATAGCTGTTATAAACTGAGATCTCATCAGGCAGAGTTAAAATTCGATCTTAACCTTAGATCATATTTAGACAGAATGAAATGGGGAGACAATAAAATAAATTTAAAATTAAAAGGTTAAGATCAGATTTTAATCTCAGTTTATAACAGCTGTTAATCGATAACATCGACATGCCAGTGTCGCAGATTTTGTACATGTCTGTGTAAATAAAAATAATCATATATAAAAGCTCTATTTGGTACTGGGCACTTTTTATATAAACCCGATTGAAATTCTTTGGATTACTATTCTGTGGATGTTTACTTTGCCTGGATGATTATATATATATATATTCCATCCTTCTCTTCCCATATATATATATATATATATATAATTATTATTATTTCATGTATACACATATAGTATTACAAGGTGATATTAGATATTGTGTGTATATCCTAAGTATTTACTTGAACAGCGCTTATTAGGTGAGTATTGATTTACTCCTCTCCAGGAGTTAGGCACAAGGCCAGTTTTTATCTTACTCCCACAAGTAAGATGCGACCCAAGGTCGGGTCGGGAAAGTGGGGTTTAAAAATTGCCTGGGCAGCCCCGTCGGCATTCCCCGGTAGGGGCGCCTCAGACAGTAAGCAATAAACTTACTCCTCCCCAAAGAGGGGAGGCGAAGCCTGGGAAGGTGGACTTCCTAGAACTGCACAGGACAGACCCATACACCGGCGGAATGAAGACCCGAAGGCCAAGACAATACCAGTATGGGGTGCACTATCCATCGGAACAGATACTACACTTTGATCTTAGCAGAAAGGCTCATTAGGTGAGTAGAGCTTATTAATAACGTATGATACATATTTATCACAATTAAGCTACACAGAGGTGTCCGCATTTCATCCCAGCAGGGAATCGTTAAACTAAGTGTAATAACCATATTTTAATACTTTATATTATTATTATTATTATTATTATTATTATTATTATTATCATCATCATCATCATCATCATCATCATCATCATCATCATCATCATCATCATCGGTCAAATAAACCTATTATAATGATAATAATCATAATAATAATAATAATAATGATGATGATCATCATCATCATTATTATTATTATTATTATGATTATTATCATTATTATTATTATTATTATTATTATTATCATCATCATGATCATCATCATCATTATTATTATTATTATTATTATTATTGTCGTCGTCATCATCATCATCATCATCATCATCATCATCATCATCATCATCATCATCATCATCATCATCATCATCATCATCATCATTATTATTATTATTATCATTATTATTATTATTATTATTATTATTATTTGTACTCACTAGTAGTGCTCACTGATAATCACCGGTTGTGTTCCCTTGAGTCATAGTGACAACAAGTCTCGCTAGATTCCCAGTACTCTCCACCTCTTTCCATAACTATTGCAAATGACTTTGCGTTATCACAACAGGCGCTTACCATCGATTTCTTGCTGGCAACGACTTTTGGTCTTCTCTGGGATTTGGATGGCAATAAGCCTCCCCAAGGTCCCAGTACCCTCTGCACTCTTCCAGTGGAGGTCTGGTTAGTGCTCTCCCTCCTCGGTCTTCCCATCCTCCTTGACCCTTCACGATTAATGTGTGTGGTATCAGCCGAGGCTGGGTCCATCACTTCAGGAGGATGGTAGTTTTTTTTTTATTTCTTGCATCATTATTAATTATTATTATCATTATTATTACTATTATTATTATTATTATTATTAGTAGTAGTAGTAGTAGTAGTAGTAGTAGTAGTAGTAGTAGTAGTAGTAGGTATGCAAATATAAAATTGCAAGGTGATATAATATAGTGTGTACGATTTTCATTATTTACTTCGACCGTGCTCAATATGTGAGTAGAGCTGTGTAGTAAAGTATGAAAATACGTTTATGCTTATGGCAATTAAGCTGCACATACGTGTCCGCGTTTCATCCCTGCAGGGAATCTTCAAGCTATATAAGAAATGTTATCCTATATTATGGGAACTACATTTGAAAATGGCATACGTGTGAATACATGGACGGCGGCAGGCCCCTCACTTTTTGACTTGCCCCCCCCCCCACTTTACGTTCATCAAAAATTAAGTTGATATGCATGTGTTTAACAGGACCCCCCGCCCCACTTTTTAAGAGCAGACCCCTCTACTTTTATAACTGTCCCGTCGGCCCTGGAATAGGCGTCATATATATATATATATATATATATATATATATATATATGATTATTTTTATTTATACAGACATGTACAAAATCTGCGATACTGGCATATCGATGTTATCGATCAACAGTTATTATAGACTGAGATCTCATCAGGCAGAGTTAGAATCCGCTTTGGATTACTACCCTGTGGATGTTTTACTTGGATTATATATATATATATATATATATATATATATATATATATATATATATATATATATATATATATATATATAGTAAGCTATGAATGGCAATTAAGCTTTTCATATATTTTCATGGCTTACCACTTAGCTCTACTTACGTATCGAGCATTGTTGAAGTAAATACTGAAAATTGATACATAAAAAATTATATCTCATTATAAAATTTTATGTGGATACATGAAATAGTAATATATATATATATATATATGGTAATTTTATTTACACAGACATGTACAAAATCTGCGACACTGGCATGTCGATGTTATCGATCAACAGTTACTATAAACTGAGATCTCATCAGGCAGAGTTAGAATCCTGATGAGATCTCAGTTTATAGTAACTGTTGATCGATAACATCGACATGCCAGTGTCGCAGATTTTGTACATGTCTGTGTAAATAAAATTACCATATATAAAGCTCTATTTTAATATTGAGCACTTTTTATAAACCCGGTTAAAATTCTCTGGATTACCACCCTGTGGATATTTTTCACCTGGATTATTACCATTATTATATATATATATATATATATATATATATATATATATATATATATATATATATATATATATATATATATATATATGAATAAAACTGGGGATTAAATAATCCGACGTAATGGAAAATGAAAGAGGAAAGCCAAAAACTATGTTATTTATGTATTCATCAACGTTTCGTCTTCATTCAAAGACTTCCTCAGGATGAATCACTGTCTGCTATTCGCAACTACAGTCTGGACACTTTCTGACAAATCAAAATTAATATTCTGTATGATTTTTCTACATTGTTTTCTTAATACTGAGGAAGTCTTTCAATAAAGACGAAACGTTGATGAATATATAAATAACATAGTTTTTGGCTTCCCTCTTTCATTTTCCATATATATATATATATATATATATATATATATATATATATATATATATATATATAAACATTCAATAGATTAAAACATTACAATTGTTCCACGAATTAGAACATCATTATCAGTATGGCGTACGATCGTTTCCAAAACATTTTGTAAATACTTTATTTTATTTTATTTTATAAATTAATAAAGCTAATCCAAAACGTCTCTTCATCAGTGCCTTTAGCAACACGTCTTACAGAAAGTCAGAGAAAAAATTAAAAAGCTTGTTGTACAGAAACATCTACTGACAGAAAGAGCCACCGGTTGATATGTCAGCAGCACTGGTACATATAGAAGAAATAATCCAATATTTTCCATGGATTTACACTTTTAAATTATGCAATAAATCAATCAAAGATACAAACTCGCTTGTCAGAGGGGTAGAGAAAACAATAGAATAGAAATAATAATAGAAATAAAATAATAGAAAATAGAATAAGTTACAAATATAAAATTTTAAAATTTAAAAATTTTAAAATTATAAATAATAATAATAATAATAATAATAATAATAATAATAATAATAATAATAATAATAATAAATTAAATAAAAAAAATTTAAAAATTTAAAATAATAATAATAATAATAATAATAAATTAAATAAAAAATATAAAAATAAAAAAATATAGAAAATAAAGAATAAAATAGTAAAATAATAAAATACAAAATAAAAATAAAATAAAAATAAAAATAAGACATTAAAATAAAAATTAAAGATACAAAATAAAAATATAAAATAAAAATAAAGAAATGAAAACATTGAAATTAATATAAAAAAATTAAAATAAAAATATAAATAAGAATTAAAAACAACATAAAAATAAAAAATAAAATAGAAACAAAAATAAATTTAAATTTAGAAAACGGAGGTTGAATATTATCAAGGCTCATTTTACAAAGTTTTTTTTAGGAAAATATCCTACAAGAGGATGTGCAGGGCAAGAGGAGAGGAGGAAGAGCACAGGAGAAGATATGGACAAAGATAATTTTTAGGGGATGAAAAAACACCTTATAAAAAAATATTATGGGGAAAGAGGCAGGAATGGTAAGGAAATAGGGGGTGTAATAAAATAGGAGTCTAGTTGGGACTATACCAACAGTACTGCACATATAAGTGTATGAATATATACGAGATATGAGGGAGGGGAAAAAGTTTCTTATTAATTTCACGTGTAAGGAAGGGAGAACAAGCTTTACAGGAAATAAATATTATCTATTTCCCATTGTTCTCCGTATTCAAACCAAAAAGTCAAACTGGAATGACATTAGATGTGGGAAGGTCAAGTATTCCAGGGAATATTGTAATTAGAGTCCGGCCGTTAAGGACGTGTTTGGAGAAAATCGAAGCAAACAGAATCTGTGTTTCGATGAGCGAGAATATTTCCTGGATGAATCGGAGGAGATCTGTTATGGTTCGAGGAGATAAAGATATTGTTTATAACCTACATTCCATTGGGAAAAGTTTGTAGTCATACCTCCGAGGCTTGAGTCCTTTCAACTTTTTAATTCCTTTTACATATGTCTTTTGTATATAATCCAGTAGGTTAGGAGAGTGTGAACGGCAACAAGTAGTTATTCTTCCACAATAGAGTTTCTCATGAAAATCAATGCTACGGTGGCAACTATCTCAGGTGGACGGTTGAGTTAGCAGGTCTGGGTTAGGGGTGGGAATTAAATATGGACAGTTGGGCATTAAATCTTAGGGTGTGGGAGGCATTAAGTTTAATCCAGCAGGTCTGGAGACAGACTGATCAGAGACCTGTTGAATCAGGTCATAGGCTGAGACATTCTAGCGTTTATGGCATTGAGTTAGGATGACTCATATTTGTAAAAGTGTTTATTTAAAGATTAGAGTTATTGGTTACTACTTTTCGATGTTCAATAGGGGGACTGATTTTGGCTAGATTAGTTCCTTACAGTTAGACACACACTCACACGCACACACACACACATAGATTTACACCCACAGACCAACACACATATACATGCACATTCTTATCGTATTGGTAAATTAATTTAAGAAATTGGCAATAGGCAAAAGGCACATTTGGGGTTCTTATGAAGTACTTACTAGGGCGACTAGATAGGACAATATTATAGAAGTGGGATTTAATTTACTATATTTTAACTAGTCATACGCCTTCAAAAATAAAATAAAGAGACAATGGTCATAATTGTGGTAGTAATTACCGCCTATTAATGATAATGGAGGGAAGGGGTTAGGTGTCAGTCATAAACGATTTTAGGGAGAAGGTAATAACAATGACAACAAAGAAGCTGAATGATATACTTATATCAATAAAGATATATATATATATATATATATATATATATATATATATATATATATATATATATATACTATAAATATTTGTAATTAAATATTAAAGTGTTTTAAGCCTATAGACGACGTCGTTTCGGGCCCCCACCTCATCAGTGCAGGAGTGGTGATTGCAGGCTGTTGTATGGGCTCGAACGCAGTTCGAAGATTCAGTCTGGAACAACGAGCCTGACGCCCAGACCGACACGGCCGCGAGAAATCACCACAGACAGTAATTGAAATTAAGATACACTTACCCAGGAGGCGGGGGAAACCGTCATGTCGTCTATAGTGTTCTACGCTCGAACTGTACTTAGCTTTTGTCGCACGATGATAACAATATTGTAATTTTAAACAGGGGTCTACTTTTAAGACTATAAATCTTAAAGAGGCATTTACTATAAATATTTGTAATTAAATATTAAAGTGTTTTATACCTACAAATGACGTCGTTTCGGGCTTCCACACTCATCAATGCAGGCGTGGTCGTTGCAGGCGGTCGTATGGGCTCGAACACAGTTCGTAGATTCAGACTAGAACTACGAGCCTGACGCCAAGATATATGTATATATATCTAGTAGAGAATGGTAGTTCGCTTGAAGCATTGCTGGGTATAGTAGTAGTATGTTTTTAAAGGCTGTGGGCAATGCAAATTCCGGGTAAGATGCAAGTTGGAAGGAACAAAAACAATAAATCGAATACGAAATATGACTTACTATTTATTTTTCCTAAAATCTTACATAACAGCAAGAGTGCTGTTAGCTGTTTGTGTGATGCCCGGATGATTAAAAATCATTATTTAATATTTCGGGAAAAGAAACTTCCCTTTGTTAAAAAATAATTAATATCAGAAGAAATCTCCGACTATGCAGAGAATCTGACAAAATAAAATGGCTGCCAAAGCAGAACAGCAGCGAAAACCAGGCTCGCAGAAATGTAAATTAAAGATTGTTTGTTTTTTAAGGTTATGTTATGGTGATCGATAAACTGTTGGTTTTAATAATAATAATAATAATAATAATAATAATAATAATAATAATAATAATAATAATAATAATAATAATAGATAAATAATAATAATAATAATAGATAAAACCCAGGAAAACAGCAAATGCCGACTGTGTGGACAAAGAGACGAAACGATAAATCATATAATAAGTGAATGCAGCAAGCTAGCACAAAGGGAATACAAGAACAGACATGACAGCATGGGGAAAGAAGTACACCGGGAAATGTGCAAACAACTGAATTTCGAATATGCAAAAAAAACGGTACAAACACAAACCAGAAACTGTACTAGAAAACGAAAAACACAAAATCATATGGGATATGAATGTACAAACAGACAAACCCATAACAGCAAGGAGACCGGATATGATAATAATCAACAAGAAAGAAAAATCCTGCAAAATCGTGGACTTTGCCGTTCCAGCAGGCCACAGAGTGAAGATCAAAGAGACGGAAAAGAGAAGCAAATATACTGAACTTGCCAGAGAATTGAAAGGAATATGGAACATGAAGAAAGTCAGTATAACACCAATAATCATAGGAGCACTAGGAACAGTCCCCAAAAACATGGAGAAAAGACTAGGAGAAATAGGAATCAAAGGGATAACTGAGACCATACAAAGGACAGTAATGATCAAAACAGCTACAATCCTGAGAAATGTCCTCGAATGCGGAAACCAACCCACATAAGCAACGAATGGAGAACAAAACAACAGAACCGGGGAAAATACAACTGCACGAATGAGGCTCAAGCATAGGCTGACGCCACAAAAATTATGGACAGAGGGTCGAGGAGGGAAAGCGCAAGCCAGACCTCCACTGGAAGAGCGCGGACAGCTCTGGGACCTTGGGAAGGCTTGTTGCCACTCGGGCCCCAGAGGAGACCGATGGCCCTTATCAGCGGGAAATCGTTGGTAGGTGGCTGTTGCGATTACCGCAAGGTCATCAGCGGTGATGAACGAAGAGAGGTGGAGCATACTGGAGGCCTGAGGAGACTTGTTGTCACTCGGACTCCAGGGAATACCACAGGTTGTCGGCAGTGGGCGACCACTGACAATGACCAGTGTGATAACTCCTAGTGAGTAAATAATAATAATAATAATAATAATAATAATAATAATAATAATAATAATAATAATAATAATAATAATAATAATAATAATAATAATAATAATAATAATTTGGGCATACCAGCTGCTGTATGCTCTCTGCTTATATCGGCATTGTTTCTAGTCGTCTTGAATTGCTTGCCATTGCAATCAAGCAGTGCCGACTCAGGAGAAATGTTGTTAGTTATTGCGCAACCTTTGCTTCACAATTACACGCGCAGCCAGCCCTTTACAGGGGTGTCCATAGTCCCTCTAGACTGAACGGAGGGCATTGCATATATATATATATATATATATATTAGTGATATAGAAACTGAATTGTTTCAACATTTGGTTATTGGGGAAGTGGTCATTTGATAAGTACCACTGGAAAGCCATGAATTTTATAACTGTTCTGTTTTTAAATCTCCGAAACCGTTACACGGTAAACAGCTGATGTTCCTCCGTTTAATATTATACAATTCAAATGAAGGTCCCCTGTTTTTTTTTTCACTGTTAGATACTTGAATCTCTTTTTGTGTTTGTAAATTTCCCAGCGGTAAGTCGGCTTATGCAAGTGCTGAGTCTGCGATATCTTGGATTTAGTTTGTATCCCTGGGAATTTTAACTGCATTTTCTTTGTTTTAGAATGACTCAAAGCTTATTTAGACGATATATATAGTCTAATATATATATATATATATATATATATATATATATATATATATATATATATATATATATATATATATATATATATGGGGAGCTCGCTTGATAGTGAGGGGCCTATCAGGTTAGAGACTCTCTTTTGCACCCTATCCAAGAAGGAGAGACTAGGGGTTGGTGCACCAGCCAAGATGTGGCAACAATAGTCCATGCATGGGCGAAGGGTGGCTTTGTGGAGATATAGGATACTGTCAGGTGTGAAATTAATGTATCTAATTATGTTGGCTTAAACAGAGCTGAGAGGGAGAAGAAAACTAAATACACTTACTCCTCCCCAAAGAGGGGAAGCAAAGCCTGGAAGGGTGGACCTCCTAGAACTGCACAGAACCAACCCACAGACAGGCGGAATCAAGCCCGGAAGGACAAGACGACACCGGTCTATAGGTTGCAGTATCCATCGGAACAGATACTACACTTTGATCCTAGCCAAAATGCGAAGCTAGGTGTCCACATACAGCGAGCTGCTATTCCCAAATGGCCAGCACTTTAGTACTGGCCAGGCTCAACGTTGCTTAACTTCGGTGATCTAACGGGAACGTGTTTGTCAACGTGATTATGTCGTATACATATGACATAAACGGCTGCATTTATTTGTCAAATGGACATGAACTTTAACAAATGGATGATGCAATAGTTGCATGAAGAAAACTTTTGTAAAACATTTTACATCTTCTAAGACCATAAGTTTTCAATAAATTGGTATAATTATTATAATATATATATGTGTGTGTGTGTGATTTTTTGAAAGCTTACCAAAGCATTCCGTTCAACACCACAAAAGATTTTTTCATTCAAAAATTATTTATTTATCATATATATTCAAATTAAAGAGTTTTTTTACCTACACGTGTTTCACTACCAAGCAGGTCCTTGCTTGGCAGATCATCAAGGAAAATTAAGTACCTTCAATAAGAATTACAACAACCGGCAATACATAATGTGGTATGAAACACGTGTAGGTAAAATAACTCTTTAATTTGAAAAATGATAAATAAATAATTTATGAATGAAAAAATCTTTTGTGGTGTTGATTGGGCTCCTGAACGGAATGCTTTGGTAAGCTTTCAAAAAATCACATATAAATGCTCTGTACCCTGTAATCGAGTATCATCGAGCTTGTTTTTTATTCGACTAATCCCGGTCTTCACTGAATAATCTTTTTTCTAAGTGAAAAATCCACACACACACACACACACACACACACACACATATATATATATATATTTATATATATATATATATATATATATATATATATATATATATATATATATATATATATATATATATATATATAATGAATGATTTGGGACGCTGAGATCCTGCATTTACTGTGTGTTTTAAACGTATCTAATTCTTATTAAATTAGTTCGGGAGGTACGATGGCATGTCTAAAATGTATCCGACCTTAGGCCGGAAAAAAATATTTCAAATACGTGACGGTGTTGGGACCCTAACCCGCCTTCAAAATAGGTCCCTTGTTCTTGCACACACTTAGCCCACCGATCCATCCACTGCCGGAAAACACCTCTGGAAGTCTTCTTTTGGAAAAAAAATGATGTTATTCATTTAATAAATAAATATAAAACAAAATAACGTTTCTTGTTTTTTTCCAAAATTCTATAATACAATTCAAAAAACGTTTTCCTAAAGATGTATGAAGCCTTTCTTTAATATATATATATATATATATATATATATATATATATATATATATATATATAGTACATGTATTGCTGTTGTTTCCCAGATGTTAATCCAATGAAACTCCAGTGTGTATAAGATAGTGCTCAATAACAGATAGAGTTATATCATAGTATAATTTTGTTATCTATACAAACATTATTGGCTACATATATGCACACATTTGTCAGCTGCGATTTCATTCGTCGTTTTAAAAATGGCCGGAAAAAGCTTGATTTTTAAGTAAATCGCAGCTGAAACATGTATGTACATATGTAACCAATAATGTTTATATGAATTTTAAAAAATATACTATATATATATATATATATATATATATATATATATATGTGTGTGTGTGTTGGTTTTATTATATAGTGAATGATATTTCATTTATTTATTTATTTTTGAGGTGGCGCGAAGACCCTTTTTTCTTATGCTGTCAAAATTTGATAAATCCTTAACCAATTTCTTTAGGGAAGAATTCCGCTCTTCCGATTTCGGTCGTGCATGAGGATGAGAGTCTTTGAGGTCAGTGTTTCCTTTGCCGAACGATTTCCATTGAACCATTGCTGGCATTTCCTGGCATTTTACGCCCACCGTTTCAACAGAAAAGGGTTTTTTTAGGGTGTGTTTGGTTTTGTTTCTTTGTTTTTTCTCACCGTTTCGAATTCTGACAAAATCGTTGCGTTTCATTAAGATTTGTTTGTAGACATGACTTTTAGATGCATATTTGCGAGAGCCACACATACTGAGAGGAGTTGTATGCGAATCCATATCAGCGCCAACACATGTCTGTTGTTATTTTAATTTCTCTCCCTCTCGCCCTCTCTCTCTCTATATATATATATATATGTATATATATATATATATATATATATATATATATATATACATATATATATATATATATATATATATATATATATATATATATATATATATACATACATACATACATATATATATATATATATATATATATATATATATATATATATATATATATATATATATATATATATATGGAAAAGGAAAAACCAAGAGATATATTTTTTATATATTCATCAACGTTTCGTCTTTATTATAAGACTTTCTCAGGATAATAATTTTAGGGAACATGTCATGCAAGAACATCGAAATATTGGGTTGACATGATGGGTTGATAAGGAAAAGTAGTAGCCGTGGCTACTAAGAGCGCTGGACGAGGGTCCAGGCTGCGAGAAGTCAGTCAGTAGCAAAGAGTCCAGCTCTCTTAGTAGCCACGGCTATAATTTTTCCTTATCAACCCATCATGTCAACCCAATATTTCGATGTACTTGCATGACATTTTTCTTAAAATTATCATCCTGAGGAAGTCTTACAATGAAGACGAGTCGTTGATGAATATGTAAAAAAATATCTCTTGGTTTTTTCCTTTTTCATTTCCCATTACGTCGGATTACTCTCATCCTCCCTTTCTCATATATATATATATATATATATATATATATATATATATATATATATATATATATATATATATATATATATATATGTGTGTGTGTGTGTGTAGCGCCCATGTAGTTGTTTTTCTTCCCATTTTTCTTTTCTTGTCTGTTTGCGTCCAGTTTCGATGCTTATATATATATATATATATATATATATATATATATATATATATATATATATATATATATATGAAAGAAGAGGGATAAACATGTACGAATAACAAATCTATTTCAACTTCGATTGTTCAATGCAAGGTGTACTCGGTAAAAACATGATTATTATTCTTTCCTTAAGCCAAAGCTTTTCAAAGATTAAAATCTTATCATCAGAGGAATTACATAGATGGATAAGTTGGCAGTTGAAAAGCCAAAATTCAAAATTTGAAAAAATATTCAGTTATGGAGAATGAGAATGTGCGTGTAAAAAATATGTGGGGTCTCTCTCTCTCTCTCTCTCTCTCTCTCTCTATATATATATATATATATATATATATATATATATATATATATATATATTACAAAATCCATTTATTTATTTAGAGTACACCTTGCATTAAACAATCGAAGTTGAAATAGATTTGTCATTCGTACATGTTTATCTTTCTTCTTTCATTTATCTTTATAATTGCTCTATATCGTATATTGAGCTTAAACCATTTCACTATAGGTTCTAACTACCAAAAGTATACTTTTAGTTTATATATATATATATATATATATATATATATATATATATATATATATATATATATATATATATATATATATATATATATATATATATGGGAAATGAAACAGGAAAAACCAAAATATGTTTTTTTATGTATTCACAACGCTCCGTCTTTATTTGTAAGACTTCCTCAGGATGATAGTTTTTTTAAAAATGTCATGTAAGTACATAAAAATATTGGGTTGACATCATGGGTCAATGAGAAGAAGTAGAAGCCAGTACTAGGAGACCAGGACCAAGGTCCGGGCTGAGAGAATTCGGTGGCAGGGAATGTGGATGGCGGTGAGTGAAAAAGGGGAGGGGTGAGAGTGTTAGTGCATTTGCCTTAGGGTGGGAGATAGGGGAGGGGGTGCTGAGGATTTTGTTGTGGGGAGGTGTAGCATGGATTTTGAGGGGCTGGGGAAAGAGTAGGGGAGGGAGAAGCTCTGTGTCTTTGGTGTGTAGGTAGTATCGTATATATATATATATATATATATATATTTTTTTTTTTTTAAAGTTCATACTTTTTTAAGCATCCAAATGAAATAAATTCCTTCGAAGCATGTTAAGGGTGCGATATTAATTTTATTTTAAAAGAAAAGAAAAATCGAAATCGATTTTTTCCTTTCCTTTTTAATAGACTTTAATGATACAAAATTTCGCCAAATAGAATTAAAATTGGCCTCTTCAGTGTGTTTGTAGATCCGATCTTATTGGATTGCCGGCTTCTGCTGGTGTAAACCGGCGTATGAGATGTTTGTTTTTTTTCACTTTCTGTATGAAATCACGCATGCACGCGAGTTAGTTATATAGATTTACAAAGTTCATGCTTTTTTTTAAGACTCCAAACGCCGGTTTACACCAGCAGAAGCTGGCAATCCAATAAGATCGGATCTACAAACACACTGAAGAGGGCAATTCAATTTGGCGAAATTATTTGTTTCATTATTAACTACAAATGAAAGTTTATAAAAAAAAGGAAAAAATCTGTATCGATTTTTCTTTTCTTTTAAAATAAAATTAATATCGCATCCTTAACATGCTTCGAAGGTATTTATTTTACCTCGATCCTCATAATAATATATATATATATATATATATATATATATATATATATATATATATATATATATATATATATATATATATATATATATATATAACAGGCCAGGTAAGCATTCACAGGATAGGAATAAAAAAAATCTAAACCGGTCTTTATATATATATATATATATATATATATATATATATATATATATATATATATATATAATTACATAAACCATATTACTGTCTTACGTCAATCCACCAACGTTTCAGTGCTACCACAATTATTCAAAGACTGAATAAAAAAGAAAAAGTAAAATTAAGAGTCCCGCATTGGAAAAGTCATAAACAGGAAACCGGGTCTTAAGAAAAATTCGATTAAAGTTCAAATATAGTTCAAATTTGTACTCATGAACACCCAGTTCACTCCCATATCTCAACGGGCGCTCTGGTCCATTCTCGTATATATATATATATTTGAAGCTCCTCGTAAAAAAGTAGAGTACTGTAAATGGTAGTACTAACCTTTTAACCCACCTTTTAACCCATCCGTGACGTCACTAGTTGGCCGCTCCTGGGCTGGTTAGTCACGTGATCCTGTTGGTACAAAAGTTGCTGCTCCGAAGAAGGCCGCGGTTGTCGAAGAGGCCTCTCATACGGTCACACCCACCCCCACGTTGTGTTTGTTTTAATAAGTGGGTGACCGTTGAGGGGGAATCAGCAACTCGGGATCCCTGTGGAATGAAAGGTCATTCATGCAGAACTGTTGAAGGAAAGAAGTCAAGTCCGCTGTGGTTTTCTCAGAAAATAATTATTCTTAATAATGAATAATGAGATAAAATATACACTTGTTGAGTCACTGGGCCAGTTGGCCAAATAATGTTGAGTTCACTCTGGTATGTAATTGGACCGATGGACAATTAATCCCTCTATCAGTGGCGTGCTGTTCTAAGCTCGGGCGAGGACACGTATCCCGATAGGTGTGATATCTTGTACGAATAGAGAAGGGTTCTTATGTCCGTTTCTCTCATTGATTAATTCACGGTCTGCTTGGTGTAACTCTGGCTAGTCCCCGCCCAATGCTTATCACCGATTGGCTTGTCTTCTCCCAGTGCTTATCGCCGACTGGCCAGTCCTCACCCAATGCTTATCGCCGACTCTCTATCACCGACTGGTTTTTCTTTTCCCAGTGCTTATCGCCGACTGGCCAGTCCTCACCCAATGCTTATCGCCGACTCTCTATCACCGACTGGTTTTTCTTTTCCCAGTGCTTATCGCCGACTGGCCAGTCCTCACCCAATGCTTATCGCCGACTCTCTATCGCCGACTGGTTTTTCTTTTCCCAGTGCTTATCGCCGACTGGCCAGTCCTCACCCAATGCTTATCGCCGACTCTCTATCACCGACTGGTTTTTCTTTTCCCAGTGCTTATCGCCGACTGGCCAGTCCTCACCCAATGCTTATCGCCGACTCTCTATCACCGACT
>OY744554.1:35329522-35344522 GCA_963556195.1 Sepiola atlantica
CTACGGTCTGCCGTGATCTGAACTGAAAAGAGGCTGTCTGACGTTGTGCATCGGTTTATCTAATCAATAAGGGCAGATAACTCTGTGTCGTCTTTCAGCGCCACCTGACGGTGGCAAACTGGTGCAATTATATTTAAGAGGGGAAGATAACTGCTACAGTCTAAAGACAGTAAATTATTATTTCCCCCCATAGGACTTATATATTTTTAACTACAGACAAAATAAGAAATTGCCAGGAAACCAAGAATTCTGTATATGTGGTCACATGGACTGGAATTTTTCTAGGAGACTAAGGATTCTCTATCTACAGACTCATAGCTCAAAATATTGCTAGAAAACCAAAGAATTTAGATAGATAGATAGATAGATAGATAGATAGGAACTGACTGAGATAGATAGATAGATAGATAGATATGGAACTCAGCATTTGCTCGGGGGGGGGGGGCTATGAGTTCTTTATCAACTGGCGTGGGGATCAAGAATTGTTATAGAAAGGCGATTATACTCTGCTTGCAGATATGCGGTTTAGGATTAGGGTTAGAGTTCGGGTTAGGGGTTAGGGTTAGGGGTAAGGATAGTGGGTTAGAGTTAAGGATTAGGGTTAGTGTTAAGGGTTAGTGTTAGGGTTTAGGGTTAGGGTAAGAGTTTAGGGTAAGGGTTAAGGTTAAGTTGTAACAGCCACGGACTACGAGTAAGAATTACAGTTAGGGGTTAGGGTTAGGGTGAGAGTTTAGGGTTTAGGGTTAGATTTAGAGGTTAGGGTTAGGGTTTAGGGTTGAGGTTAAGTTGTAACAGCCACGGACTACGGGTTAGGATTAGAGTTAGGGGTTAGGGTTAGGGTGAGTGTTAGGGTTTAGGGTTAGGGCTAAGGTTGAGTTGTAACAGCCACGAACTACGAGTTAAGGTTACAGTTAGGAGTTAGGGTTAGGGTGAGGGTTAAAGGTTTAGGGCTGGGGTTAGGGTTAGCGCTAAGTTTAAGTTGTAACAATCACGGACTACGGGTTAGGATTACAGTTAGGGGTTAGGGGTTGGTTGGGGTTAGAGTTTAGGGTTAGGTGTAAGGGTTAGGGTTTAGGGTTAGGGTTAGGGTTAGGGTTAGGGTTAGGGTTAGTGTTAGTGTTAGGGTTAAGGGTTAGGGTAAAGGTTAAGTTGTAACAGCCACGAACTACGGGTTAGGGTTAGAATTTAGGGTTATGTTTAGGGTTAGGGGTAAAGGTTGGGGGTTAGGGTTAGTGTACGGGTTTAGGGTAAGGGTTCGGGTTTAGGGTTAAGGTTTATGGTTAGGGTTAAGGTTTAGGGTAAGGGTTAGGATTAGAAAATTTCCAGAAGACTACAGATTCTTTTTTTACAGACACAGCGTCCAAGATTTTACCAGAAACCAAGAATGTTTCCAGAATGTCAAGGGTTCGTTATCTATTGACACGTTGCTTAGAATTTTAGTAGAAGACAAACGGTTCTCCATCTACAAATAAGAGACCCATACTTGGCAAACGGAAAACAGGTTAAAGTGCAGGAGAAAAACAAAAACAAGAGATTTGACCGGTTTCGTTCGTGTTGGCGAACGTCTTCAGAAAAAGTGAAGATTTGGAAATAATTTTATCTTGAAGGCACACACATGGGATGAAGAAAGGATGATCCGATTCGACCATATGAGAAGACTTTTAGTGACATTGAAATATGACAAGTGGGTGACACATTCTTCTTTGTTTCTTATTCTTCTTTTATATATTTATTTATTTTCTTTTTCGTTTTCACTTTCACACCTACTGAGCTAGTATGGGGGAGGCAGTAGGGGAGGGGGTGAAAGGCAATAAGAAGGAAGAAGACAGAGGAACTGGCCAGGATAAACAACAAATGGGAGTGGGCATGAAATTGATACACTGAAAGCGAGAAGCCAAAGATTAATCTGAATTAATCAGAGATAAGTCTGCTAATTTGTAACACATAGGTTTTCAAGAGCAAAAAAATCATAAATTGACAGTCTATATATATATATATATATATATATATGTGTGTGTGTGTGTGTGTGTGTGTGTGTGTGTGTGTGTGTGTGTGTGTGTGTGTGTGTGTGTGTGTGTGTATGAGGTAAGGTACACGATAATTCATGAAAATGAAATGCCATGGTAGACAAAATGTGTGAAAAATGACAAACGGAAAACAGGTTAAAATGCAGGAGAAAAACAAAAATATATATAAATTTCAGAAAATAGAAAATAAGGGATAAGTTTGAGAGAAATGTATTAAAATGAATTGATTAGCAATGAGAGCTTGCTATTATCACAAACTAATTTTTATATATATATATATATATATATATATATATATATATATATATATATATATATATATATAGATATATATAGATAGATATTTAATCAGGGTCGCAGTGATGTAATATATTGCATTATTTTAGTGCAATCTTTGCTAGGTGCCTGCTTAGGGTATAAGAACCGAGCCTGAGGTTGATGTTCGATCGTGATGAAAGGAGTATAGTTGCGCTTTCAATGCATTTGCGGCGTGAGATAGAGAGTGTTCGCTTTTGAGGAGAGTGCAGTCTGAAAAGTTTAGATTTTGTCCACCACGGCATTTCCTTTTCAGGAATTATCGTGTACCTTACCCCATATATATATATATATATATATATATATATATATATATATATATATATATATATATATATATATACAGAGAGAGATAGAGAGAGAGAAAGAGAGAGAGGGGGAGACAGACAGACAGACAGAGAGGGGAGAAAGAGAGGAGAGAGAAAAGGAGAGAGGAGTGAAAAGATAGAAATATAGACAGAGATAATATATATATATATATATATATATATATATATATATATATATATAGAGAGAGAGAGAGAGAGAGAGAGAGAGAGAGAGATAGATAGATAGATAGATAGATAGATAGATAGATAGATAGATAGATAGATAGATAGATAGATAGATAGATAGATGGATAGATAGATGAAATGTGAAAGAAAGAAAAGATAGATAGATAGATAGATAGATAGATAGATAGATAGATAGATAGATTTGAACTGAACAGGGTGGTATCTATTGCAAAATTGAGTAAATGAAACGTAAAAAAAATTCGAATGAAACAAAAAAAATAATATGCGAGAACAGAAAACCTAGTGGTAACGTTACCGAATGTTGACGGAATCTCCCGAACGTTGACCTACTCGGCAGTGCGGCGTGCAGGCAGGGAAATGATTTGCAAATTTAATTGAAGCAACCCCAACAACCGACGTCCCTTTTCTACCACATGCACACAAACTTCCTGAACGTCCCCGTCGCCCAACAAAAGCCAACAATCTAGTCCGCTCTAATATCTCGTCTCATTGCCGAAATCTCGCGGTGACTTGACACGGAAACCGCTCTCCGCCCTCTGCCAGTACCTCCCCCTCACATCTGAACGCCCGTCCACGGTAAGAGGGACAGTTTCGAATAACAGAAGACCGGCGTTGACAGTGATTGAGTGACTTTCCATGCAATGACAAGGAAAAAAGGGCGGTAAAAAAACAAGCCCGCCATTTTGTCTTTTTGTTTGTTTGTTTTGGTGTTTTTTCTTTTTTCATACGATATATATATTTATTTATTTCTTTTCCTATTTATTATTACATATATTTATATATCTACTTTTTTCTTGTATGAGTCTTCGCATATCAAGAGAGGCTTTGTCTGTCCGTACGCCGATTGATCAGTTTAAAATAGTCTTTGCGTCGGTCTGTCATGCTTCCGTTTCAAATATCATTTTCGTCAGTCTGTCACTCTTGATTTTGAAATATCCTTTTTTGGGGAACTTTGAAATATCATTGTTGTTTGTCTGTCACGCTAAAGTTTGAAATATCATGTTCGTCGGTCTGTCACGCTTCCGTTTGAAATATCATTTTCGTCAGTCTGTAACTCTTGATTTTGAAATATCCTCTTTTGGGGAACTTTGAAATATCATTTTCGTTTGTCTGTCACGCTAAAGTTTAAAATATCATGTTCGTCGGTCTGTCACGCTTCCGTTTGAAATATCATTTTCGTCAGTCTGTCACTCTTGATTTTGAAATATCCTTTTTTGGGGAACTTTGAAATATCATGTTCGTTGGTCTGTCACGCTAAAGTTTAAAATATCATGTTCGTCGGTCTGTCACGCTTCCGTTTGAAATATCATTTTCGTCAGTCTGTCACTCTTGATTTTGAAATATCCTTTTTTGTGGACTTTGAAATATCATTTTTGTTGGTCTGTCATGCTTCAGTTTAAAATATTATATTCAGTAGTCTGTTATGTTAAAGTTCGAAATATCAATTTCGATAGTCCGTCACGCTCCAGGTTGAAACAGCATTTTCATCGGTCTGTAATCCTTAAGTTTGAAATATCATGTTCGTCTGTCTGTCACGCTAAATTTTAGAATTATCTAGTTCGTCTGTCTGTCACGCTAAAGTTTAAAATATCATGTTCGTCTGTATGTCACGCTAAAGTTTGAAATATTATGTTCGTCTGTCTGTCACGCTTAAGTTTGAAATATCATGTTCGTATGTCTGTCACGCTAAAGTTTGAAATATCATGTTCGTCTGTCTGTCACGCTAAAGTTTGAAATATCATGTTCGTCTATCTGTCACGCTTAAGTTTTAAATATCATGTTCGTCTGTCTGTCATGCTAAAGTTTGAAATATCATGTTCGTCTCTCTGTCACGCTAAAGTTTGAAATATCATGTTCGTCTGTCTGTAACACTAAAGTTTGAAATATCATTTTCTTTGGCATGTAAGGCTTAACTTTGAAAGTTCGTTTTCGTCGGTCTGTCATGCTCTATTTTAAAATATCATGTTCGGTTGTCTGTCATGTTTAAGTTAGAAATATCAATTTCGTTAGTCTGTCGAATAAAATTTCCAATAACAGTTTCGTCGGTCTGTCACGCTTAAGCTTGTTATATAATTATCGTAGATCTGTTACTCCTGAATTTAAAATCTCATTTGTGTTGGTCTGTCACACTTTAGTTTGAAATATTATATTCGGCGATCGATCATGTTTAAGTTTCCAATTTAATTTTGTTTGGTCTTTCATGCTTAAGTTCGAAATATTAGTTCGGTCAGTCTGTCACGCTTAAATTGTTAAATATCATTTTCGTAAGTCTGTCAAACGTAAGTTTAAAATAGCATTTTTCCCGGTCTGTCACAGTAAAGCTTGAAATAACATTTTGTTAGTCTGTCATACTAAGGTTTGAAATGTAATTTTTTTCAGCCTGTCATGCTTAAGTTGAAAATAATTTTCAAATTTATTTTTGTCAGTCTGTCACGCTTAAGTTTAAAATAATTTTCAAATATAATTTTCGTCAGTCTGTCATGCTTAAGTTTTAAATAATTTTCAAATATAATTTTACTCAGTCTGTCATGCTTAAGTTTAAAATAATTTTCAAATATAATTTTCTTCAGTCTGTCACGCTTAAGTTTAAAATAATTTTCAAATATAATTTTCCTCAGTCTGTCACGCTTAAGTTTAAAATAATTTTCAAATATAATTTTCGTCAGTCTGTCACGCTTAAGTTTAAAATAATTTTCAAATATAATTTTCCTCAGTCTGTCATGCTTACGTTTAAAATAATTTTTAAATATAATTTTCCTCAGTCTGTCATGCTTAACTTAAAAATAATTTTCAAATATAATTTTCCTCAGTCTGTCATGCTTAACTTTAAAATAATTTTCAAATATAATTTTCGTCAGTCTGTCACGCTTAAGTTTAAAATAATTTTCAAATATAATTTTCGTCAGTCTGTCATGCTTAAGTTTAAAATAATTTTTAAATATAATTTTCCTCAGTCTGTCATGCTTAACTTTAAAATAATTTTCAAATATAATTTTCCTCAGTCTGTCATGCTTACGTTTAAAATAATTTTTAAATATAATTTTCCTCAGTCTGTCATGCTTAAGTTTAAAATAATTTTCACATATAATTTTCGTCAGTCTGTCATGCTTAAGTTTAAAATAATTTTCACATATAATTTTCGTCAGTCTGTCACGCTAAAGTGTAAAATTACATTTTTGTATGTCTGTAAAGCTTAAGAATAAAACAACATTTTTTTTCTGTCAACCTTAAATTTGAAATAGAATTTCAAGTCGATCTATCACGTTTCAGTTGTGTCACTAAGCACGTAGTTTGCCCGGGCATATCTTGAGGATATTTTTTTTTGTAGTCTGTTGGTTTGTCGTTTGTTTTTCGTTGTTTTTTTCTTTTAATAGGAATATTTCTGCTCCTTGTTTTCTTTCAAGCCACAATAAATATCACACAATCAATCTAAATGTGAAGGGTCCAATCGGTCTCCCTATCGACCGGACTGGGTAATTTAATTATACCTAATATAGTTTCTTGATTGCTCATTGGTTGTTCACGATTCAATCTATTGTTAGATCTTACGACCCCCTTCCTTCATACGCGCACTCCCTCCTGCTCGACTCTGCATCGTTTTAGCTTTTTTATTTACGTGTAAACTCGATAGGATTAAACCTCTTTCATATATATATATATATATATATATATATAAGCTTAATTTTTATTACCTGCAGTAATGTCATTGCGGTAATGGTCTTCTGAGGAGAAGATTTTCTTTGAAAACTCATGAGTTAAGGACGCAATATCACTTCTTGTTTTTGTTCTTTAATAAAATCTGATCAATTTCTCATTTTCTTTTGTCATTCAATTAATATTATTGCTCTATACACTATATTGAGCTTTGTTTTTATCCTGATAGTCTACTGGTTAAAGATATTATTTATATCTTTAAAGTATTACCTTACTCTATTTCTCTATCTCTCTATCTCTCTCTCTCTCTCTCTCTCTCTCTCTCTCTCTCTCTCTATATATATATATATATATATATATATATATATATATATATATATATATATATATATATATATATATGTGGGGGGGTGTACATATTATGGATGAATAAATAAAAATTATAAAAAGGCTGATACTAACGATAAGACACAACATCCTGATGACGATTGACAGATCGAAAGCGCTTGAGGGATGGCCCATGACAGAATGCTCGGTGCCACATTATACCAATTAACACCCGAGAGCCGCAAAATTGCTCGCCGCGTCGGGAGATTAACGAGAAAAATTGCAAAACGAGAGAGCTCCGTGGTCTTTAACGAAGCTTGTATAAATTACGACTTGCTGCCTAACTATATGCACATACATACATACATACATACATACATACATACATACATACATACATACATATGTACATACATACATACACACTCACATACATACATGCACACATACAAAGATACATACGTACACAGATACATACATACACACATACATACATATGTACATACATACACACATATATATATATACACACATACACACATACCTACATACATACGTACACACATACATATCGACATACACACACATACACACATACATACACACATACATAGATTAATACATACACACATACATATATACATACATACACACATACATATATACATACATACACACATACATACACACATACATATATACATACATACACACATACATATATACATACAAACACACATACATATATACATACATATATGCACACATACATGCATATACACATACATACCTAAATATATACAGACATACATACATCCATACATATATACATACACACATTCATACATATATACATATCTACATAAATACATACACACATACATATATATACACATACATACACACATACACACGGACACATGCGGATATACATACACACATACGTACATATATGCATACACATATACATACAAACATACGTACATACACACATACATACATGCTAATATACATACACACACATACATACACACATAGTCACATACATACATACATACATACACACACATACATATATACATACAAACATACATACATGCATACACACGTACATACATACATACATACATACATACGTTGAAAGCAAGAAGCGGGTAGATATAAAGAGACTTACATAGAAATGACATGATTAAAAATTTCACAAGATAAAAAAAATGAAAATAAAATATAGAATATTTTTCAAATTGTTCCTAATATTAAATCAAGTTGGACCACTAAGCGCCACAGCGGGACGATAGCAAGACGCAATTTCAAGATGGCGTCTTCTTCCGGCAAAATATAGTCTGGTTTTTAGATAGATAAACCTAGATGTATACCATTAAGTAAATAATTGAATATATTTCTGGCAGATAGGAAAATATATATATATATATATATATATATATATATATATATATATATATATATATATATATATATATATATATATTTAGATATATATATATATATATATATTTATATATATATATATATTTATATATATATATATTTATATATATATATATTTATATATATATATATATATATATTATATATATATATATATATTTATAGAGATAGAAGAAAAAATATATATATTTATATATTTATATATATATATATATATATATAAATATATATATATATTTATATATACAGGGTGATTCATAAGTCACTTAACTATTTATTTTTGAAAGTCTAAAGTTAAAAAATACGGTAATACAAAACAGAAAGTTTATTCAACAAATTCATTTATGGGAGTTTCAAATTACAGCAAATTCTCAAAATTTCCACCTTCGTTCTGCATGCATAGCTCCATTCTTTTTTGCAAGGAATTTACGACTCTTTGTAGCATATTTGATTGATTATGAAATAAATATATAGAAATAAATATATAAACGAACAAATTTAAAATAACAAATAGCAGTAATTAGAGAGTAAGATAACAATTATAAAAAGTTCATAGTATGTTTGTGCTTCATATGGTAATCATTTTAAATAGCTAAGTGAAGTGAATTATGAATCACCATGTATATATATATATATATATATATATATATATATATATATATATAAATGAATAAATGCGAAACTCTTTTTGATTTATCACTCCAATATTATACAAAACGGGTTACTGTTCTTAATATCAAGAATTTTTATTGTATTATTGATTTAAATAATACAATAAAAATTCTTGATATTCTGTATATATAGTAGAGATAAAAGATTAAGAGAGAATCTTTTGACTGCTTAATTAGCATAACTATTTTTAAACCATTCATAATTATTAATGTTTAGTATTATTAATTTGGAATTGCATTTGCTTATGTTTGCTATCAATATGCACTTGTGACGTCTGTATTAACAGTAATTAATTAAAGTTATTTAATAAATAAATCGGAAAAATAACTAAAACACCTTAAGTTTTAACTTCATTTGCTCACTGACAACTCACCGAAAGTTGTGGCTTTGGCTAAGATCAAAGTGTAGTATCTGTTCCGATGGATACTGCACCCCATAGACTTGTATTATCTTGGCCTTCGGAGCTTGATTTACGCCGGTCTATGGGTCTGTCCTGTGCAGTTCTAGGAAATCCACCCTCCCAGGCTTCGCCTCCCCTCTTTGGGGAGGAGTAAGTTTATTGCTTACTGCCTGGGGCGACCCTACCGGGGAATGCCGACGGGACTGCCCAGGCAATTTTTAAACCCTACTTTCCCGACCCGACCTTGGGTCACATCTTACTTGTGGGAGTAAGATAAAAACTGGTCTTGTGGCTAACTCCTGGAGAGGAGTAAATCCATACTTAAAAAAAAAGTAGCATTCTCTGTCCTTATTTCTGCTTTGTGGAACAGCCTACCAGTGGTAGTGACGTCATATTCTGGATTTAAGTCGCCTTCGACAAAACATTCGGACTGTATATAGACGTGCACATCTTTTAACTGTCCTTTCTACAAGGCTTGTTGCACTTTGCTATTTTTTCACTATTAAATTTGCTTTGATTTGATTTTAAATTTAGCTATACAAAGCAGACACCCTAAAGTCTAACCTAACTCCTGGAGATGAGTAAATCAATACAAGCGAGGCAGAAGCGAGAAGAGAAAGGGGGAGTGGAAGGGAGAGTGTGATAGTCTCGTGCTCTCTCTCTCTCTCTCTCTCTCTCTCTTTACCCCTTTTTCTCGCCCTCTTTTTGCAGTTTTTACATTTTATGTGAAAAATAAAAAATATTTTTTTAATCAAGTTAATGCCTAATTTATAAAATTTAACAACAAACTTATTTTTTTTGTAATGTTTACAAAGACTCTTTCACTATTCTCATTGACGATTAAAAACACATTGATCTGTCCAAATTAGGAAAAAAAAATAAAGATTCATATTTTAAAAAAATAAAGATTCATATTTAAAAAAAAATAAAGATTCATATTTTGGTATGATTGTAGATTAACATCTTCCAAAAAAAACCCAAACATTTCTACCTTTTTTTAACTCGATAGAAAGAATTAAAAAAAAATAACCGTACTTGCTAACCCTAACCCTTACCCTAATCCTAATCGAACCTGTTTATCCTAACCCTAACCTAACTTGCTAACCCTAACCCTAACCATAACCCTAACCATAACCCTAATCCAACCTACTTACCCTTACCCTAAACTAACTTGGTAACCCTACCCCTAACCATAACCCTAATCCAACCTATTTACCCAAACCCTAACCTACTTGCTTACCTAACCATAACCCTAATCCAATCTACTTACCCTAACCCTAACCCTACTTGCAATCCCTACCCCTAACCATAACCCTAATCACACCCAATTTACTCTAACCCTAACCTACTTGCTAACCCTAATCCTAACCCTAATCCTAACCCTAACCATAACCCTAACTTAACCTATTTACCCTAACCCTAACCAACTTGCTAACCCTAACCCTAACCATAACCCTAATCCAACCTATTTACCCTAATCCTAACCTAACTTGCTAACCCTACCCCGAACCATAACCCTTATCTGACCTACTTACCAAAACCCTAACCTTACTTGCTAACCCTAATCCTAACCATAACCCTAACCGTTGCCTATTTACTATAACCCTAACCTGCTTGCTAACCCTAACCCTAACTATAAGCATGACCCAACTTACTCTAACCCAAACCTAACTTGCTAACCATAATCATAACCCTAACAATAATCCTAATCCAACTTACTTACCCTAACCCGAACCTAACTTGCTAACCATAACCCTAATCCAAACTATTTAATCTAACCCTAACCAAACTTGCTAACCCTACCCCTAATCATAACCCTCATCCTACCTACTTACCCTAACCCTAACCCAACTTGCTAACCCTAATCCTAACCTTTACCCAACTTGCTAACCCTAATCCTAATTATATCTCTAACCTAACTTGCTTACCCTAACCCTAACCATAACCATAACCCTAACCCAACTTGCTAATCCTAACCCTAACCATAACCCTAATCTGACTTGCTTACCCTAACCCTAACCATAACCATAACCAAACTTGCTAACCCTAACTCTAACCTTAACCATAACCCTAACCCAACTTGTTAACCCGAACCCTAACCATAACCATAACCCAACTTGCTAACCCTAACCATAACCTTAACCCAACTTGCTAATCCTAACCATAACCATAACCATAACCCAACTTGCTAACCCTAACCCTAACCATAACCCTAACCCAACTTTCTTACTTTAACCCTAACCATAACCCTAACCCAACTTGCTAACCCTAACCCTAACCATAACCATCAGCCAACTTGCTTACCCTAACCCTAACCATAACCATAACCCAACTTGCTAACCCTAACCATAACCATAACCATAACCCAACTTTCTTACCTTAACCCTAACCATAACCCTAACCCAACTTGCTAACCCTAACCCTAACCATAACCATCAGCCAACTTGCTTACCCTAACCCTAACCATAACCATAACACTAACCCAACTTGCTAATCCTAACCATAACCATAACCAACTTGCTTACCCTAACCCTAACCATAACCATAACCCAACTTGCTAACTCTAACCCTAACCATAACCATAACACTAACCCAACTTGCTAATCCTAACCATAACCATAACCAACTTGCTTACCCTAACCCTAACAATATCCATAACCCAACTTGCTAACTCTAACCCTAACCATAACCATAACACTAACCCAACTTGCTAATCCTAACCATAACCATAACCAACTTGCTTACCCTAACCCTAACCATAACCATAACCCAACTTGCTAACTCTAACCCTAACCATAACCATAACACTAACCCAACTTGCTAATCCTAACCATAACCATAACCAACTTGCTTACCCTAACCCTAACAATATCCATAACCCAACTTGCTAACTCTAACCCTAACCATAACCATAACACTAACCCAACTTGCTAATCCTAACCATAACCATAACCAACTTGCTTACCCTAACCCTAACCATAACCATAACCCAACTTGCTAACTCTAACCCTAACCATAACCATAACACTAACCCAACTTGCTAATCCTAACCATAACCATAACCAACTTGCTTACTCTAACCTTAACCATAACCATAACCCTACTTGCTAACCTTAACCATAACCCTTACCCAACTTGCTAATCCTAACTCTAACCATAACCATAACCTCACTTGCTAACCCTAACCCTAATCCAACTTGATAATCCTAACCATAACCATAACCATAACCATAACCCAACTTGCTAACCCTTACCATAACCATAACCATTACCCAACTTAGTAACTCTAACCCTAACCATAACCATAACCAAACTTGCTTACCTTAACCCTAACCATAACCCTAATCTAACTTGCTTACCCTAACCCTAAACATAACCCTAACCCAACTTGCTAATCCTAACCCTAACCATAACCATAACCCAACTTGCTAACCCTAACCCTAACCATAACCCTAACCCAACTTGCTTACCCTAACCCTAACCATAACCATAACCCAACTTGCTAACCCTAACCCTAACCCTAACCATAACCCTAACCCAACTTGCTAATCCTAACCATAACCATAACCATAACCCAACTAGGTAACCCTAACCATAACCATAACCCTAACCCAACTTGCTAACCCTAACCATAACCATAACCATAACCCAACTTGCTTACCCTAACCCTAACCATAACCCTAATCTAACTTGCTTACCCTAACCATAACCATAACCATAACCCTAACCCAACTTGCTAATCCTAACCCTAACCATAACCATAACTCAACTTGCTAACCCTAACTATAACCCTAACCCAACTTGCTAACCCTAACCCTAACCATAACCCAACTTGCTTACCCTAACCCTTACCATAACCCTAACCCAACTTGCTTACCCTAACCATAACCATAACCATAACCCAACTTGCTAACCCTAACCCTAACCATAACCCTTACCTAACTTGCTAACCCTAACCCTAACCATAAATATAACCCAACTTGCTAATCCTAACCCTAACCATAACCATAACCCAACTTGCTAATCCTAACCATAACCATAACCCTAACCACACTTGCTAACCCTAACCATAACCCTAACCCAACTTGCTAACCCTAACCCTAACCATAACCCTAACCCAACTTGCTAACCCTAACCCTAACCATAACCATAACTCAACTTGCTTACCCTAAACCTAACCCTAACCTTAACCATAACCCTTACCCAACTTACTAACCCTAACGCTAAGCATAACCCTAATCTTATTTTCTAACCCTAACAATAACCATAACCCAACTTGCTAACCCTAACCCTAACCATAACTATAACTATAACCCAACTTGCTTACCTTAACCCTAACCATAACCATAACCCAACTTGCTTACCCTAACCCTAACCATAACCATAACCCAACTTGCTTACCCTAACCCTAACCATAACCATAACCCAACTTGCTAACCCTAACCCTTACCCTAACCATAACCCTAACCCAACTTGCTAATCTTAACCATAACCATGACCATAACCCAACTTGCTTACCCTAACCCTAACCATAACCCAACTTGCTAACCCTAACCCTAACCCTTACCCAACTTGCTAATCCTAACCATAACCATAACCATGACCCAACTTGCTAACCCTAACCATAACGCTTACCCAACTTGCTAATCCTAACCATAACCATAACCATAACCCAACTTGCTAACCCTAACCCTAACCATAACCATAACCCTAAATGCTAACCCTAACCCTAAACATAACCCTAACCCAACTTGCTAATCTTAACCCTAACCATAACCATAACCCAATTTGCTAACCCTAACCTTAACCATAACCCTAACCCAACTTGCTTACCCCAACCCTAACCATAACCCTAACCCAACTTGCTAACCCTAACCATAACCAAAACCCAACTTGCTTACCTTAACCCTAACCATAACAATAACCCAACTTGCTAACCCTAACCATAACCATAACCCAACTTGCTAATCTTAACCCTAACCATAACCATAACCCAACTTGCTAACCCTAACCCTTACCCTAACCATAACCCTAACCCAACTTGCTAATCCTTACCATAACCATAACTATAACCCAACTAGGTAACCCTAACCATAACCATAACCCTAACCCAACTTGCTAACCCTAACCCTAACTATAACCATAACCCAACTTGCTTACCTTAACCCTAACCATAACCCTAATCTAACTTGCTTACCCTAACCATAACCCTAAACATAACCCTAACCCAACTTGCTAATCCTAACCCTAACCATAACCATAACCCAACTTGCTAACCCTAACCCTAACCATAACCCTAACCCAACTTGCTAACCCTAACCATAACCATAACCATAACCCAACTTGCTTACCCTAACCCTAACCATAACCCTAACCCAACTTGCTAACCCTAACCCTAACCATAAATATAACCCAACTTGCTAACCCTAACCATAACCCTAACCCAACTTGCTAACCCTAACCCTAACCATAACTCTAACCCAACTTGCTAACCCTTACCCTAACCATAACCCAACTTGCTAACACTAACCCTAACCCTATATCCCGGTTAGAGGAGTTTACATACAGCGTCTAGTATTTCTAAATGGTCACCCATCTTGTCCTGGTCAGGTTTAACGTCGCTTAACATCAGTGATCTAAC
>OY744554.1:35349522-35357022 GCA_963556195.1 Sepiola atlantica
GCAAACAATAGTTTCATAGTTACATGTATAGAGATCGACTTAAATCGACAGATAGATAGATAGATAGATAGATAGATAGATAGATAGATAGATAGATAGATAGATAGATAGATAGATGGATAGATAGATAGATAGATAGATAGATAGATAGATAGATAGATAGATAGATTGATAGATAGATAGATTGATAGATAGACAGATACATACATACATACATACATAAATGCATATATATAGGTAGATAGATATATAGATAGATAGATTGATAGATAGATAGATAGATAGATAGATAGATAGATAGATAGATCGAAACATAGATAGATAGATAGATAGATTGATAGATAGATATATAGATAGATAGATAGATAGATTGATAGATAGATAGATAGATTGATAGATAGATAGATAGATAGATAGATAGATAGATAGATAGATAGATAGATAGATAGATAGATAGACAGATACATACATACATACATAAATGCATATATATAGGTAGATATATATATATATATAGATAGATAGATCGAAACATAGATAGATGGATTGATAGATAGATAGATAGATAGATAGATAGATAGATAGATAGATAGATAGATAGATAGATAGATAGATAGCCTAGAACATACCCGGATATATAGATAAATGCATATATATATATATATATATATATATATATATATATATATATATAGAGAGAGAGAGAGAGAGAGAGAGAGAGAGAGATAGATAGATAGATAGATAGATAGATAGATAGATAGATAGACATAATCCAGAAGAGATAGATAGATAGATAGATAGATAGATAGATAGATAGATAGATAGATAGATAGATAGATAGATAGATAGATAGATAGATAGATAGATAGATAGATAGAATCCAGAATGGATAACAGATATATTTATATTTGTCGCTCCTCGTAAAAAAGTAGAGCACTGTAATGGTAGTACTAACACAGCATGACGTCACTTGCTTTATAATGCATCATTCCTTCCTTAATAGAAGTAGAATGCCTGGACATCAAGCCGCTTTAAAAGTGTTAAAATTATCATTGTTTATCAGCTAGTTAACATTGGCCGAGCGGTTAGCGACGTTGGATTTGAGTTGAAAAATACTTGTAATCCAGGGTTTCGTATCGCGTGACTGGTAATGAATAGTCATATCTCTATGCTGATGAGTCCCGGTTTAAGGACGAAACGTATACGTACATAGATAATAAACAATAACAAATATATAGAGATAGATAGATAGATAGGGTTAGGATACAACAAATTAAAATATTTAAATAGAGAATGAATAAAGTCAAATAAAAATTAAAAATTAATAATAAAAGAAAATTAAGGATAATATGAAACTACAAATCAATAATTGACTACATCGGTTGGATAATAAAACAAAAATTTAATGTTTTTCTTGCTCTACATGCGATGTTATGAAGAGTGCTGATGAAGAGGTATGTTGAAATCATCTAAAGTATAATACAAAATTTAATACTCAAAATCGTCTTAGAAACGATCGTACGCCAAATATTCGTTGTGTTTGAATTCTTAGAGCTGATATAAATAATCTGCTAATTTTATTTATCTAAACTTACTTCAAATATATATATATCGTCAAATATATAGGTGTGTTCCTTTTTTCCTCTTCCCATTGCGAGATTGGAAATTTTCGGCAACTCCTGTGACCTTTTTCAAACAAATGTTAAATTATGAAAATCAATAGCGAAATGTTGTTATTTTAAAAAAAAACACGTGCAAAAGTGACCACGACTACTTCTGTTATAAGATGTTATTGTAGAAAATCAATAACAAAATTACAGATCGCGGAAACTCATCGATTTGTTTTGACTTTTCTTGTTTTGACTTGTTTTGACTTTTTCAGTATCGTATGTATAAATAAATATATTGGTTTTTCCTATCCACCCCCCTATTTTATGATCGATTTGTTTTATTAAATACCTCCAGTATCGTATGTATAAATAAATATACAGGATTTTTATATTTTTCTTTCCCCATTTAATATATATATATATATATATATATATATATATATATATATATATATATATATATATATATATATATATATATATATATATATATGGCATTGAAGAGACAATATTTATTATTCATAATGAATTTAAGAAATTAAAAAGATGAAAGGGCAGCTGACCGGTTTCGTACCTCGCTCAATAGAGCCAAATATCGAGGTAATGTATAAGAAATATAAAAAGATGCTATGAGAATTATAGCGAGGGAAAGGGGTAAAAAAAAAGTTCAATCAAATAGAAACAACATTAAGCCCGAGGATTTGGCCACTATTTCATTCTATTTTTCCCAATATGTCCACCCTACATGTATCTGTACTTGCATGACATTTTTTCTCTATTTTATCATCCTGATGAAGTCTTATAAATAAAGACGAAACGTTGATGTTCACATAAAAACATCCATTTTTTTTTGGTTTTCCTTTTTCATCTTCCCATATCTATATATATATATATATATGAGAAAGGAAGGATGAATGTAATCCGACGTGATGGGAAATGAAAAAGGAAAAATCGAAAAAGGATATTTTTTTTAAATATATTCATCAACGTTTCGTCTTTATTTGTAAGACTTCTTCAGGATGATAATATAAAGAAAAATGTCATGCAAGTACGTGAAAATATTGGGTTGATGGGGAGAAGTAGTAGCCACTGCTGGGAGCAGTAGGACCGAGGTTCGGGCTTAGTGAAGTCAGTAGCATTAGCAGAAGTCTTACAAATATATATATATATACATAGGTATATGTACACGTATATACGTATATATGTGTGTATATATATAGCAATGATTATTGTATCATGTATACACGTATAATGTTATAAGATTATATGATATATTGTATATAGATTCTCAGTTTTCAGTTCAACAGTGCTCAATACGGGAGTAAAGTATAAAAATATATTCATAGTAAGTAAACTACACGGAGGCGTCCGCATTTAAACCCAGCAGGGCATCGGCATGCTAAGTACAGATATATATAATAAATAAATACAATAAAATAAATAAAATAGTAAATCAACATCCAAAGTAGCAATGAATACCAAAGTAAATAGAAAGTAAATTATTTCAATCACGCACGTGCTAAAATAAGGTGAACTTGACCCACCAACCAAAGAGAGGCGCCGCGCAAATACAAAAACAAAGAAGAAAAAGATGTACAGTAACGGTCAGCCGGGCTTTTGTTTGAGAGAAGCTCAGCCATTGGCTAATGAAAACATTAACCTGTGGAAGAGAAATAGCAACTAGTATGACTGCAACATCATGTATGTGCTCTTAGCCTGACGATTCGCCGAGAAAATGAAACACTGACGTGTCTGTGTTGCTTCATTGCCATTAACAAACTTTCATACTTTACGATATATATATATATATATATATATATATATATATATATATATATATATATATATATATATATATATATATATATATATATATATATATATATATATTTCTTTCTGGTACCTAAGGTACTTAAGCTTTATTTTTTATATATTTATTTTTTAATGCAACTTTAATTCTTATATAATTGTATTGCTAGCTACCATATTGCAGAATGGTTATTGGGTGTAGTGTTTAGATATTATTATTATTATTATTATTATTATTATTATTATTATTATTATTATAATTATTATTATTATTATTATTATTATTATTATTACTATTATTTTATTATTATTATAATCAATGTTATTTGATATGCAAATTATCATATCATACGGTTGTCTTAAGGGTAATATATTATTATTATTATTATTATTATTATTATTATTATTATTATTATTATTATTATTTATGTATATATTAGTGAAATTTTAAGCTGAATTATTTCGACACTTGATTATTGGGGAAATGGTAGTTTAATCAGTACCATTGGAGAGCCATGAATATTATAACTGTCCTGTTTTTAAAATTTCCGAAACAGTTACATGGTTAACAGCTGATGATCCCCGTGTTAATACTAGACGCTTAAGGTCTCCTGTTTTTGTTTCACTCTTAGATAATTAACCCCCTCCCTTTTATTTTTTTATTTACTTTTTTTTTTTATTTATTAATTTCCCAACGAATGTTAAGTCTGCAATATCTTGGATTTAGTTAGTTTGTCTGGGAATTTAAACTGCATTTTACTTCTTTATTATTATTATTTTGTTTAAATGACTCATAGCTTCTTTAGAATATATATATATATATATATATATATATATATATATATATATATATATATATATATATATATATAAAGATAAATGAAAGAAAAGTGATAAACATGTACGAATGTCAAATTTATTTCAACTTCGATTGTTCAATGCTAGGTGTACTCGGTAAAAACATGTTTATTATTCTTTCCTTAAGCCAAGGCTTTTCAAAGATTAAAATCTTATATATATATATATATATATATATATATATATATATATATATATAATTTAATATTCGTTTTTATTTACATACGAATATGTTTCACCCTTACGGGAATCGTCAGTGTAGAGAAAAATTATTCACACCGGTCGTTAGACAAGAACCCCGGAACACGAGTCATGTTTCAATCTCAAATTCCAACGTCCTTGCCCACACGGCCGTTGTCAACAACCCAGTAAATTAGCGAGAGATTTATCCTATTTAAAGGCAGCTGTCGCAGAGTGTTCGACTATTTAAATGAACATTGCATTGAAGCCACTATGAGGCTGGGTCAATACTACTCACTACAGAGCCCAGCCTCGATTTTAGGGCGACAAATAATTAAATATTTGTTTTTATTTACATACGAATACTTTTCATTCTTACAGACATCGTCAGTGTAGAGAAGAATTATTCACACAAGTCGCTGGACTTGAAACCCGGAAGATGAGTCATGTTTCAAACTCAAATTCCAACACCCTAGCACACACGGCCGTTGTCAACAACCCGGTAAATCAGAGAAAGATTAGTTCAATTTAAAGGCAGCTCTCACAGAGTGTTCAACTATTTAAATGAACATTATATATATATATATATATATATATATATATATATATATATATATATATATATGTGTGTGTGTGTGTGTGTGTGTGTGTGTAAATAAATAATTTACTTTGAAAAACATAAATAAATTGCGTTGTCCAGGTTTTCAAAATATTTTTAAAAAATACTCTCCTTATTATTGCCATTTCAGAGTGTGACTTTTCAAACCCTAACCCTAACCCTAACCCTAACCCTAACCCCTCCCCACATACATTTTCATTCACCACGAATCCAAACCACTTAACCACAAATAACAGCCTCACCATTGAACACAATCTAGATACCCTCACAAATATTTAAATATTTAAACCTCTTTTGCCCTCAATTTAATTTCAAACCATCAACACTACCTGCACAAAACTACATTTCACCTATTTCTCACCAAAATTAATATCACTTTTAGAAAAAGATTTGAAGAAATGAGGATGATTTGAAAGTGGGCGGGGTAGGTGGTTAAGAGTGTGAAAGAAGTAGTCGAAAGGGTGAGATGATATCCGTTGCTCTTTTGAAATCACCAAATACATTTATAACAAAGCTCAGAGAAGACCTCATAATCACAATCAGACAACGAAATGGTTTCTACAATCTATTCCCCCTTAATAAGCAAAATTATCCTGACCGAACAAAAACTGAACCTAGATCATGGCTAACCTTTCTTTCTCTTCGCTCTCAATCGTACTTATATACAAGTCCCCGCATACACACTCACGCACAAACCCCTCCCCACATACATTTTCATTCACCACGAATCTAAACCACTTAACCACAAATAACAGCCTCACCATTGAGCACAATCTAGATACCCCCACAAATATTTAGATATTTAAACCCGTTTTGCCCTCAATTTAATTTCAAACCATCAACACTACCTGCACAAAACTACATTTTACCTATTTCTCACCAAAATTAATATCACTTTTCTCCTCTTTCTTTTTCTTTTTCTTTTTCCTTCCACTCATTGTCATATTCTCAGCATATATATATATATATATATATATATATATATATATATATATATATATATATATATGTATATATATATATATATATATATATCCGTCTGACCGTCTGAGATTGTTATTTCCCTGCGTTGATGAGAGCCATGAGCTCGAAACGACGTCGTACGTAGATAACATATTAAAAATAATTAAATATTATTATAAGCCCCTTCCAAATCAAATTGAAAGTTGAGCACTATCGGAAAGATTACAAATAAACATTCACCTAAAACCTTCAGTGCAATGCTCCGACTCTGTCGTTAAGTGCTATCGAATGTTTAGATGTCTATACTCGCCGCTTTCAGTGGAAACATCACTTAATTTCTCCGTTATTACTTGGCAACCTCTCATGGTCTAATGGGACTTGGTGAACGCTTACAGATTCAAGGTGTATCTGTAAACGGGGTTCGCGCCCTATGACCGTCGGAAATTTTTATTTCCCTGCATTGATGAGAGCCATTAGCTCGAAACGACGTCGTACGAAGATAACATATCAAAAATAAAGGTGACAGTCATAGGTCATATGAGAAATATATAACTTCAACTCTGGGGGTCCCCTGAAAACTGTTTTCCTTTAGATTCAAATGAAATTTAAACAATAGGTAAATGACCAAAAATGATATATATTCCCAAAATTTCAGCAAATTTTGATATGAAGATGGTCCCCGGGGGCACAACCCCTCCATTGAAAACTGTTTTACCTTTGATTCAAATGAAATATATATATATATATATATATATATATATATATATATATATATATATATATATATATATATATATATATATATATATATATAATCAAGGAGAACACCTCTCTGTCTGTGCATGTCTGCCCCTAAAAACTAAAAACGAAGACATACTAGGAAGTGTACTTTCAATATAATAGTATTGACATGCACAATTTGCATGCGAACATAATGGAAGTATTTTTGCGTCTCCGGCTGCCCCTTAAAGAAGCTAATGGAAATTTTCAAACATGTTACACAATGAAATTAATCTATTTATTAGCGTTAGTTTAAGAGTATTAACATATATCTGAATAGCTCGGTGAAAAAGACATCTAGCTGACAGCATCAAGGTTGCTGTTAAAGTAAACTCTCCCTACCGTGATGTTGCATATCTCACACTCTAACCTGGGCAACACCGCACAGCTCTGCTAGTATATATATATATATATATATATATATAAAGTGGTGAACTAAAAGCGAACTTTTAGGAAAGGTAAAACCTATTGTGAAAAGTATACAGCTCAATATCCAGGATAGAGCAGATAGATATGTAGAAGGATGAAAAGGAATTAGAAAAGCAAAAGGCAGATCTTTTTCAATTCAGTTGCTTATTGCAAGGTATATTCCGCAAAAAGGCAATTTATTCAAGTTAAATTTTTCCTTATTTTATTTTACTTTCTCAAATTTTAAATTTTGGCCTTTGCCAACTTATCTAT
>OY744554.1:35364522-35367022 GCA_963556195.1 Sepiola atlantica
TGATGATGATGATGATGATGATGATGATGATGATGATGATGATGATGACGATGACGATGATGATGATGATGACGATGACGATGATAATGACGACGATGATGACAATGATAATGATGGTGATGACAACAACGATGATGACGACGACAATGACGACGACAATGATGATAACGATGATGATGACGACAACGACGATGATGATGATAATGTCGATGACGATGATGATGACGACGATGATGACGATGATAATGATGGCGATGACAATGACAACGACTATGATGATGATGACGATTACGCTGATAATGACGATAATGACGATGACAATGATGATGATGATAGAATCAGGTTTCTGCACATAGCCCTCACAAAGATCGTGCCTCATGAGAGTTTAGTCAGATATCCGTTATACCTTTAAGATTCCAAGTTTTGCTGGCGCTATTTATTTAGTCAGTTCTTCTGCTTGTCGTAGTCGTCGTTGAGGGGGTCGCTATATCGCTTGACGGCGAATGTGAGACTAAGCCCCGAAGTGACTGATAGTCAAAAATGTGTGTATTGTATAGTAGCCGCGCATCTGCTATGCTGCTGCTGCTGCTGATGATGATGATGATGATGATGATGATGATGATGATGATGATGATGATGATGATGATGATGATGATGATGATGATGATGATGATGATGATGTTCTTCTTCTTCTTCTTCATGGACACTCAAAATTGTATGGTCAGCATGGAGTTCTCCTCGTTGGTCGCATCTATTCTATTATGTTTGAAAATTTCCACTGTTTTACCACCGACATCCAGAGCAGCAACGCCCAGCGGTTGCATACGAAGTCGGGGAAGGTTTGTCCCAGAACACACAAAGAAATAGCGATTACACATGTGCAGAAACAACGTTGTTTTTCTTCAATTTGTGATTCCGCGCCTGACATTTGCTTGCTTGTTGTATGTAGAGTCAGAGTCGACCAGCGGACGACGGATCCTGGTTTTATCACCTCCTGGGTGTTCACGAATGTTAGCCGGGTGTTAAATATTGGGCGAGTATTATTTTTTTAGTCAAGAATAATCGGAAATAGGGTTCAATCTGGGTAAGCTTAGTGAATTCTGTGTGCGGGAAGCACGTGTTACGCCGCAGAGCCCACAGGGAGAGAAAGAGTGAGGGGAAGTAGTCGTCAGTTCGCTTCGAAGCACATAGTCATTATCGACCTCTTTCTGTCTCGTCCACATTACTGGTCGGTGGTTTGACACAAGAACAAAGCGAATAAACCACTCCTTGTCTTCAATTGTCTGTCTCGTCTTAGTACTTGTTTTGGGGGTATGTACAAACTTGTTTGCAGGAGGCGTTTCCTCTGTCGGGCAAACGTACGTAAAAGAGCGAATGGTCAGCAAGGTATGTTATGAACGTTCATCTACCGAATGGTCAGCAAGGTATGTTATGAACGTTCATCTACCGAATGGTCAGCAAGGTATGTTATGAACGTTCATCTACCGAATGGTCAGCAAGGTATGTTATGAACGTTCATCTACCGAATGGTCAGCAAGGTATGTTATGAACGTTCATCTACCGAATGGTCAGCAAGGTATGTTATGAACGTTCATCTACCGAATGGTCAGCAAGGTATGTTATGAACGTTCATCTACCGAATGGTCAGCAAGGTATGTTATGAACGTTCATCTACCGAATGGTCAGCAAGGTATGTTATGAACGTTCATCTACCGAATGGTCAGCAAGGTATGTTATGAACGTTCATCTACCGAATGGTCAGCAAGGTATGTTATGAACGTTCATCTACCGAATGGTCAGCAAGGTATGTTATAAACGTTCATCTACCGAATGGTCAGCAAGGTATGTTATGAACGTTCATCTACCGAATGGTCAGCAAGGTATGTTATGTACGTTCATCTACCGAATGGTCAGCAAGGTATGTTATGTACGTTCATCTACCGAATGGTCAGCAAGGTATGTTATGAACGTTCATCTACCGAATGGTCAGCAAGGTATGTTATGAACGTTCATCTACCGAATGGTCAGCAAGGTATGTTATGAACGTTCATCTACCGAATGGTCAGCAAGGTATGTTATGAACGTTCATCTACCGAATGGTCAGCAAGGTATGTTATGAACGTTCATCTACCGAATGGTCAGCAAGGTATGTTATGAACGTTCATCTACCGAATGGTCAGCAAGGTATGTTATGAACGTTCATCAACCGAATGGTCAGCAAGGTATGTTATGAACGTTCATCTACCGAATGGTCAGCAAGGTATGTTATGAACGTTCATCTACCGAATGGTCAGCAAGGTATGTTATGAACGTTCATCTACCGAATGGTCAGCAAGGTATGTTATGAACGTTCATCTACCGAATGGTCAGCAAGGTATGTTATGAACGTTCATCTACCGAATGGTCAGCAAGGTATGTTATGAACGTTCATCTACCGAATGGTCAGCAAGGTATGTTATGAACGTTCATCTACCGAATGGTCAGCAAGGTATGTTATGTA
>OY744554.1:35372022-35377022 GCA_963556195.1 Sepiola atlantica
TCTATATGATTGTTTTCTGTCTTTTTCATTTTACTTCAGATAGTTCTCAGAGATCAAGGGGCCCCCATACCTGGGGCTAACACTTGATTTCTTTATGAAATACATAGATCTTGGCCTTTTGGCTAAGATCGAAGTGTAGTATCTGTTCCGATGGATACTACACCCCATAAACTGGTATTGTCTTGTCCTTCGGGACTTGATTTACGCCGGTCAATGGGTCTGTCCTGTGCAGTTCTAGGAGGTCCACCCTCCCAGGCTTTGCCTCCCCTCTTTGTGGAGGAGTAAGTTTATTGCTTACTGTCTGAGGCGCCCCTACCGGGGAATGCCGACGGGGCTGCCCAGGCAATTTTTTAAACCCCACTTTCCCGACCCGACCTTGGGTCATATCTTACTTGTGGGAGTAAGATAAAAACTGGCCTTGTGCCTAACTCCTGGAGAGGAGTAAATCAATACATAGATCTTGGCCTTTTGGCTAAGATCAAAGTGTAGTATCTGTTCCGATGGATACTGCCCCCCATACTGATATTGTCTTGTCCTTCGGGGCTTGATTTACGCCGGTCAATGGGTCTATCCTGTACAGTTCTAGGAGGTCCACTCTCCCAGGCTTCGCCTCCCCTCTTTGGGGAGGAGTAAGTTTATTGCTTACTGTCTGATCCGCCCCTACCGGGGAATACCGACGGGGCTGCCCAGGTAATTTTTAATGGCCAGAGTGCTCACCTCTCGGGCGCTGGCTTTTCAAACCCCACTTTCCCGACCCGACCTTGGGGCACATCTTACTTGTGGGAGTAAGATAAAAACTGGCCTTGTGCCTAACTCCCGGAGAGGAGTAAATCAATACTCTACTGGGGTTAGTAAAGCGGATATAAATTTAACGTAAAATGATCAACCACTTCCGGACCAGATAGCGTAGGAAATAACGTGTAACCAATTTTTAATAATGTGAGTGCATCAAGATTAAAGTGTTATATTATAAATCTTAACTTCTTTAAATATAAACTTTTCAAATAGTATTCTTTAAAGTCATTTTTAGAAGTTTGTTTTCTGGGGTTTTTTTTTCATTTTACTTCAGCTAGTTCTTAGAGATCAAGGGGCCCCATTCCTGGGGGTAACACTTGATTTCTTTATGAGATACATAGATATCCGAGTATTGATTTACGGTTTATGAACATGACGTCCTGATTGTTCTAAGGACACCATATTTAATTTATTTATTAAAAAAAATTATGGCGTCCATAGAGTAAACGGAATTTTATGATTCTGGTTCGGACTTGTATATATAAATGCTTTAACAATGTCGGTTTTGCTGTTTTGTTTTTATTTTCTAGTGTTTTGGGACAGAGTTTTTTGGACTTTCTCTCTGAAGAGTCGCACTTATGGAAAATCCAGGATATATAACTCTATTATTTTAATTTTACTTCAGTTGAGGTTCTTAGAAATCAAGGGGACTCTAACTGGGGCTAACACTTGATTTCTATATGAGATACATAGATATACGAGCGTCAGTTTTGCTATGTTTTGCTTTTATTTTCTGGTGTTTTGGGACAAGGTTTTTGGACTTTCTCTCTGAAGAGTCGCACTTATGGAAAATCCAGGATATATAACTCTATAAGTTTCATTATACTTCAGTTTAAGTTCTCAGAAATTAAGTGGTCCTGTACTTCTCAAGCCTTGTGTAAGTAAAGTACCGAAGAGCATTAATTTCCTCTCGCCATTGGACTAATTACCTTCTTTTTTGTCTCTTTTTGGTGTTGCCGGATTCCAGGACCAGAATTCATCTGGTCTGGTGGATTATCCAGTTTTGTCGTTACTGATGCTAACATTACTAGGAGAAAGTGCACCATTCGTCGTATGAACCAGTGTATAGTAATTCTAAGGGGATCTTATTTGGGCGTCGAATTCTATGGTATTTGGAATATTTGGTCAGCGTTTTTGCTTGTATGATCAAGCATCCTCATGCCAGGTTCTCCTGACAAACCTCTGTAAAGAGAGTCCGAAAATACTCGAGGATAGTGTCTAGTAGGTATTCAAACTCTCTTCTTTTTCTGCTTTTTAAAATTTTTATTTTCATTCATTTGCTGGGGACGGGGCATTCTTCCAAATGCCATACGATCACCCGCTATTTACAGACTCCAACCGAGAGCTCTTTTCAGGATTCTGACTGCTCCCTTGAGTGCAGTTGTTTGGATTTCTTTTGCACTTGGTTCACCAGGTATACTTGCTAAATACTTTTTCAAGTTCTTCTTCATGAGTCCAGTGGCTCCTATTTGAGGTTCCAGTTTCTTTTCATATCATACATTAGACCCTGATATTTTGTTATTTTCTCCCTTTCAGCTCTGTTTAGGCCCCCATCATTAGGGTTACTGACCTCAACCAAAGTTGCCTCTCTCTCTGTCTCTGTCTCTGTCTCTGTCTCTCTCTCTCTCTCTCTCTCTCTCTCTCTCTCTCTCTCTCTCTCTCTCTCACACACACTTGCTCCATATGACAATGTCAGATTTGACAGCTGCGTTTTCCAGATAGGTAGCTGTGGGGATTTCATGGTCATAATGGATGGTGTATGTCTCATTCCCCACAGTTCTCTCAGGCAGATGTTCTCAGTGCCTGCTGCTACACCTGATATTCAGTTTCTTACAGATGGTCCAGTGGAGGCACCTGCACACAGCGTGCATATGCGTATGTGTGTTCAGGTAACATTGTGCGTCTGCGACCTTTGTCAGTGTCAGTAAACTTTTGTGTAGTCATTCGTTTTCTCTGCTTCGTCTGGGCGTAATATTGTCTTTGACTTAAGTCTCTCTCTCATATATATATATATATATATATATATATATATATATATATATATATATATATAGGATCAAATATAAACCAAAAGTAAAACTTTTAGTAGATGGAACCTATAGTGAAGAGGTTTAGCTCAATATACGAGATAGAGCAATTGTAGAGATAGAAGAAAAAAGAGTGATAAATATGCGACGATTGTCCAAATTTATTTCAAATTTCAATTGTTCAATGCAAGGTGTATTCAGTAATAAACTAGTGTTTATTGTAGTTTATTACTGAATACACCTTGCATTGAACAATTGAAATTTGAAATAAATTTGGACAATCGTCGCATATTTATCACTCTTTTTTCTTCTATCTCTCTCTCTCTCTCTCTCATATATATATATATATATATATATATATATATATATATATATATATATATATATATATATATATATGTTTTTATTTTGTTTGTTTGGAGGTTTTTTTTTTCAGGATTGGACGTAGCACAAAGCTATTGATTTGACTGTCTCCCATTTCCACTTAATACAGAAAGGAAGAAATGAAAAGGAAAGAGTAAGCTAAATAAACAGAGAAAGAAAGAGAGAAATATTTTACGTTTGTTGTTATTGCGTCTCTACATCCCTATAAGGTATTATTAGACTGCACTTATGTTCCGGAGAGATGGAGAAAATATATGTATGGTCCCTCTGTAATTATAAAGGTGGGTGTACTTCGAATTGAAATCGAACTCAAACCCCTACGAGACTTTTTTTTTTATACAAATTTGTTTTATGGCGTTTAAGGTGGTAATGGGGCAGCCGTCGTTTACCAATAATGTGTCAAGACACGCGGATAGATTTTTGCAAACGAACCGGAAATAGGTGTTTAGTGCAAGGCGCATGCGTGATTTTCCCACTCAATGACACCGAATTTCGAGGTGAGAATTGATCGCGGAAAAAAAATCCAGCGGACATTTTAAGTTTGTTTTTTTTTTTGTTTTTTTTTCTTCTGTTTTATGCGACCCGGTGTTTCTGATAGAGGCTTTGTCTGTCGTTCAACCAGTTAGTCGGTCACGCTTCGGTGGGAAATGGATTTTTTTTTAATAGCTAAACATCCAGATTAGGACGCATCTCACTCTTATACTTTCATTGAAATAGATCCTTTTAATTCTATTTATTTTGTACAATGTTAAGATAGTAACGACGTCACTGAGCGGCAGCTCCCCAGATGTAGGAGCAGTGCTCCACCTGAGGACGCATCTCACTCGTATACCGGTAAAGGATTTGCGTACATCTTAATTGAAATTTTGTACAAAATAAACTTCGAAACCTAGTGGGGATCTCTCCTCTTCACTACGGCCACTTTCTTACAGAAGATACGTTGCTAGTCTTTCTCTACTCTATCGTTATTTTCATGGTAGGTGCTTAAATGGGGTTTAATCTATGGTTCACCCCTATAAAACATTCACAAAAAACCCTCGTCTTTCTACAACAACTGTAAAGAATGCCGGTGCTTGTTGGAGACGTGCACAAGTGAAATATGGCAGTTAGAGATAAATTAAGAGGAAAACTTTTTGATATACTTGCGTATCAGGCAAAAGTAGATATCTGCACCAAAAATTACGGAAAATTATCGTGTAGAATTTTGATTTTTAAAAATAAATCAGTTTTATCGTATATTTCCGATTCTACGTTGCCCTGAGCCCATTCTACGTCTTTGATTTAGAAGAGTAACGTAAAAGGTAGAAAAGTCAGTATAAAGTGGCTCTACGCGTTTGTCAGTCTGTCACGCTTAAGTTTGAAGCATTTTGTTGGTCTGTCACACTTAGATGCGAGATACTATTTTCGTTGCTCTGTAACGGTTATGTTTGAAATAGTATTTTCGTCGGTCTGTCACGCTTAAGTTTGAAACATCATTCGCGTTCGTCTGTCACACTTAGGTTTAAAATAGCATTTTCGTTGGTCTGTCACGCTTATGCTTAAAATAGAAGTGGCATCGCCAAACGCGTAGATTAGAATGGGCGCATCTTAAGAATATTTGTTCATGTTTAAATAAAAAGAGAATTTAGCCTCGTTTCCATTCGTTTCCTCACGGGACGCCAATCTGTTTCCAAGTGTACGACATTCTGTTGCGCATGCGCACAATTAAACGCCATTTTTTTTTACTTTCTTATTCCCTGGTATTACTTTTTTAATCATTTCTTTTTTTCTTTTTTTTTTGATATTTCCTTCTTT